>KE525397.1:130297-160434 GCA_000441895.2 Anopheles sinensis
TAGTAGCAGGTTGCTATTGCTGGTTCATGTGTCCACAACCCGTCTCTTGTTATAACCAAAATTGAGTCCTCAGGATAATGTACCATGTAGCTTGCTTTTTTGTACCCTATCCGGTAAACGCCGCAAATTTTGGGTGAATACCTAAAAGCAGTGGAACAACCACTTCGGGTAAAATTGTACACTACCTTGTACAGCGAATAACTTCGTCTGTAGATGTCCGAGCGGAAAGTACTTATGTGTTTTGGAAGGGTCTTTGCAAGGCCTTTGAAGAAGTGGTTTGGTTTAACTTCAATAGAGCCCGGAAGCAAAGCCTCCGACACTATTATTCACACCACACACCCTTCGGTCTTGCGTTTAAAAGGCGATTTATTAGTCAACATTTTACACAAAATTTTAATGCAAGGCCAAAGCGCTGTCTGGTCTCGAAATGAGCGATAATGGTGTTCCATGGCATCCCAAAGTTGTACAAACACGGTAAAGAACCATTTACGTCGTATAAGTTCGGCTATTCATGGCCCTTGCCAATTCCAAAGCAATAAGATGTTGGAACAACTTTAGAATATTCAGATGACGTCTGCATTAAAAAAATAGACACGTTTTAACGATTTTTCCTGGAAAACAAAAAACGCTACCAACTTCTTGGGAGCAAATATAACGAAAAGTAACATAAATAGTAGCATTTCGTTTAAATCCAGAACAAGTTTGACAAGTTTATCATCAAAATTGGATCCGCGGTTGCCAAAATAGCAAACCGACTACGTTTGAATACGTGTAAAAACTTCCAGCATTATCGCGGAATGAACTTGTTTGATGTTAACAGACATTTCTCGCCCGCATAACTCAGTTGATATGGATTTTTAAGTAGTTAGTCACTTATGGAGAAAGCCTAACCCCTAATTGCAACAGAGGCCGTACCGACACGCAAAAGAAAATGGCCTAATCATTCCGTTTTTTGGACCAGAATATCGCTTCCACAGGCCAAATGGTGAAGAAAAACTTTAAAAGATGGAGATTGTCATACAGATTTGCGATCGAGGCCGCCCACTCAAACAAAACGGCTCGTAGCACCTGTAAGACATGTTTCCGGAAAATCACAAATTCGGTCAAATATCATTATCAATACCAGCATTAATAACCCTACCTTTGTCCCTCAACCTGTTTCAACTGATAAAACATTGACAACTCTTAAAGGATTTATTCCAACCATTTCAAACTAAAGCGGGGCAGCAGGTGGTCATGCAGGCCACACAACTACTGAAAACATGTTAACATGAATGGTTAAAGCTTCGACCAAGTACGTGATCGCCTTGCTGGCAGTCAGAATATTTTTTTAAACTACTTAAGTGATGTAACTTTACAACAAAACTTACTTCATTCAATTAGTTTGGTAAACTTTTTTCTTATCGCCGATGAAAATTTGTCTATTTTTTTAATGCATACGTTAGTAACTCTTCATTAGATGTTATGTCCACGTCAGACGCTTTAAATATCATTTTTTTAATGAAAGTTTATGGTAAATATTTCGTTGTTTTATATAAAAGTAAATCAAAAATTGTTTACCTTGAATTTAAAAAAAAAAAAATAATCAATGTAGGTCCACAACCCATACAAAATGCAAAAAATATATAGTTTTTGCAGCGCCACCTGGCGGGATTGTCCAGAAACATCATTTTATCGTGTAATATAATAGTATTACACGATGATACACGAAAAAATTGCAAAACATTTGATTCCAAATTTTATCCCGGTAATTTGCTCTTTTCGCTCCATAGTGCGTGGGGAGCTTTGGTAAAGTTTGGTGCGGCGCGTAAAAATGACACCTCCGCCCCAACCCAGCTGCAGTGTGAAGGATAATTAAAAGTTTTCCGGCCAAAAGTCTTTCCGGGGTGTGAATGTTTTTGCCAGCGTTTTTGACAGTGTTTGGAAAAGCGGTTTGTTTTGAACCGGCAAAAAATCGGTCGAGAGGGGAGAGGATTGGGGTTTCGAAGTAAAACACCCACACGTATGGACCTGTGCCAACTGCCTTTTGGGGGCGAAAGGGTTGAACAAATTTGTTAAAACATTTTGTTATTCACTTTGGTGTGACTTTTCCCACAGTCAATCACTGGGCGCCTCCATCGGTTAAGCTTGTTATCGGTTGCTTCTGGCGGCTATTCCCAGAAATGATACCCATCGTGAGCCCGTTTCGCCATCATTTCTTTAAAAGCTATCTTTAGTAGTAGTGCTTCGCAATCCACAAAGTATTGCGCCCATCAACCGAGAAGGGCCATATTGCGGGAGAAAACGCTGCAAAACATGCGGTCCGATGTGATGTCGTTCCTGGTGATGGAATGCGTTTCCGAGCGAGTCAAACGATCACACTACCGACGATAACGCCTACGATGGTTAGAGTCGACCGAAGGCAATGCTGGCGAAAGTAAATCCGCACCCAACCGGGACGAAAATGACACGATAAAAACGAATCACCCTTGGGCCAGGCCTTGGGTTGGAATGCTCTGGCAATAAAGCCTCGCCCCTCGCAGGATGACAGACATTTAAAAAATAACGTTCCACGAAGATGAGCGGCTTACGCGCGAGATGAAAGCGAATGCGAATGCGACCAACGTTGCATTGCACGCGCGCTGCATCGGTGGAACACGAAGTCGAGCGGCCATAAAAATCCTTATGATGCACTTTTATTGCATCATCCTTTGCATCGTTTTGAAACGGAGCCCGGTCGCACGATGGGGCCATCGCGCTGTTGGTTGCTCGCATGGAACTTGTACTTTATGCCACGGGAGCAACTGCTTCCTACACGACGCACAACCGAGCGTACATCTAGACCGTCAAGTGGGCAAAGTTTAGAAGTTATTACACAAAGGATATACAGCGTACGAGAGGGTGGTTCTTCAGCCGAGGCCACATGAACGTTTCCGCTACTGATACGCGCGGTACTTGATGCCAACACTCCTTGAGGCAACTTGTTTTGCGTATTGCAGCACCGGTAACTAATTTCATCAAGTTTCTGACACAAATTTACCAGTTCGCTCTGACCTAGAGTTGAAACACTCTGAAAGATATAATTACAATGAAGAAAGCATTTTCGAAGCTTACTTCCCCACTGTGAACCACTCGGTACGAGTATTAAGTTCAATTTCAATTTCCCACAATTTTCCAGAAATTTTTCCATCCTTCACATAATTTTCTCTTTACTTTGGCAAGTATTTTAAACGTGAATGAAATGCTGCTTTATATTAATTTTTCAAATGAAGCCGAGCATTTGTTTGAGTTAAACGATTCCAAAATGGCCTCATTCTGCTTTTTACTTACGATTACGGTCTATGACAGATTTAAATGGTGCTGGTATGTATTTTAAATAAAAAAGAACTACCTGTAGTTTACCTTAAAAATAATGTTTTGTGTAAAAACTAAAATATTTAAAAAAATTACTTAATTTTCACTTTATCAGATGTCCTCAATATGGATTTTTTCTGAATGTTTACACCAGGATGCTTGTCTTCAATTTTGAACCTGAAAATAATAATGCCTACAAATAATTGGCAAAAATTGATGCATCAAAGGTAAACCTGATTTCTCCATGTTACCAATTTGTGAATCTAACCTCGATGTTTGAGGTAAAATAAATCAATCAATTTGCAGTTCCTTTCAATATTTTACATTTTGTACCATCAATCATGTGCAATGAATACTTCATTCCAGGAAATATAAATTGAAAGAACGAGCCTTCTAGTGCTCCTGTATTCGATCAATAATTTAATTTCAATTAGGTATATCAGTAAGCTCAGATTAGAGTTCATGTTTCCTACGCTAACTGACAGCTTATTTACGGCAAAATAATTTCCACCAAAGCAGTGCACCAAAGTTCGGCTGATCGATGATGGTAATACGACCTCAATTGTTCATTTAATTGCGACTCCGACGTAACTAGTTGGCTCGAAATCTTTTCTACCTCGGTGCATAATTTATACCGGTACATTTTTGCACACCGGGAGCATACATTCTGCACCTGTTAATGCTAACCGTCAACTGTACGTCACTGTAACTGTACCGAGTGAGTAGCGAGAGACGTGAGCCAGCTATAACGTCATCGTCATCGAGAACTTAACTACGGTCGCACGTGTTCGTCGGTTCTCGATGTACTCTTGTTCGAAAAACTTGTTGCCCACCTTGGGGGCGGAAAGCATTTCCCGGAGCTTGGGAAGCGGTTTCGAGCGAAGGCTCCAGATGCACCATCGACGGGTCGGTCGGGTGCGGGTGGGGTCCGCTGGGAGCGTTTTTCATCGCGTTCCGGTGCGCCTGCCTTCCGGTTGGCCGCCTCCCATCGGGGGTTTACTGTTGAAGTGAAGTGATTGATTATTTACCGACGTGAGCGACCGTGGCTCTGATGCGTCCTGGCAGCACACAACAGGGGCTTGGAAGGACGGGGCGGGGATGCACAACCGACAGAAAAGTCATGCACACGAAGTAAGCCATCCTTCCGACCTAGAATCGACGCACCGGGGCAGAGAAGAGTTCGGTTGCATAAGAGCGTGGGAAAGGGTGGCGTTTTACGAAAAGAGTGCATGAGAAGGTTCCTCAGCCGAGCGCATACCCAACATTGTTTGTGTGCGCTCGGGTGTGTTTGCTTCTTCGTGGTTGATGAAAATGCTAGACCTAGACCTCCGCCTTGCAATGGGCGGAAGAAAAGTCAAATGAAAGCACACACGCACACACACACACACACACACACAGCAAGTGGTTCCCGTTCGCTGGCGGCTGCCCATTCCCGTTCCCTTTTCTCGAAGGGGAAATCCCTCTGGTTCGCTGTGCTGTTGATGCTGGTACCGGTATTAAAGCGCCCTATGGTGGTAATTCAGTGTGATAAATTAGTTTGCTTTTTACTCATGAAATGTGCCACTGAAAATAGAATGAAAAATGATTACCGGTCGTTACGTCGGTGCGGTCGTCGTCGTCGTCGTCGTGAGGGAAAGCACTTTATGACATTTTTGCCGCTTTATTTTGCCCGTTGCTTGCAAGAATACCCATAATGGGTCGGTAGCCTGCCACAGCTTGCTTGTCAGGGTCCGCTTAGTACGTACGACAGTGTCGACGTAAGGGTTTCTTGCGAACACTTTGTTTCCTAGTTTCCGTGCAATCAGTGGGATTTGATTTTTAGTAAATAGAAATAAACCTAATGATGTTTCAAATGAAAAAAAATCACAAACGAATCGTGAGCTCTGAGCAAGTATTATTTGGTACTTCAAGACTCACTTGAGGAGATTTATGCTAGGTCGTTGTAAGGATTGTAGGTAATTTACCCCTTAAGAAGGTATGGAGTTTGGAGCTCGTTCGATCGAAGCAAAAGATAGAATTTGTTCATTAAAAGCTTATCTTTAATAACTTAACATCACTATTACGTCTAACTGTCAACATATTTAATAAAATTTTACCATATCATTTATAAAACCTACGTCTTTGGAAACCCGAGCAAAGATTAGAAAACCTTTTGCGAGATTGCTGTTATCTCTCGCAAGACAAATACTATGGTACTGAACGTGTTTATTGGAATTTTATGAAACATCGTGAACATTTAACAATGCGTAGAAAAGCAAAACAAAATTTAAGACAAGGACAAAAAATCGTCAAAAGAACGTAAGAGAGTCGAGAAAATAATCATACTTTTAATAATAACAATTCTACAAACGTCCATTTGTATTGCTTTGTTTGAAATTTTGAGTAACGGCACCCAAATTGCATTCAAAATCTATGCTACGTTGGACGCCTTGTGTTTCGTTCTTTGTTTCTATTGGGTGACACTTCCTACAAAATGGCATAAAAACAACGGGCGCCTGACCGATGAAGAGCTCATTATTAATCCACAAAGCCCACGAGCCGCCGCAGGTTTGCGAAATGCATGCGCAAACATGTGCAGAACATATTTGTTTATTGATTTATGGCTGAAAGAGCCGCCCCTCCGGTTCGCCCGCATTCATTCCGTAGTTCCGAGTGGCAACGGCTCTTTATGAGGTTGTGTGAAAAGTCAACAACACCCAGCGACATTGTTGGAATTGTGTGTGTATGTGTGAGTTCGTGTGTTTTTCTCTGCCTGCGTGCTTCTGGATCATGCTCAGGCGTGGTATCATAAATTAACATTAATTGTAAAAGTGGAAACACCCTGAAGCAACCCTACCGGGGCCGAACCGAACCGACACTTGATTGGCGTTGGAATGCATGCGTCCATGGGCGCCATGGTTTTAAAGAGCACGCTTGAACGCCACCCGTTCGGTCAAGCGTTAATTATCGTCACATGAGTAGCGTGAACTCTTGGACAAATGCACCAAATTAATGCATGCGAATTACTTTACAAATCATTAAAACGCGGCTCACTGTAGAATGAAACGAAATGGAATATCGCGGATCACTCCAGCAATGGTCCTGACATCCTCATAATTCACCATTGTCTTGTCTTCAGACCATACATATAACCATATTAATTCGAAACATTCTACACGCACCAGTTGGTAGTCATCGGCGTCGTCCTCCAGCAGGCGGTAAGTCGTCTGACATATGTTCTTTGTTCGTCAAACACACTCACACACACACACACACACGCTGCGGGGATCGAGCAGCTCAACATAACCACGTGAAATGTGGTGCGTATTCTTTTCGGATGATAACTAATTTAAATTGAGCGACATGCGACATGGTGATGGGCCGTTGGTTTGGGGAAAGAACCACGTCGTCCCGAAACTCACGATTTCAGCGCGAGCAATTCGTTACGACACATTTCGAAGAAGCTCGGGCTGCTTCCCGGAGGACGGACGGGTGTGAATTTTTTGACTCCAGCATGGCCTCATCGTTATCGTCATCGTCGTCGTCATCATCGTCATCTCTCGACGTAGAACCCTGACTGCCGATGGAAGATGATGCTGATGGCAGTTACAAATTGATGTAATGAATATGAACGTAATTTATGACGAGACCTAATTGCTGTATGTGGGGAATGTTTTAGTAGTGCTCGAGGACATCATCGTTGCCGTTTGCCAACCCCTTACCGACGCTTTCCACGAAGGAAAACCGGTGGTTTCGCTGGCCTCATCGAGGCGATGGCTTTTCGGCGCAAATGTGGCAGCCGAACGAAATGTGACATTACTGTAATGGCTTTGCAAGATAATGGACTGATGCGTGGAGGTGTACCGTGCGAATCCGGAAGGCTTCTTCGCTATTTTCTCATTTGCCAGGCGTGACTGCTAACTGTCACAGAAGAGAGGCTTTTGGGTAGCAAATGGAAATTTTTGAATTTATACTCCACCTCAAACTGATAGGTAGAATATTTCTTGGAATATTGATGAGTATAATGTTTGCATTCCACCAAATTTCATTATCTGTTTCTATATGTGTCTTACTCTAATACGCTTCCTACTGCCATTATTTGTTTGATAAATTTGTTTTCATAAGTGTTTGCTATCGATTCAACGTGAATTTTTACTAGTTGTGTTTAAAAATTCGTTTTGGAAATTCAACCCGTTAAAGGGATTTTACACTATATATTGTCAAAATGAGTTATTTGCGTACTACGCATTCTTAATTAATAACAATTTTTAATTAAGTTCAGATTTCAAGCTCTTTTCTGGCGCAATGCTATATTTTAAAGGCATATTTTTACCTTACAAATGTTTCGTTTATTTTTTGCGAAAGCAAACTCCTTAGGATTTTGATCAAGCTTTCAACGAAGAAACATTCTTTGTCCGATGAAGATTGCTAATTTCGTGCGCTTTGTGAAACTCAACGCGCTGAAAAAGTGGCTGCAAAGAAACTTCAATCGTAGCGGTAGTAGTTTTCCTTTCCGCTGTCGTTTATTTTTAACCCCACTTTTACACCCTCAAAGCGGCATGGAAATCAAAGCCACATCCTTCGCTGACAGGTGTTGAAAATCACACAACAAACGCAGGGTAAATCACCGCCGGAAGCTACACTGCCTTTGCGTTCGTTTGCTGCACCACCGTTTCCCCTTTTGCCCCGTCGTCGACCAACCTCGGACACTCTCGGAAGCACTCGAGCGCTGGGATATTTTCCATATTACCCATTGTGGTGTAAACTGGCTTGCACTTTTCCACCGTTTCTTTCCGCACATCCCGGTAGAAGTGTGTGCTTTTTTTGTTGTGTATATGTTTGTATGTTTGTGTGGCAAGGAAAAATAATGTAGCCTAACGAGGAGAGAAAATTGCTTTTCAACTTCCAACGCTCGTAAACGAGACACCTTGAAGAATGGGTACTTGTAGAGTGAAACCTTGTTTTTTTATTTGAACACTTTCCATGGTGGAAATGGCCATTTTCACACTTATCGCATAATACTATTGAAAACCTTGGGAAATGGTAGCCCCTTTTGTGTTCCCAGAAGTTGTTTTCAATTTTATAAAAAACTGAGATAACCACAAGAAGTATAATTTAAGTTTATTGGCTGTTCCAGGGGTTCGAATATAACAAATAACCATAATTATAACCACCATTTTTATTATCTTGTAAATGGTTATGATAAGTGACTGCGGTTGTATATCACGCTTTAATGACATGAAAACTGTTGAAACAAATTGAGCTCTCTGTCATCCAAATCGTCGACTCATTTATTGTCCTTCTTAACTAATGCTTTAATTTTCCGTTGTTTGTTGCAGAAATATCGTCTACAATCTCAGCATCTACGACCTGTCGGAAACGACGCGCCTGTCGTGGTACTCCTCGGACGACGACATCAAGATGTGCATCGTGAAGGGCAAGGACGAGGTAAGTGTCTCTAACCGAGCTTCCGAGTCAGTAGCGGGCAAAATAAGTAAATTTTCGTACAGCCGATTTCTGGTTTCCCTTCTCCGCGCGTATCGAGGAAAAACCTCCGACCGGATCGTGAGGAAAAATGGTCGCCCATTTGCGCTTATCTTGGATGGCCGTTTCATAACTTTTCCGGCGGTTCTTCCATCCCACACCAGCGGCTTCGGTCGGTTCGTCGTAATCAGAGGCTTTTCAATTTTCTGCTAATCGCACATAAACATACTGGGGTGGAATTCAACCTTCACTCGTTGGCAAAATTCCCCATCATTTTTGGGCATCATCTTTTCTCACACTCTATTTGTCTGGTTTGCTTCGTCCGGGACAGCTAGCTATCGAACTGGCGTGTCGTCCCGTTTCTTACCAGAACGCGGTCCAGCCCTTGTGCCACGGGGAAGGAGAGGTCATCAAACGAGGAGGGTTAAATGTTGTTGCTAACGATTTGGTTATGTAAATGACGCTTGATAACATGTACCCACTCGTAATGATCATGAAAAAGTGTCTCATCGGGTTGCCAGCGGTGTCCTTCGCCCGAGAGAATATGAGTGGTCTTCTCGTGCCCCGCCTGTTTGCCAACTTTCAGCTTTTCCTTTCCGTATGGGAGAGGTTTGTGCACGAAATTTCAGCCCAGCACGCAATATTCTCATCCCGTTGACGGGTGTTGGCAGTTGCGCTACTGTTTTGTGTGACCTAGAGTAATTTCGACGTGTTGTTTACTTACACGCTCCAGTTGCGCAAACATTCATTCACGTTACTGAGCGAATCGCTGGCGGTAGAAAATATAGATGTCCGAACGGTCCATCGTACCATTTCAACTTAATTAAATTTATACAGCTGCACAGGTTAAAAACAAGCTTTTTCTTAATAAACCTCTTCGGTCCGGTTGGTCCAGACTGCTTATTTCTTGAAATCGGTGTACATAGCACCAGATCAAGCACTCCGTATGAATGGGACACGCTTTTACAATCTTTACCGTATTTGCTACCGTATCTCGAAGTGCAACGAAAGTGCTTGGCTCCCTTTTCGTTCGTTTTGATGTTCTCAAGGAAATTAAAATTAAAAGCAATCTTAACGTTTGAAAGACGAATGAAACGGAGCGAAACGAGCGTGATAACGATTAGGATGAAACTGGAAACTCGGCCGCATAGCTTAGCATAAACGAGCATTGGAAATGGTAATGCTTCTGTTCTGCGGTTCGAAGGGCGAAGTGTAATCATAAAATCTAAAATTCAAACACATTTTATCATAGCGTACACAGTTCTATCCAGTTTCTGGTGCGATACTAACATTAAAAGTCCTCTGGCAGATGAGGTTCCGGAGGAGATGTTCCTGAGGGAACTACAGTATCTGAAGCTACGTTTAACTAGCATGTTCTTTACTCGATTGCATCTAGTAGAAGAAAATACATTTTAATAATCAAATGTGCATACGTGTTGGTTTGTAAATTTAAAATTATTTCAAGACGATAAAAAAAAAGAATTTGTTAAATTGTGGATTCGTTTAGAATGAAATGAACGTTATGATGTGTCAAAGATATTCATATAAGAAAACAATCATGATCTATTTCATATTATCAATTTTCTAAAAGTACTCTGTAAAAAGAATTTTGAAATAAGACTTTAAGCTGTTTTATTTGCCACCAGTGTGAAACAAACTTTCTATTTCTGTTAGTTTGTCCGAAAACGAGTGTCCAAAAATCAATTAATATGATTGCTGAAGACAAAATCAAATATTGTTGTGTTGAAAAAGATAGAAACAATATTGTTCCGTCCCGAGAACGGATAAGCTATGCCACAGTCTACACAAAACCATCGTATTATCGAAAAACACACCATAGCCGTAAAATAAAATGGCAGCATTTCATTTCCCCGCACAAAAGCAACCTAACGGAAAGGTACGCTCGCGTTTCTGTTTGTCTTTCATTAACCATTGCTCTAGCAACTATCCCTCATTCGGGTTTTCCCGACCCCCACAAACAAAGCTGCTTGTGATTCTAGCAGAATTATTCATGCTCATTTTTATTTTTATTTCTTCACCCACCGCGTAGGACCTCTGCCAAAACTACATCCGCGTGCTGGCGATACCGTCCCAGGGGTCGCTGCTGTGCTGCGGGACGAACGCCTTCCGGCCGCTCTGTCGGACGTACTCCATCAACGGCAACAACTACACCCAGGAGCTGGAGAAACCCGGCCAGGCGATGTGCCCGTACGATCCCACCCACAACTCGACGGCGGTCTTTGTTGGTAAGTGAAGGGATCTAGCTTTTTTTCTTTCTTTTAACGAACGATTTGGGGCGTTCCGAAGCTAGTTTTCTTTATGTTTTGTTATTTTTTTTTTCTAGCAGAGCGAATATACTGATATTTAGTTTTACGATTTTCTACCATTTTTAATTTTATTATAATTATAGTATAATCATATTAATGATCAATGTTCGAGTTGAGCATTCTTTTTATTGGCTGAGTAGGTGATTAAACAAAGAAAAAAGCTAACGTTCAGCGTTGAACTGAATGGGATGTTTTTCCCCGATCGGAATGGATGTTGAGTGGCGAAAAAATGGAAGCTCGTCATTTATTCAAATACTTCAAAACATTCCACATCGGAACAAAATGCATGCAGCAAAGTCCAACCCCTAACGGCATGGAAAATGCACATACCTGTAGCTCGTACGGTATTGGATAAGAGAACAACAACTTGCATTCCTTCGCTTCACCACCACCGTCCTGTTGCATTTTCACATACACGTCATGCAAATCTCCGCCGGACGATCGCTCGCCCGAAGTGTACGCTACTCGAAGCTCAAAAGTTCCTCGAAGATGGATGTCGTCAACGGGTGGCTTAAGAATCCATCGCTCTTATCGTCCCGGTGGAAGAGAAACCCACCGAGGACTTATCGAAAGAAACCTGTTTTCACCGGGATAATTCATAAAGTTGTGGGAAAAATATGCATGAAATTTGTGTCCACTTCTGCTCGCCGCGCAAGGCGTGCCGTGGACCGTGCCCGCTCGATACGAAACCGATTGAAGTGGAAAGCGTTTGCGAACGGAGCGCCGCTTTGGGCAGAATGCGGGGGAAGGGCCGGAAGCGAGCAGAACAAACTTTTTCCCATGCATCTTATTTTTGTTTAGCCCGTCTCCTCTCTGCGTTCTTGTTGCTCGTGTTTGCGTTTTCGAGGGCCCCGTTTGGAAAGCCCGCCCAAGAGGACGAGTTTTTCCACTTGAACTGGCGCTTTCTTTGGCATCTCGCTTTTATGTCTGTCCACCCCCTCCCCTCCCCCCTCCTGCTGTGTACCTGTGTCTGGCATGGTACAACTTTACGGTATTCCCTCGCCGTGCTTAGCTTGTTCTTTTCCGTAGGTTGACCGACGATGTCCGCGATGCTTGCAAGTTTTCCACTTTTTCTTCCCTTTTACCTCGCCACCTCAAGCTACGAAAAGTTCACTTTTTAATCCCCCCCTAAGATGCTTTGTCAAGGTATTTTCGTTTAGCAAAATAAAAGAAAGTAGGCAGGAAAAAATGTCTGTTTCTGCATGACGCCATTCCGGGTTGGTTTTCGTTCGCGGAAGGTGGAATGTGCTGTGCGCGGAAAAACCAATGTCCTTCTGTGTTTTTGTGAATTCTTTTATTTAGGAATTTTTTCCCGCGGATTGCGACAATTGCCAGAGGATGGCCAAACGATAGGGAGAAATGACCCTCTTTTTTAAACTTTCTACCTCTCTGTCTCTCTTTGTCTCTTTGCTGTGAATTGGTTCTCACTGACACTTGGAGTTGAAGTTTCTGCGAAAAAGCAAGTAGGCAAGAGATACGAAATGTTAACCGTACCGCACGGACCATGGCCCAGCTGTTCGTGGAACCATTCCTTCATTAGTCACAGACCGGAAATCACGTAACGGTTTCGTAACGACAGCCTCGAAGCGGCGAAAACCAAGGGTGGTCGCTGCGCAACAGTAGCAGCAGTGGTGAGGGAGCGGAAACGGCTACATAAATTGGCTTACGAGTAATGACCTGACCGGATGTGCGATTGAAGGACCCACGGGAAAAGCGATGCTAACGGAAAAGCCGAGAAGTTTTTGTAAGGATGCAAAATAATAAGAACGACTTGAGCAAACAGTGTGCCTCGCTTCCGTCTGGAGTATGTGGCTCACGGGAAACGTAAAGGTTTTCGTGGCGGAAAGGTTTCCTTCCGATGCCGAGCACCAGCTGTTGTGGCCGAAACGAGCAGAGACACGATGGGGGCGCCTGGTGGTTTGTTGTTTTGTGTTTCTGGAAGCAAGTGCTTGCCAGTTCGAGCGTGAAAATGCTCAAACGCACCACCACTAAGAACGGTAAAAAGGAAGGATTTTAAGAAGAGAGCCCTCTTATAAAACATGTGTGAAAAGCTGACAGAAAATTGTCTGCTGGGGAATATAAATTTCCGCAACGGTTTTTCTTTTCATTTTTTATTTAAATCGCAAGTGTGCCAGCGTCCAACGGTTGGTTCACATATGCAGCAATGTTGTGCTTAACGGTTAGTTTTTTGTTTTTCTTTGCACTACACCAAACTTTGCAATATTTTTACCGGGCGTAACCCAAAACAGCGAGCAGCACAAGACCTTCAGCACGATCGGAGGATACATTTTTGGCACCAAATTGGACTTTCTTTTCCCTGGAACTCATTCCGGCCGCGCCACGAATGGAACGTGATGAAAAACTCATCGCTTTTGGTCGTTATGTTATGGCATTAGAATTTTTCCCTGTTGTGTAACGACCGGGGCAGGGGATTTTGTGCAAGAAAATCCACACCGAGCTGTGTTCATGGAAGACGAAACCCAAGCTGAAAAATGGAAAACTCAAACAGAGAACATCGCGCCAGGATGCTCCGTTTCGAGCACGGAGGTCAAGTTTATGTTTTTGAAGGTTCAATTTAAAAGTAACTGAGACAATCAACAGCGAATGCGCAAAAGGATGGTAGTTTGTTGGTGGGTTTTGGTTTTTCGCCGTCATCCAATGCAAACAAAGATTTATTACTGCTTTACGTGTCCGATTTGCGAAGGGATTTTGTGCCGGTTTGCTCGCACTATAACTGCATTTTAACATACTCTTTGTCGACTTACGAACGATATTCACGTACGCGAAATAATGATACGCAGCGCAGCAATGAATTGATGTTGGAAACGGGCCTGTCGGGGGATTTCGTTTCTATTTATTTCGATTCGTGTTGTGTTTGGTAGGTCTTCGAAAACTGTGAGGTTTATGCTTACTTTTCATTTTCAACTGATTTTAATACCCGAAATGAAAGGCGGTTTACCATTTTACCCGCAGGAATCTCATTATCCGGTGCCGAACGGTTTTGATTTTCTTTCGCGAGACCGATGCGGTGGCTGAAATAAAGAAGAGGACGTTGTTCGACGTGAAGGAAAGCCACCGAAGGGGGAAGGAAAATATCGGTAACCCAACCGTATCATCCATGACGCTGAAAATTACGACACTTGAACTTGCTTTCCCTGTCTTTCGCATATATACTCTCACACCCGCATCCTTTCATCCCGTGTTTTCTTTCGCGAAGGGGAAAAACACAGCTTCGCGTACCTTTCCACCGGATTAAGGACCGTCTGGGCAGAGAGTGCTCCGTAACCGTAACCGTGCATTATATTCTGTCCTTTCTGTGGGGAAGTTTTTGCGCGTTCAATCGGTTTCTGATCATTATCCATCAACGCAACCCAACCGGGTGCCGAGCGGAGGAAACCTGATCGTGAAAAGGTTGGATGTTGTTTTTTATTATTATTTTTATGCTCTACTCGCGAGGTAGAGCTGCCTCTGCTTGCTTGTCTCGGTGGTTCCACATAACGGGCGCTTTAATAAAATCTATCCGCTCCCACAACATTTTCGTTTGATGTTCGCCGTGTTCGGTTGGGTTCGCTCGGCGGAAAAAAGTCAATTTATCTCGCCCACGCCGCGTCTTCCGTTCGCGAACGTACCTTGATGGATTCCTTCTCGATGGCTCATTCTGATGGCGGTTTTCTCATGCGTAAAAGCAATAAACGTCCGACCGATGCACAGGTCTGCCATCTAACACCCAACCCCTGACTGGGAACGGCATTCCCTGGTGTATCATAACTTAATAAGAAGAGTTGCTGATTGTGCGTACTCGCACGATATTTCATTATCCTTCGTTTAGCGTGTGGGGAATACTTTGGCTAAAGAGAGGGAGCTTTCTGAGTGCGGATTATACTGATTTTGGCTTATATTCCTCAGTAGTATCTTTTAGCAACGTAACAGATTTGGGGGAGTTTTCGAATCGGATTACATTTGTTTTGAGTTTTAACATTCTTCAGCATTCTTTTCTTTCAATAATCCCTCAAAGATACTCCCTTTCGTCAAATGCTTAAGCTATTAGTATCTAAAGATTTATTTTACCTGCAAATTTTGATTAAAGGAAAACCTATCCGGTGTTTCAGTATACTCGAAAACTTTGAACATTTTCCGTCGAAATATTTGATTGAAGTTCCAATCAATCATAACTCGAATTCAGATTATTGTTTGTTCGTTCGACCAACCTGCAGAATTGTTTTAAAAGATAAATCGTTCTTCAGCATGTACATCATTACTTCTGTTAGCATTTCTTTCATTTTTATCTGTTTCATAGAATTATTTGCTAAATGTGTTTCGTGTAAAAGAAGACACTCGATAAGTCGAATCTATACCATCGCTACTATTATGTCATTTGCTTTCATGGAAGCAGTCCTATTGAGTTAAATTTAAGTTTAAGAACCATATAAATTTGAACGAAAAAAACTTTTAATTTAATCAGAATAGAGAAATTAGTACAAACTAATAAAAGTATATTCCATATGCTTCGAAATGACCCAACAAACTTGGAAAAACCTTGCAGCTTTAAGGACATCAATTGGGCGTTATTTATTATTTAAAAAATATAAGAATAACGAGTGAAAGTATTTTCAATATATTTTTATTGGTTTTTATTTTTTTACCTGTCTATTTTTCTATAATCTTGGTAAAAATAGAAAATTTCTTTATATTCCTTTATAGTGAATAAAGTTTTGGTTCAATTGGGGAGGACATACATGCACTATCGATTTTCAACTTACTTTATCGACTATTAAATTCCTCAACTTTGTATATTCTCTGTTTATAGATAACGAGCTTTACTCTGGTACAGTTGCCGACTTCAGCGGACTCGACCCTATCATCTACCGAGAGCATTTACAAACGGAACAGTACGACAGTCTCAGTTTGAATGGTAAGCAATACTAACGCTAAGCTGTAAAAACTACAGTTAAAAAATCCTCTTCCGTTAGCACCGAACTGAAAAGATAAGCTCCACTGTTTGCCTACCAGAGAAAAACAAGGACTGGCGAGGTAGAGAGAAAGGTCCGCAAATGGGCAACGGATGCAAAAAAAAACTGTCGCATATTTCCCGTGCAACTAGCGAGTGGGCAGATTATTGACGATTTTAATTAAATTATTCTCAGCATTATGTCGCCCTCTCCCGCGTTGCCTCCGCACCATAAATTCACCAACAATGCAGCGCCGCGAGTGTTTTTCGGTAGAGCTTATAAGCGAGCTTAGCCGTGCCGCATAATCCCCCGGTACGGTTCAGCGCACGAAAATACTTTGATCCGTTCGGAATCAGTCTAATTCCATCGTACTAATTGCCGCCGCCTACGTCCTACCCCTCTGGTCTGTTTTCCCGTTTTCCGAGTCCAACGAGCAACGGTATTTTCCCGACCCACGCAATGGGAAGCGCTTTTCATAATTTACCTAAAATGCACCCCGGAGGAGGCTGCTTATTGGTGAATAAATAGTTTGTCAGTTGGCGGTAGTGTTGAAGTAAAAATATGTAAATAATAATTTCCATAATGCATCCGGTGTGTGTTTGTGTGCCCCTCGCTGAACTGTCAACGCGCGCATTAGGCCCACTCCCATTATTCCGATGCAAGGATTCGTTCCATCCGGCTCCCACCGCTCTCTCTCGCCAGCCACTTCTAATCCCACGAAAACATCCCTCACGAAACCCTTCCCGTTCCAGCCCCGGGAAACCCATTCGTCACCGAGTGCCATCTGGTAGGCAAATAGTTGTCGAGCATTAAAATGAATAATTAATCGACGTCGTGCGGCATCGGCGAGCGACGGAAAGGTGTAAATTGATCATTATCGCTTTCATAAATATTTCAGCGCCCAACTTCGTCGGCTCGTTCACCCAGAGCGACTTCGTGTACTTCTTCTTCCGCGAGACGGCCGTCGAGTTCATCAACTGTGGCAAGGTAAGCATTGGCAGGATATCGTGTCCAACGTGTCCGCCGACGGGCCAAGGGTTCTTTCTCACGTTCGTTCGGGCGCCATACGCGGGAAACGCCCCTTGGGAAAACCCGAGCGAGCGATGAAGTTAAGCATCAAAACGATAAATAAAAAATGTTCCGCCAAGGAGAGGTAACCCAAAGCGTGGTGGCTAAAGTGCTCCTGCTGACCAACCATCCTTCCAAGCATTTTTCCCTTCGTCGACGTTTGCGCACGTTCACAATATCCCACAACAAACAAAAAGCGGGCCAAGAAGGTAGTATTTCATTTCACAGACAATTTCTTCCATTCACTACCGATCGGAAGAAGTTGTCGCTGTCGTCGTCCGGGACCGTCATGTCGAACGATAATGAAATAACTTTAATTAAAGTGCTTTTCTTCACTTGTTTCCACTGGCTGTTTTCCCACGTCGAACTAGATCTTTTTTCATGCTCAACGGTCCTTGTTAGCGTGCGAAACGGATATTTCATTCCCTATGAAAAAAAAATCTTATGATTTTCTTCCCCGCCCTCGCCCGACATTATCCCCTTCGCCAACAAAAATGCTAGTTTTGCTCGTTAGTTTTTTTTCCTTGCATAACTTTTTTATAACTTCAACCCACTCCCCGTTGTGCGACAGCACTTGTGTCTCCAGCGCTCTAACTAGATTGAAGGAAATAATTTCATTACTGTTATTTCATATTGCACCCGAGCCTCTACAAACACAGGTTGCTCCTTTAATGTTTTGTCGGTTTTTAACCTTCCACTCGTTCCGCATACTGACGCTACTAACCCTTGCCGCTGTGCGGTTCTACTTTCTTCTTCTTCTTTCTACTTTGCAGTCCATATTCAGCCGCGTTGCACGGGTGTGCAAGTGGGACAAGGGTGGCCCGAACCGGTTAAAAAATCGCTGGACGTCCTACTTGAAGTCCCGGCTAAACTGCTCCATGCCGGGAGACTTCCCGTTTTATTTCGATGAAATTCGTAAGTATAGAAGCATTTCACAGTCGTTTTGCGCATGTATTACGCTTCCGGGTGAACACTGATGGGACGAAATAGATTTCAGTTCGTCTAAAAAGTCAATTTAAGTTAAATTTTAATTCGTTTCGCCTCTTTGTTTTAGTATTGTAGATAGTACAGTTTTGCAAAACACCAAGACTAGCATGATTGAACGACATCAAAGAATAAGTAATAATAATGTTTTTGGTTAAAACAGGAGTTCTATTTTGGACATTTCATATAATAGATTGACTTAACATTTGAAACATTCTATTGTATCACTTTAAGGCTGAACATGTGTATGGAGATAATGGGTCCATAGACACTCAGTCGTCATGCAAGGGAACAGTCTTTTAATACTAGTTATTGATAATTTAATCATTTCGTTTAAATGAAGTATTAAAAAATGCAATTTATTTAAACTTAAATCTAATAATAATATTTACTTATAATGAAATGGGAATTTAACTACAATTTCATTCCATTAGAAGATATTTCCAATTAACAACTTATTAACCTGCCAAATATTTCTCATTGAAAGCTGTTTACCTTTATACAATCAAAAAGAATATTAAAACGATTTACCAGGATACAATTAGACATTTGCAAGCACGGGAAATAAAATGATTTTTATCTATTTAAATTATTACTGTGTTAAATTTCTTGCAACATGTTTAAATTTTTGAAATTTTCCATTGTTTGTCATTTGTGTGTTTTAAAAATGGGCTTAAAGTACAAAACTAGAACAAGTTACCACCGCATGAAGTAGCTTATATTGTACGCCTTTTTTCTGTTGGCGTTTCTACTTTTACTGCTCTGCCCGGTTCGATCTTTGCGAAGGTAAGAACGTGAGGAGAAAAGTTTACCATCAACGAGGCGAAAATAAGACATCACTCTCGCCGCCCCTTTCGCGACGCCGGTTGGCTCCATCCGCTCCAAGATGGATGACGGGGTGGCCACAAAAGTGCAAAGACAAAAAAGGATGCACACTTCAAACCTTCGCCGGTGATTGCATCTAAACAATGACGCAGGATTGCCCAGCGGAACAGGGGTAGGGATCCGGGGCACGCCGGGATGCCGGGAAGTGAAATTGAATCAACAGCAGTTGAAAAATAGTTAGCTAGGAAAATATTGAAAAGTCAGTCCGCGTGTTTTTCGTAACGACGTGAAGGAAGGAGGGTGTGATGGAAAGAAGCGATCGGTCCGCGTAGACGATCTTGCCGCATCACTCCCGTTCCTGAGACCCGTTCTCCCAACGTGTGGCTTAGTGTCATTGGCGCGTGTGCTTTTGCGGTGGGAAAAATCGAACATGCTACCAAAAGGTTCGGGTGCAGGAGCAGCGTCATCAATTCGCAACTTCGGTGCGGAACTTCTTTTCGAAGCAAAATGGTCCACCGGGAAACGCTAGAGCGCGTCTTGTGGAGAAGTTCGTTAGGGAAAAATTTAAAGAAAACTAGTTTTCAAATCCTTCCCATCGATGTCTTGTTTCTATCGAAACTCATTTAACTTGTTTGCTCCGCACCGTTTACGGTTGGTTGTTGCCCGTGTTTTCTTCTACGACTTGTGCGAGTTCTATCCCTTGCTGTTATTCAATACAACACGCTTTGTATAACTCGATTGAAAATGTGATATTTTGTTCGATCTTTGCTTCCCGTCAATAAACGAACATTGTGGTTTAATTTTAAAATACCATATATTTTTTCTTCATGAGAATTTGCTGGTTTAGTACATGGATAATTCTACCAATTTTTTTAAATTTGTAAATACATATTTTAAAATCTGTATCCTTTACCATCCCGTTATATCGATATTGCATCACTAGCGATCACACTCAGTTAGTTCTCAACAAAATTGAAATTTAAAAATCTTCTACTAATTAAATTGAATATGAAATCCCTCGTATGAAAAAAAAACCTAATATAATACCACCTTTTCTTTACAAAATAATAATCGTCGATGTTTTTGTTTTTAGTTTTATTGATATTTTCCCTAAACCTCCTTATGATTTAATTGACGACTTTCCCGATACCATCTGAACTGTTATAATATCTAACCCATTTTCTCCCTCCTTACAGAGTCCACCAGCAATCTCGTCGAGGGCAGATATGGCCATGCCAACTCCAAGCTGATCTACGGAGTGTTTTCCACCGCGCCGAACGCCATCGCCGGGTCGGCAATTTGTGCTTTTTCCCTACAGGTAAGATAAATGCACTAGAGATAGTAAAGCGATGGAGAAAGCTATTTTGGTTGTGTTTTCTTTACCCGAGTGCTGAATGTTCCCACCCTCGAACGGAACTGGATGGATGAGCTGCTAGTTCTACTAGCTCGTTACTTCTACTGTCGTAAACCTGCTAACCTATTGGGACGTAAAACCGCTTTCGTGGCAGGGCAAAGTGTAAACACGTGCCTGCATCGATTACGGGTTTTTTGATCGAAAATATGAATTTCCTAGCACTCGGTCTGGTACCGAGAAGCTTTCTCTCGGAAGCACTCGTCGGTACAGTTCGGACAGGGCATCAGTAACAATTTGTAAAATGCAATTTTCATTTCATTCGTTTAATTTTACCCCCCTAGAGTTCACGGTTTGCATTCAGCAAACCCACGGCTAACCCAGAAACGGGGGCGAGATAATGAAACATATGCATCTGCTTCGGAGAAGGTTTACCTTCAGTCGGGACTGGTGTGGCATTTGGGAATTTGCTTGCGATGGTAGTTTTCTGCCGTAATTCCATTAGCATTGCTACGCTCGCACACGGTCGAAACGTACGACCACTATTGATTCTCATCGTTTTAGTTATGGAGCAACCTCCAAAACCGCATGTTTTACGAACGATGCAGTTGTTCATGGGGAATTTTAGAATATGCGAAACGTTTCCTTTTCTCTCTCCCTCTCGAGGGGTCATTTGCAATTAGTAAAACCAAACTCGCTAGTTATTGCTGGATGAGTTAAAAGATGATGTACAATTGCATTATTTATTTCCATGCATGCGCTATGAACCTTCTCACATGACGGTAATGTTCTTTCTACTCAAACTCAAAAGGTCTTAAAATACTTTTCACGACAATATCTGTTAATAAAAGATATTTTCAACTTAAAGTGTTTTTAATAAAGTAGTAATGCAATAAACTATCATGATGAACTTTAGATGCCGAATTGTATGTATCATTTGTATGTATAAAACCATTTCGACGAGATACAATAATTTTTGAAGCGATGCTCTCTTGTACAACGCCTCTACATTAAGCGTTTCCAATTTCGGCTGAACAATACTGTGAGGACCCGCTGAGAGGGATCAACTAATAACGCGAATTAATGATTGAAGGTACACTGAACACGGGCCATATTGTTTATTTCCCGTCCGCTAGCCGCTTCCCCTACTCGAAGCACTCGTGAAAAGCATAATCCCAGCTCTTCCAGGGCACAGCTTCAATCATCATTATCGCGCCCTACTGTCAAACCGAACCGTCGCTACTTTTCTATATTGCGTTTCCCCACCATCCGCCCCCGAAAAAAAAGCACCCAACTGAGTGGGTGAATGGTTTGAATAATAAAAATAAAATTAAATGAGTGACCCGCAGGAAAACACCGCGCCACCGGTTCGAACGGCAGGAAGATGATTGATTTCGATCGGGCGCCGAGTGAGTTGATGGTTAAAAGTCGTTTCGCTTTTATTACGCTGATTTCCGGAAACCGCCCCCCGCTCTCCAGATCGGCCAGCGTTTCGCGGAAAAATGAACGCTCACTAATGACCTGTCGCTCGTTAGACGATTGATGGACGGGATTTAAAATTTCATTTCACAAAATCTTCCTGCAGAGCCGAGCTTCGTTGGTTCGAGTGTGTTTGACTGTGGGCGCCGTTGTAAAAAAGGGAAGACAATTTCCTGAAGACAAACTGACTGTCAGCAGGACTGCCGGCCAGGTGGTCGTGGTTTACTGCCTCATCACCAAGCGCCCGGCTCCCTAGTCGTGATCTTTATCGTACACCAGAGCTTCAGGTCGAGCCCTTTCTTTTGCTGGCATCGATTGATTTCGCAAACTAGAAGTACTTTTCCCGCAAGACACTTGACAGCTTTTAATTACGAATATCTTTTGCTCGCAGTTTTTCCCTCCGCCTGATTTGAGGGTGTTGCGCTGGCATCATTTAAAGGCGACAACTTCCCCCCACCCCGGACCGCCCAACCAGCTTGGTGAATTTTTAATCCCTTTCCTATCGGAAAAACCTGCGCCCTAAAGCAGCCCTGCCGCTTACACGGACGAGGACTGTGTGAACAAATTAATTTACACCCGGGCGCTAATTGGAGTTGAACTTTGTTCGCATAAGGGAAAAGTTTTCCTTTTAAGTTGGAACGCTAATTACGCTAAGGTTTCAATTGAATACTTCGCCCAAGTTCCCATGTCGAAGCAAAACTTAAGTCAATTATTTTGTTTTTGCTGGTTGAACTGAGTGCAAGTGAAAAAAGGGGTTTTGTGGCTAGGCAACAAATTAAAAATGGAAGAATAGAAGATTTCCAACATCAAAGTCTCAAAACATTCAGCTAGCTAGCGGTCTCCTTCCATAAATTGTACTGGTTAATATCCATGATATTTTTTTTTATCGAACGTACATGCGATCTATACTTATACAACATTATTTTGTAAGAAATCATTTGGTTCCCAGTTTTTGTATTTCTTTGCTTTGCTTTTTTCAACTTTTTCCGCATACCGAAAGAGAAAATTGACGAGGACTTTTTCCTCCCTTTTGCACACGGGAACGAATTTCAATTCATGGAAGCAAAATTAATACCATTAAACCCACGAGCGGCGATTCGCGAGCGAGGCCAGAAATGACTTCCCCGAAACACCATAAACCACATTTTGCCCGATCCCATCCCTTTTGAAACCCCCTGGATGACCCATTTCCATTTCCCATCCAGATGCGTGGAAAACGTGTCCATTTTTCCGCTGTCCGCGGTTGTGAAAAATGCTCTTTATGAGGGTATTTTTAATGTAATCACCATTATCACCATCACCATCGCCACCTGCCGCGTGAGCTGCGTTGGGGCAAAATGGAAATGTGTTACTCCTGTTTATGAATTTACCTAAACTGGGTAGAAAAAAAACGGGGAAAAATAAATTTCCAGGTTAATCAAGTTCCTGTTTGGATCATTTACCCTTTTTTGCCAGAAACGCTTCGTAACATACGTTTCACTACATCATTTTTAAAAATGTATAAATCTATATTCTCATTTGCTCATTTCTTTCCTTTTGCAGGATATTTCGGACACGTTCGAAGGAAACTTTAAGGAGCAAAGTGGATTAAATTCGAACTGGCTGCCGGTGAACCCACTGAACGTAAGTATGCAGGCTGATGTGGAGGATATAAATGAAAAAATAAGTGGCTTTACCTCAAATGAATCATAAATCATCGCAAAAGAACCTATTTTTCGAATATTTTATTTGTTTCTGATTACGCATTCAAATCCTAACGAAAAGAAAACAAACTGTTTGAACCTGATCCCGTTGAAGAGGCCTCACTAATGAGCCCCTTCAAATGTATTGTCACGCCCACGGAAATATTGTTTTCCAAATTCAATATCAGTTGCCCACGGATTGCTTCTCTGCTCGCCGCGCTGGTAATTGCCATCAATAGTAATCTCATTAGTGCGGGAAAAGTAACTAGCAATTTCACCGGATGGAAAATGCACAATCTGAGGTGATAGAAAAAAAACTGGCCACAGCTCATAGGGGGCAACTCTCGCCTCACGCACCCACACCCATACAGAACCCGCATAGATAAGAGGCGAAATTTCACCACTAATTGGATCAAAGCGACGTAATGTAAATCCCGCATTCTCGTTCCCGGGACTGCATCGGCAGCATCGGTGGAAAAGCTGCCGCCAGCTCGCACCGGCTCTCGCACCGGCTTCGGATAACTAATTAGTGCCAAACGTGTGCTTATCCCACTAATTAAAATAAAACCAAACGTCCTAGTCCACGTGGAGGTTTTCCCGGCCGTGGGTTCGGTTTCACCGCTCTGTAGTGTACTCGCACGGAGGATGTTGTGGTACATATTTATACCTTCCATTTTGCGAAATAGTTTCGAGAGGCAAGCAGCTCCACCCAGCCACGCTGACCGCTGCCCTCTCTCTCCCTCTTTGGCCACGTGGTCAACAGACCTTCTCGAGGAAAACTGCATCCGATCGGACCGACTGATATGTTCTCATACCTGTGTTTGCTCTTTCTAGGTACCGGATCCTCGGCCCGGCTCGTGCCACAACGACTCCCGGACGCTGCCAGACCTGACGCTCAACTTCAAAAAGACACACTCGCTGATGGACGAGACCGTGCCCGCATTTTTCGGCTCACCGATCTTGACGCGCGTCAGCACGATGTAAGTGTGCGGGACGGGAACCGGACCCCCATTTAGATCTATTAAAGCTCCTCGCCGCTATCTGTCCCGCTCGATCACGGTCGAGGCGAAACACCGGAAAGCGTTAGCACAAACCTGGACTTCGGAAAACCGCACCGGTATACGAGTGTGTTTGTGTGCTTTCAAAAAGGAACTGTTGAACTCGCTTTTCCCCACTCACGGTTGTGGATAAGGACGGTCGGGAAGCAACACAAAATACGACGGAGATCGTTTAGAATGTTGCAAAACTAATTATCAATCGTATGATGTGCATTTGCGGTTGTGAGGGATAGGTTTAGCCGAAACCATTTGATCACTAATCATCATTTTGGTGCTCTCTTTGGGACGTTTTAGGTACCGCTTCACGGCCATTGCTGTCGATCCGCAGATAAAAACACCCGGAGGGAAAACGTACGACGTCGTTTTCGTTGGAACAGGTAAGCAAACTGCTCTCGTATGGAAATGTTTACTGTAACGGACGTTTGTTTTTAAGTTTTGCAACGGATCGATGATTGAATGAAAGATTCTTCTCGTTGTGAACGTTGTGTTCTTGAAAACGTTCGATTTCCTGTAATTTATTGAAACTAAAATACTGTTATAACTCTCAAAATTCAATTTATGCATAAGTTAATTTTAATAACACTACATTCATCCTATAAGGGCAACTTTGGAAATTGCGTAAATGCGTATGCAATCTCTTGCAAGTGTTAGGATCGATCCTTCCTTTCTTATTCGAATTTCCTTTCGTCCATGAACACAGAATGAGTTCTACGTGCGAATTGGATCCAACAACTTTTCCTTTCAACCAACAACAGTTTGTGTGTGTTTTAAGAAAATTACTCTAACGACGTGCATACTCTTCTCTCTCCCCTCCCTCCCCCTGCAGATCATGGTAAAATCCTCAAAACGGTTAATGCCGAGTCGGCCGACTCCAACAAGAAGGTGACCTCGGTGGTCATCGAGGAAATAGATGCGCTTCAAACGAACGAACCGATACGGACGCTGGAAATTGTTCGCACCACACAGTACGGTAAGGATTTGCTTTTCTCACCTCTGCCGAAGAAAACGAACAAACAAAGTTCCTGAATTTCTGGTACCTGCTTTGCACACCTTTCTCCCCCCCTCTTTGTTTCATCCTTTCCTCGTCGGTCACGTCGGGAGAGTGAAAAAAAAGAAAGAAAAAACCTCTTTCTCCAAGCTCAAGCCCAACGCTCCTGTTTGATCTGTTGTGGCAGCGTGTGAAAACGAGGGCCAGTTTTGGGCTCAGTCGGAAAAATGGATCATCATCGTTGAAAAGGGTGGCGTTTTGTGAACCATTGGAAATCCTTACGCTCTTTGCAGATCCCGGAGCTTTTTGGAGAAACGAGACGACATGGAGTCAGCACCGGACAGACGATCCCTACCGGAACCTATTTGCATTTTTCCAATCTATTTTCCTCCCGGAACCGGGAGGCGGCCGGTGCTTTGTGTGTGTGTGCACAGCAGCGCACCGGTCGGGAATTGTTTTCCCTGTGTGCGCTTTCGGATTGAAATTTGCACGCCGTGCTAACCTTTTGCCCGCACTCCCGGACTGTCGGAGGTTCGGGAAACGTTAAATCCGATCGCTCGGAAGAATACAGTAGAATAAATACTCGGCCACTCCCGGACGCTAGCACAACCCGCCGGCACTTGGGATGGGGCACCCCGTTTCGAGGACTTTTGGAGCGGACCGTTGCGGAGTTTGTGAACTAGACCGATGAGTTTCCCGTTTATGTTTGTGCTCGCCTCTCTTTTTTTTCTTCATCATCATTTCGCTTTGCGCTCAAAGCTCGCTTTGTCTCGCCGGCCGCACACGGGTAATTCAATTTGTGTGTACGTACGTGTGTGTGTCCAATCGAATCGCACAGTTGTTCGCCCGTGGACCGACGCGAACAAAATGCTACCCCCGGAACCAAACAAACGGAACCGAACCGGCAGCAGCCGCGGGTTGTGGGCAAACTCGGCGGAACGCCGTCAAACGATGAACAATTTCAGTTTTGAACCGCTGAAACGCAACATCCCTTAAGCAATGGGAACCGCCCGGTGCGGGCGGGATGGTCTTTGTGCCAAACCGGGCACACAATGGCCAAATGTGATCCTACCGCAGCTTCACCCACAACACGCTTGCACACAAATGCGTCCGTTTGTTTGTTTCATTTCGAATGGAACATTTGCTCTAGAAA
This sequence comes from Anopheles sinensis, assembly GCA_000441895.2. NCBI lineage: Eukaryota > Metazoa > Arthropoda > Insecta > Diptera > Culicidae > Anopheles > Anopheles sinensis. The sequence continues at coordinate 156,958 of KE525397.1, forward strand.
CCCGGACTCACCGTCCATCGATAGGTACGAAAAAAAAGGGAAAGGATTTGGTGTGGTGTTCCGGAGTTCACGGGGCCACCGTGGTACACGAAGGAGAAAGGGACAGAGAGAGAGAAAGAGGTCAGATCGGAAAATTGTTTCCGGTGAAATTCCACCAAAAACGTCCAGCGAGAACTTTAGGGCAAAAAGGATATTTCAGAGCACCAGAGTCGTCATCAGCGTCATTATCATCGTCGTCATCGTAATCAGCGGTGCCGATATTAGCGTTCACGTCACCCGGACCAGGCCGGTCCATATCATCATTTGCCGTTCTATGCTCTCCGGTGTTTATACGCTCTGATTCATCAACTCCACAGTGGGATTGACATGGAGCGTGCTTTAATAACACAATTTGTCTATGAATTTTGTATGATTTAATGTGTTCAGGCCTAGAGAGGTTAATGGTTGCGTCAATGCAGAACTTGTTTAATGTTTAAACGGCGTGTCAAAACACCCGCCTTGTCTAGAGGATATTATAAACATCCTTATTAGGAATCATAATATCCGGCAAATAGAAATAGATGTATTATTAGTTCACAGAAATTACAGGGCCACAATATGAAACAATCTTCCATAATGCAAGGTAAATCAAGTCCGTTCCTACTTGCCTTCATGCTGTGTTTCAATATAACAATCGTTGTGTTTAAATATAATAGTATCTGTCGAACAAAGTTTTAATCTGGCATTTCAAAAATGATTGTGTCAAACCGTTTGAATTTCAATTCAACAGCAACAGTCCTCACCAGTTTAAGAACTCTTTTGCACCTCGTTTTCTGCCAAATGAGATACAAAATAATTGGTTAAAGGTAAACATCCCCAAACACATTACATTTAGTCACCCGATTTGGCCCAAGGATTGACGCAGCATCATTCGAGCGTGAGATGATTATCGTTGTCGTTTCGTTCTGGGCCGTCGTCTGGCTTTTCCCTGGCCCCGGGACCGGAAGCACACGGTTCACCGGGTGGCCCCGATGGGAAATTGTTCCGATCCAAACGGGTCACAGCCAGTTAAAGGGTGTAGCATTATGAGAAATATCCGTGTGTGCTTTCTTTTTTGCTTTTTGGGTTCCGTCGTTTAAAGTGTTCGTTTTTTACACTCCCTTTTTCTTTCTCTCTCCTTCTCCTTCCATGGCAAACCTCTCCACTCTTTGGTGGTAGAAGGTTTTATTAAATCGAGAAACAAACAATCGATCGATTGATCGGGGCTGGGCGGATTTTCTTGCTTCCGACGGACGCGCAAATCGTGCTGGCAAGCAGCATGAGATGCTTTTTGGCATCGGCAAGTTGTGGAAAATATAAAACCGACTCACAGAAACATACAAGTTGGCATGGGAGAGAGGAAAGAATTAGTTTAACACTCACCAAGGCACGGTCAACCAAGAACCAAAGCGAAGAAGAAGCTCGAAATGGAAAAGAACCAAAAGGGCTTCTAATGTTTCCACCAAAGGCAAAAACGATTGAGTCGATAGGGCGGCAATTTTCTTCCCCATGCGTCCTTATCAGTGGCGGATTTAACGGTGCGCGGACTGAGCGGCCGCGGGGGGCCCCGAGCTCGGAAGGGGCCCCGAGCCACCAGAGTCCAAGTTCGGCGCAAGATTTTTACTTAAATAAATATTCTATAGAATTCATCAACATTCTTTAATGATCGACAGGTAATAAATTAGAACGAGGTCAATCTTACAATCATGGATAATTTTACTGTATACTTTAAAAATTAGTGCTTAGAACCATAACAAAATAATTAAAGGATAGTATGGTATATAATCATAGCAAAGGAAGAAAAATGTTTTATAGTTTATCCAAATTGTTAGTAACGGAAGAAAAATGTTCCGTTAGTTAGTAACGGAAGAATGTTTTATGGTTTATCCAAATTGGAAAAACCTTGTATTTTTTTCAAAAAAGCTAGGTTTTAGAATATATCAAGAACAGGTCTAAAATAATGCGTTTAAACACTTAAAAGTTTGATCTTTTGGATATCGGCAGTAAGTTTTTAACAAAACATGAAAGATGTCATGTAAATCTTTATTCGTTTTAAATTGAGTTACGTGTTTAAACGATCACTTTTTAGTTTTAGGGTTTTACGAGGGTTTTAGCGGGTGAAGTATAATTACGCAATAATATTCTATTTATTGAATTAGAATTGTTAGAAATAATTGATAAAATCAATTCGAGGAGTTCGCCGATAAACTCATTAGTTGTAGAAAAAAGAAAGAGGTAATATTTTATTTGTTGAAAAGCGTATAAATAACACGAAATTTTTTCACTTTTTACGGTATAGCATAGGGGCCCCGTTCATTTTCCCGCTTAGGGCCCCCATAAATGTAAATCCGCCCCTGGTCCTTATCAATCCCTCGGGTGCTCTATTTTTATCCCCCTCCTCTCGCACGCTACCTCCCCTTTCTCGCACTTTCAAGTCGGTTCTTCTAATGACACGTCTTTCCGACGTCCAACTTCCAAACTCGCCCGTCCGTCACGCAGATGCCCAACCCCGATTGACAGTGACGCAATGACGTCCGGTAACGATGCTGCAGTGACAAATCGAATGGAAACCGAACGCGCACCGTTCCTCCCTATATTCTCCTCATTCCTCTTATGTTTGTTCCACCGTTTTGCGTCCTTTTTGGCACACACGGGAGCATTGGCAGAAGAGGAGCAAATTTTTCGTTCATCGCCGTTGATTGCTGTGAGGGAAAGAAAAAAAGGCTACTCATTGCTGGCGTTGGCCTGCTTTTCTGGCATGTTCCGGTACCGGTACCGGATGCTGCCGGTTTCGGTTTATCGATTTCCTTTAGCCGGTGCAGCCCATTTGTGGTTCACCCAGTGAGGTGGGTTGGCGTTCTTCTTTTCTGACAAGACTCTTGTTTTCGCACTGCCATCCACATTGTGCAGACTTCAACTATGGGAGTTCGGCCTCGTTCTTGTTTTTCCGGTTCATTGGAAAATGTTTAAAGCTGTGATGCTTAAAGGTATTCCCAGCTAAAAAAGATTGAACATCCTTATTCTGTATGAAGTTTACGCTAGGCACCTCAAGAATCTCTTCTCATTCCGTTCCTTTCCCTCCGTAAAGTCCGTTGTTGGAGTAAAAGTTTCGAAAACAAATTCTCCCGGAGAAAAATTAATACCCACATCCTGTGTGCACTCCATGATCCTTGATAAAATGTGGTGTTAAAGTTCGCTCCGAGGCGTTCGGCATTGACCAAAGCTAAGCGGTTTTAATCGGTTGCATCAGCAGACACTAGCAGACCCTGCTCGTCTAACGTCTTAACCAGCGCTCAGCAGGTCCCACCCTCGATACATAGCCTTTGCTGCACCGACGCTGCAAAGTAATTGCCGGATGGTCAAACAAAACTTTAGTTTATAATTTAATTGATGTTTGCCGAGAAAGCAGCAGATCTTCGATGTTCTGTGTTTCTTTTTTATTGTCTTCTTCGCCCCTTT
>KE525397.1:162523-176927 GCA_000441895.2 Anopheles sinensis
CGAAATGCGAAATGGAATGAAGCGGACAACTTTTTGGGACCGTTCAAACATCCCACCCGCGTACCATTAGCAGCAGTTTTCTTCAGCGTCAGCACATCGAAAGTCAATGCCAAGCGAGGGGGGCCCAGGAGAGCAATCTAGTTGGTGGGGAGGGAAGGTAAGCCAACATGATATAAACGAACTCATAATTAGCTAGTAATTGGAGCGAAGTTGCGAAGCTAAACACGGGACGATACGCATACCTCCATTTTCTTTTTTCTTCTTTCAACGTCGAGTATCTCGACGTGCCAAACGTGAACACGTGGACTGCGTGTACATTCCGCATGTCATTAAGAGACATTCATTAGACAAGTTTTTTTGTACGAAAAACTTCTTTTTCAAACAAGTTCATAAAACCGAGTGAATCAAAACGAAAAGAAAATAAACCTCTCCTTGGAAGAAAATCAGCAAATATAAAAGCTCTTATGAAAGGTGTGTTCATATTAAAGTACTTTAACGGAGGGATGTGTGTGAAACTACTAAAATGATATGCAAATCGAAAACTGTAATGTTATGTCTTAGTTAGGAATGTTGAAAATGTTCTGATTGTTTTTGAAAAGGATACATCACTTAGAAGCTGGTTATCTGATACATGAAACTTATTTTTAAAACCGGATTTGCTCATTTTCTGACACTTTGTGTTCTTCCATTTTTGAATTGATGACAAGTTGTTACTAGTTCAACGTTAATCCTTTTGAACAGGCCTTTTACCAAATTAAATTAAATGAGGAACATGTTTATGTAGCAAATATGCTAACAATAAAATTTGCAATTATAATTCTCATATCAGGTAATAATCAAATAAAAATAATCAAATATTTATAAAAGTGTTCTTAAAATAGCATAACTATTTTTATTTTAATTACTTTACTTTCACAGTACGATCATTTAGGAAAGAATAGGCTTGGTTTATATCCAACTCGGCATAAATAAGTTAGTCCACGAATCAGCATTAATAATAAGGAAATTATTTATGTTTACATTTATTCTTTGTTCACAAACATTTGTTAACTCAATTATTAAGGTGGGAGTATTGAAAAGTAATGTCTTGGTTGGTTCAAAGAAATATTTCGAAATATATTGTGGGAAGCTTCTATACCGTTTATAGTATAAATCAAACACACATTTTGGGTAAAAAAAAATTGAGTTGAATTTTTCCCCGTTTGTTTATATAATTCAATACAATCATATTATTTATTCCCAATACATTCCATGCCTGCCGCTGAGTAACCAAACGTTTCAGTAAAATTATTGCAATATACTAATTGATTGGAAATTTCTTCCTATTCTTATTCATGTGCCTGCTCCCTTCGACAATGCATCGCGCCCTGGAAATATGAACGATTGAACTCATGGACTCAATCCGGGCACCATCGAACGAACGATGCAACGAACGTGGTTCCCGACGAAACAATGGTTAACAAACAACATCAAATGACACCTCCCTCCCCGATGGATGATCCCTGCACTCATTCGCCACCGGATCCACAGACACACCGAAGGACGGAAGTTATGATGATGGAAAATTAATTATAGTCACCGATACGACGGTGCTAGCGATTAAATTACATCGCTGCAGCAGCGAGAAGATAACAAGCTGCAGGTAATTATAGCTCGGTTCTCCTTCACGTAGAAGGTAGAACTTCTACTCCACGACCCGCAAAGAACGATTCCTTTGCAATGGGGCAGGTTATGGTTGCTCCAGCGTAATTTCGGGCAGGACTGCAGCTACGAACATCTGCAGTCCAATCGGATCCCTTTTTGAAAGGGAATATTTACGCCACAGTAGCAGCGCACATACGGCCGGATATTTGTCCGTAGAGTTTGGCTTTGTATGATTGTTTTTAATTTGGTTTTCCTTCTTTCTCCTCTCATAAAAAACAGCGAATGTGTCGCGCTGCAGGATCCATACTGCGCCTGGGACAAAATCGTCGGCAAGTGCCGGTCGCACGGGGCGCCCCGGTGGTCGGAGGAGAACGTGTTCTACCAGAGCGTCGCTACCGGTGACCATGCGGCCTGCCCGTCGGGCAAGATGGCGAAGGACGCCAACGCAGTCGAGCGGCAAGGATATCGTGGTACGTGCATCTCCTCCCCGATGGAAGAAGAAAAGGGCGAACATCGGCGAGCTTGTCAACGGTGTACTTAATTGGATTAGTGATTTCCGCACCCAGGATGGGATGAGAGATTGGGGCCGTGCTATTGTTCGAATTCCCCGAGCGGGGTCGTGTTTTCCCCCAGCGGAGTCTGGGGTTGCAAACACGCTTGAAACGGGCGCTTAACCCCGTTGTTAACGGGAACCACTGTTGGGTGTGTTAACTTCGGTTGGAAACGTTGTTATCCTTCGACTGAATCCGCATTTCCTGGCCATCGCATATCGATAGTCGGTCGCACTATACCGGGTAATCCGTGCGGGAATGGCCATTGGGGTTGTAAATCCCATCGTCCCGATCCCATCAGCCGTCACGCGCTAGACGACATCCGTTGCGAGGCAGTAAAGATTTTTATTCATCACTATTTGTTCTCCCTTTATTGCGCATCGATTGTGTCGTGAGTCTTTTCATGTGGGATTTCTTGGAAATGGTTATTGTGTCCCATTTTACCCCGATTGTTGTTGATAATTGATTCGAAAATATCCGGGAGGAAATCAATCGAGATCACCTACTTTCGCCCGAAATGTGCCGCGCTTATCGGAAACACGTTCAAAAACGACCCTGGAATAATCGACTTTCCCCTCTCGACACACTTTTAGACCTCGAGTACGATCCGCAACGCCCATTCCGGGATCAGCCGGCTGACAAGATACAGTTCAACTCGGAGAACTACAACGACAAGGGCCCACAGATAACGCCCGACCTGATCAACGCCCAGTACACGGTGGAAACGCTCGTGATGGCGGTGCTGGCGGGGGCCATCTTTGCGCTGCTGGTCGGCTTCATCACCGGTTACTTCTGTGGCCGCCGGTGCCACAAGGACGAGGACGACAACCTGCCCTACCCGGACACTGAGTATGAGTACTTCGAACAGCGTCAGAACGTTAATCGGTTCGTTGAGAGGCCGCGTCCGATCCACCGGAATCGGGAGTGCAGCTATGTTAATCCTTATCCTTTTATCCCGTCCATCACCGCAGGATACAAGCCGAACCGAAGCTGCTTCCACAGGTCGAAGAAGTGACCTACGCCGAGCCCGTACTGTTACCTCAACCGTCTAGTCAGAATAAGATGCAACATTCGCCAAAGAATACGCTAAGAAAACCGATGGGCCACCACCATGGCGTTAACTCGGAAACGTTGTTCCAGGTAGGAACCAGAGTGGAGGATAATCGCGGAAAGGCTTTCCAAGTTTTTACTAACTTATTTTTGCTATCCTCATTTTACACAAACATAGTTCCAGCCTGATAGCTACAATAATGCCCGCGACAACTACCGGGGCCGAGATAACTTCGGCACTCTACGATCGCATCAGGTAAGCCGAGGGTAGCTGGCACCGGGTTTTCCGTCAGGCCGATAGGGTGGACAATGCCCATTTCCTTAAGTAGTATTGCGTAGCGTTACCAACAACCACTATAAACCACTACTACAAGCCTTCCTATCTGTCCCCTTCACAAGAATGTATCCCCGATTAATCCCATCAGTTCGGCCTGGCCGTTCAAACTAAATATATAAATAATCCTACCGGTTGGGAATCATGGAACCCATTGCGCTGCCCTTCATCGACTTGAAGCAAGACTTCAAGTACAAGCGATGGAATGGCAATGCAACCGTTTCTAGATGCACAGCAGCATCGTGTTAATTGTCCTACGTTGCGCTCGCTCGCTTGCTCGCCAGCTAGCTCGCGCTTGCATCCTGAAAATCGCGTGCTCAGCTTTAAAGCTGTCTAACCTGCCGATGGAACCCCGCCATGTTGGCCGTGTCATAATTGCGCAACCTTCTCGTCGAACAGGTTTTCCCCGGTGAATTTTCGTTTTACTCTCACTCTCCTTGGTTCTCTTGGTCGCCATTTGTCCCCTTTTCTCTCAGAAATAATTATTAATCACCCACTAGTAACAAACACCCTTACCTAACCGCGTGTCAGGGATGCGGTTCAATAAAAAGAAATAACAGGCAACACAAAACCCCACGAAACTCACAGTCACATCACAAGCGTGTCCGTGCTATCAGTAGTAGATGCTGAACTTATCCTAACTTTTCTCTTTCTTCTCTCTCACTATCTTTATCTCTCTCTCTCTCTCTACTTTCCTCCATTTCCTGCTTTTCCTCTTCGCTGTCATTTCCAACAGGGTGATAATTATCGTCGCGGTGACGGATTTTCAACAACACGAAGTGTTAAAAAAGTAGGTTCCACGTAAAATCCAAATTTTTCCCCGAATCGGAACCGAAATTCAAATGATTTGTTCCTCGTTTCGTGTTTCGAATTTGTACAGACAATGAGAATGTAAACGATCTTGTTTCCACAGTGTTTTCTTTTTCCTTCAAATTGTTAATTTTTTCAATGTCACTGCAAATACTTCATCATTCTCCCATGTGTTGTCCTTGTTGATTGACATGAATGCCCGTTTGAATTGCCAATGCTTTCAGGGAACATTGTTACACAATCGTAATGTGGCTGGTAGGCGCTTTTTTTGCTTCTCTTTATCACTGATCCTCGATGTATGTTTTACTTTAATTAATGCAACAGAATCGAGGATGTTATTCTATTTTGTTCCCATATTTGTATTTCATTGACTCAATGTAATCGATTATGTTGCTTAACGTTGTGATTTTATCTCATACAATTTTCACCCTTTGTAATGCTTCACCATTCATCTCATATCATTGATCGTTTTTACTTAAATGGTAATTAAAATTATTTGACGCAATCGAATCCAACAGATCTATTGGACGAATAAGATAAAAGTTTTGCTTCATCAAAGAGCAAACAAAATTCCACGTCTGCATGAATCTCTTTGTGTCACCTCTTTTGCTTTTTCAACGCACCTGCTCGTTTAACATATCACTTGTTTAACTTCAAATATTTCAATTATAAACCTGACTAGCCTATTCAGTGGACTTATTTTCAAATTGCTCCGTAATAAACCTTTTCACCTTAGATTCCGTAGCTTTCCCTTAGATTCTATTGACACTTCTTTTTTGGAGCTTTTAATAAGAAATTCTGTAAGAAAGTTTCTTTTTTTCAATTCATTTTACTCTCCCGAGCAAAGGTACCGAATAAAAACTATTAATAATTTAATGATTGTAAAATTTTGTCGCAGTTTGTAAAATGTTGTCGCAGTTTGTAAAATGCTGTCATCGAATAAAATGTCAAGTTTCTTGCACATGAAAGCGCATATAAGGGTCCCTGGGGTCATAAGCATCCCTTAAGGGAAACTATTAAGTGTTCAGTGAACTTGGCTAGTGATTGTCGATTTTATCAATTCATTTGGTTCATTTTTTCAATTTTTAAGAACTTCTATTTTAGAATGATCTATATCAGGTTGAGGCAAAATGCACCTGTGCTGGGGAAATTCGCATCACTATAAAGTGGCAATACTTACCAAAACAGTGAGAAAAAATCCACATTTCCTCAAATTACAAAATTTGTATCAACTAAAAAGCTCCAAAAAGGGGAGGGCCCGGGTCTCGGATGGGATTCGAACCCACGCCGTCGAGGTCATGGGCCGAGTTTCTAACCGGCGCTACCGCTCGGCTGTCGCGGACCCTAAAATATGATAAAAATATAAAAATCCTCCGGATTTTGCATTCGCACAGAAATTTTTATATGCATTTGAAGCTCCGATTCTAATTACCAGAACTATGTATTTTCTTCTTCTTCTTCTTAATTAGCTCAACATCCACAGCTTAATATGCCATGTAAAAAAACAACGATTTTTGAATTATTCATTCCTTAGCGGAGTGGTCAGCAAAATTACATCAGATCATGTCCGAACCGGTCAAATTGACAGGATGATCATATTTTAGTTAAGTCTTGCAGGGTCGTGACCAAAACGCGTTTTTTTCGCGACCAAAACGCGACTTTCATAAGAAATTGGAAAAGGTGCGTTTTGCTACATGGGTGCATATTACCTTAACCACTCTTACCATGATAATTTTGGTTTAAAATGCAATTTAAGGGTTCATAAGACAGTCATGGGGGTCCATGTTCAGTCATAGTTGATTAGAAGTGAGGCTGAGCTCAGAAAACACATTTTTGTAACTTTACTTAATTCGAATGAGAAACTCAAATAATTAAAAAAAAAAATTCGAAGAAAAATTTCAGTGTGAATCATGTGAAAGCTTCAATGTTTACATCCTTTTTAAATGTTTGGTAACTGTTCTTCTGTTCTTCAATCATCAATCATTCAATAGCTCACATCGTGAGTGTAATTCACATAAAAGCTCCCTTCCAAGTTATGCATCTTATAATCTTCTGGTTACCGTTTCGCATCCGGTTCTGTTGTATTTACGCTATCGTTTCTTGTGTATGTGTTGTGCCTGTTCATTTATCCGTCCGTTCGTCACCCGCAAACAATACCCGTCAAACTGCCAACGTCCAGGAGATTTGCTTTTGATCACACCATTCCTGCCGAGTGCATATACATAAACTACAAATCCTCACATGCCCAACCAATGTTCCCAATGCCGCTGCTCTTGCTGCCGTTGCCCTAATGCTTGCCTAAAGCCGTCGCCTTGTCCCTTTCGTTTGCGATCCACTGACCGCCACTGCCTGCGTACCATGTTCCATTTGCTAAACGGTTTGCTCTCATTTTCTTGCAGGTGTATCTTTGAGACGGAAACGGGGCGGCTGAGACCAGCCAGGGACTAATCAATCAAAATATGGTAACTATCCATTGCCTTTCCGGTGGCCGGTTGGTCGTACGATCGCCGTCCGCCTACCCAACCCCCCGGCGGGAGTCGTGAAAGTTTAATTAAAAAATAGCATTTTTATATAGGTCCTTAATTCAAACACTCGTAACAGAAGTCTCGGCCGTATGAAAAGGCAGCCGCCCCGACATGGCATGGGTGAGTTGTTGTTGTTGATGCTCCGGAAAAAGGGGTGTGTCTGTGTGTGCCGTCTCTAACTAGCAAACCTGCTCCTTCCTGCTCTCTTTCCACAGTAACACAACATCGTTCCGACAGTCCGCACCATTCCAGCTCCGGTTCTTCCCCAGTCATGTCCAACAGTAGTTCCAGCCCTGCGCCTCCATCCAGCAGTCCCAGTCCGCAGGAGAGCCCGAAGAACTGCAGCTACATCTACCGGGATTGATTAAGAAACCGGCCCCAGCAGCAGCAGCAGCAGCAGCAGCAACAACCGCAACAGCTGCATCAACATCCAGCAGTCGATGGCAGCGCAGCAGCAGCTGGTGGCGACGGTGGTATACTATACACATCCGGCAACAACTATGACACTCCTTCTGGCAGCTCTCACTCCCAGCCCCACTACACACTCTGCCATCCGCCCCAACCCGGTCCGAGTACGTCGGGCTATTCACCCCGGGACGATCCGACCGTGGAGCGCCCGCTCTTCTTCAACCAACAAACGACTGTTCTTTCGCCTTCCCCACGGTCCGCTTCCCCGTTGCTACTGGCCGCGAGCTCCTCCCGCAGCCACCCGGCCCACCTGCTCAACAGCACGAACAGCAGCGGCAACGACACGAGCAAGAAGCTGAACCGTCTGTCCACTTCGTCCTCGCTATCCATCATCACACCACCGACGACACCGAAGCGGCCAGCAGGCCACCAGCACGGAGGAAGGCGGGGCAGAAGGGCGGACGCCGGTGGGTCCGGCTCGACCGGTCGGCTCAAGCTGGCCCTCGGCACATCGCTGGCACAAAACTTCAACCAGAAGCTGGCTAACCTGAACGACAAGTGGCACGATTTTAGCTTCCTACTGCTAAAGTCCTCCGGCAGCGGCGGTGGCGGTGGCGGTGGTGGACCGTCCCCCGGTCCCAGTGGGAGCGGAGGCGGGGTCATTCCCTTCGGTGGACGGTCGAGCGCCCGCAACGATTCGTACCACTCGATCGAGTCCGCCGTCACGTGCACCGCGGCCGACTTTGAGGCGGGCAATTTCTATCAGCGTGAAAGCGAAACGGAAAGTAATCCAGATTTTCGCACCGAAGGTGCCGCTCACGGTCGGCAGCTCACGAGCAGTGACAATCGGCGGCACCGACAACAACGGAATCGGTTGGGCCCGTCCCGGCGCAACAGTGCAGGCGGTGGTGGCGTCGGAGGCGGCGATCCGAAAGAGTTCGATATGCTCGTGCTGAAAACCATCGACACCGGGGAGGACGATAATGAGAGTTTCTAGGGTTAATCACTTTTATCACCGGAGAGAAACGATTGCAATCCATAATCCACTTTCTGGAGAAGGTAGGCAGGGCATCGCAAAAGGAAGCGATAGCGTGTGGGAAGGTGATGGTGGGAACATGACTGGATTAGATAACAAAACACAACATGTATATAGCGTTCGAAAGATTAGGCTTTACCTTAAGTTTCCTAGCGAAGAAAGGCTTCCAATCTCTTGGAAGTAGTTATTGAGGCATTAAAATCATTTATCACCGTTATGAAGCACGATCGATTTCAAAGTACTCCAGTGAAAAAGGACAAAACAATTAAAATAATAAGCCTCATCGGCGCTTCTCAAGGTCTGCAACGATAGCATTTTCAATTGATTTCACAGCACTCCGATTCCCCTCGATAAAAACTTATGCTTAATATACCAAAAAAAGAGATCACATCAGCAGAATTCGTAACGCTAACCAAGTCAATGCCATTTCCGGGTTGATTGCATTTATTGTAGCGAACTGCAAAACGATTTCCAACATACACACACACCATATGTATCTATGAAGTAAGGAACTAATTTTCTTTCCGTCCGTAAGTGAAACGGGTTTGTCCTGTGGATACTCAGAACCGTATCATCGTCCACTTGGGGGATGAAATTCTGTGTTGAGAATGATTTCAAGGTTTTAATTGTTTGGCACTACATTTGTTTGTAAAAGAACAGAGCTGTTCGTACGGATTCATCCGAATGTATGAATCGTTAAATTAAGTTTAACCAGGTTCATAATTTTTGTTTGTATTCCTTTGTTCGTTTGTTACCTCAGTTTTCGTTGTGTAAAAGTTGGCACCAAACCGGATCGGACAGCAGGCATTTTTTTTGTTTCAGTTGACCCTCGCTCCACGGCATTTTGTGATGGGCATCCCATGACTATTAAAGTGGAAAGTAGGTTCGTTTAACTGTTTTAAGAATCTCATTTTCTATCGGTTGATATTAGCACCCGCAACAGGTTGAGGAAACAGACTGCATTATAGCAAACTACACCATTGAGTCCGTTATGAGAAACCAGGAACAGAACATCCATGACATCTCGGGTGTCATCGTAGCGTAATGGAACAATCTATTTCTAAAATGTGATGTTAAGTACGGTTAACGTTGATAGAAATATTTTATTTTTCGCTTTTGATAGATAAATTTATTTTCTCCGATTCACTTGGGCCAATGTTTTGTGTTGGCGACCGATAAAAAAACCCTCTCTAGGCGATCAAATTGTTTTATCCGTCAGACATTAGTTTTTAGAGGACGCATGATTTACATAATTTTAGGACAGAATACCGTTGTATACATACATCCTTATACATCTATTTATTTAGGAGTTCTTTGTGAATAAACAGAACATTTTTATAGTACGTTTTGTTTTCTGTTTCTGTTTCCGTATACCATTATCATTTCTTTTCGGTTTTTGGTTTCACTTCAGATTGTTTAGGGAGTATCGTTTCGGATACCGGAATCGAATTATACGAGCCAACGAACGCCAACGTAACGAAACGCCAGTAACGAAACGTTGAAATTTAGTCATTTCTCCACCATCACACGACTCCACCGCTCATCAGCACCAGGCTCAGTGATGGTCAGGAACCCGCCTTTCGCGTCTCCCGGTGTAAAGTACGTACCAGTTGAATAACTTGAACTAACTAACCAACAAACTAACAATACAAAACAAAACACTAAAGAGTCAATTCCAAAATATTCTGTCACAGTGACAGCGCGTTACCTAGCAGGAATCATCCGTGTTGTAGATATAGAGCGGTACGAGGGACGTGGGGATATTGGGGCGTGATCAAAAGGGCATAAAGAACCGTATCTGTCAAACCCGGTGGATCCCATAAAAACACCGATAATGGGCTTCATGGGAATGGAGCTGAATGCGGATGCGGAAGGATGCAGTTTTCATTTGCATAAAAAATATTATATACATAATAAACACAAAAACACACGCATACACCCATATATATATATATACAAACATACTCATAGGTAGTTACTAGCTAATAGCCACCATAAGCCTAGTCACTTACAAACGTTACATCTTTTTGCTCGAGTAGTAAAATTTGAACCACACACTCTTCAAGTGGATAGTGTACATAAGTGCCCGGGGAAAGGAAGTGGACGAACACGCGGGAGGACCGCAACTGCGAAACAGAAACCAAATCAGTAGCCGAACTGACAGTAATAACTACTGTATTCTAGTAGTACCCACGCCTAGTGTGGCAGTAGTGGATTTCACTTATTTATTCATCACATACGAAAAGGCGGCAAGGAGCATGCATCAAGTATTTCTTCATCCAGGCAAGTAAAAGCCAAACGGTGAGCGATTCAGCGTGGAAAATTCATAACGCCCTCCCGGAGCGAGAGAAAGAGGAAGTAATAATCAGCGATAAATCGGAAGCACGCAAACCCACAGGAAAAAGCGAAGGGTTAAATGGTTAAAACAAAAGAACTGTAAAAGACTGACATTATAAGCGCAAAAAAAGGCTAATTATTAACGAGTATAAACGGAAATCATCAAACAAACTCGCGCCGGCGTTGGGCGAGATTGAGCCGAAAACGAGCGAAAACATCACACTTACAAACTCTTAGGCAAACATACACACATCATAAGGTTGCGTTCCGGCCGGGAAAGAAAGCAAGTACGAGGAGGAGTCAGGCTTGCTGGAAGAACATTTTTCTGGCATGTTGTTTGTAAATAGAGGTACATTCATTTCGCAACCAAAAAAATGAAAACGATCACAGAGAGGAACGTTCACACTGTGAAAGTCTTGTCGATCGCGATCACGCGAAGCAGGAATATTCCGGTGAAGCTGGTTCCAAAATTTGAGTGTAAAATTTAAGTTCAACATTTCGCTAATGGTTAGGAGACGAGAACGCGAGGGAGGAAATACGTGAACACAACACATTCCCAGTTCCCGAAGCGATTGCTCATCCCCGGGACGTGCTGGAATGCTGTCCCACGATCCTCCCCCAGTAAGGGTTCTACCGGCGGTTCGCCAAGAAAACCGGTCACTCGTCACCGCTGGGCGGTGAAGGTAGGTGAAGTAAGTGTAAAAAGTACAAAAAAAAAACTCAATCGTAACATAACGCAGCACACAGTTACAGTTCAGCATAAACGGCGTTTAGGGGCAAAATGGGGAAAGAAGGCTGCTTGCACCGTTTAGGGGTAGAATAGGGACGTAGGGAATATTTAAAGCTTCCGTTTACAGTATAATAATAAGCCAAACCTCGTGTACAGGTGCAAAGCAGGAGGAGGTTGTAGAACGGAGGGCGTAGAATCTGCTTTTTCCCCCAATCATTCTTAAACGGCTAAGGACCGTTTTCTCGTAAACGGACAAAAGGAGCGGAGGAGACGAAGAAAAATGCACACCCACACACAGTTCTTCCGGGCACCGGAAGTTAGGAGTCGGCCCCCTTGACCGGGCCCTGTTTTCGGGCTCTCCTTTCTCTAGCTCTGGGTTAAGGTCAAAACACGAGTGCCGAAGAAAAAGAAAGAATTTATTTGATACAGGTTTAGTGAAAGAGAAAACAAAAACTTTATTGCAAACGTACTTATTTGGAAGCATTCCTTCGAAGTTGTTTCGCTTTGCTGAAAATAGTAGTTCGGGTTCGTATTTGTTTTCGTTTTTGCCTTATAATCCACTGTACATACGTAATATTGATATTAATGCTATCCAAATTCCTTTCCATTGCCTCTGTTTGCCAGGTGCAAAACGGGGAAGCTTTTGGAGCCTACCTACCTATCTTTACTAAGTTGTTTCATTCGAGAAGTGCTAAAGCTACGTAAATTACACCCAGAACCATTTTTAAAAGTTGTTACTATGTTGTCCCACGCTACTGAATTGAAGGGCCGTGGGAGAAAGGGAAAGCATTTTGGGGAGATAGTTTAGTTTCGAGTGCCGCTTTGTGTGATTGCAATTTAAATTGTTTGCTTAAGGAAAAGGAAAAGATGCAACTAACAAAAAAAAATTACTCGATAGTAATAGTGGTTGAGCATTTGCGATTATCATAGTTTTGTCTAGTTTGTAATGGGAAATTTTTCTTCGTTTGAAAATCTTGTTCAAGATTGGACCGAGTGGTGGTGTGTAGACAGCACCGAATGGAGAAGAGAGTGTTGAGTGTCCCAAGGCGAGAAGATCACTTCGATATACGCAGAGTAACTTACTTAACTCATATATTCATATACATAGAAAAATTATCTAACTTAAGCAGGACGAGGGCTTGAACCAACATTTCCGTCGCATGGTGCAAGTGTTTCCCGTTTCCGGTGTTCAGATTGTGCGGGGTGCGTGTGTCTGTAATAATAGCATTTCACTTCGCATTTTAAGCCAAAACGTTGATGTTGTGCAACGAAAGTTATAGTTTTGTTGTTGAAAAATGACTCAATGACAAATGACTTATTGGTATTGCCTTTTTAAATCTTACTTAAAAAGTGCTTAAATGAAAAATAAAAAACAAAAACATACATTTTTATTTCTAAAATCCATATTCCATCTTAATGAGAGTTTCTGAGATGAAACAAATAAAAATACACAACAAATAAAATGTGGGAAGAATAAATAAGAACACTTAAGAAGTCAGGATTTTATTTTCTTCGCATAATAAAATTCTACTAAACAATGCTTAGAAGAAATGCTTGAAATACTAAAACACAATGTTTTCGGGTATTCGCATTATTTTTCGCAATTTTAATGACCAAATACATTAAACTAATGGTCAAAGATTTTTTTTCTTTCTATCTTTTTCATACCCCACATGCACCAAAACCGGAAATTGTTGACTTTCGACCGAGGGAATAAATACAAACTAGAAAAGAAAGGAAACACGAACACAGACAAAAAGCTGGCGAGAAAGAAAAAAAGAAATATAAAAATCTATTTACTACAAATTGCTACCGATTACTACTTAAAAAAACTGCTACTAATATTATTATTAAACTACTATTTGAATAGTAAGCATTATTGCCACTGCTAAACGACACTAGAACAGGGAAAACCGTACCGTACCGCAGGGGGAGCATACGGGAGACAGACGGAGGACATGAAGAAGAGCCGAGTTTAGGGAAGCTCATGTTAAATCGCTACATTATTATTTAGCCATTTTCATTTGACTGTTTCCGTTTTCTACCTTCGCCGTATCTGGGATGGGAGTGTAAACATACAGACAGTCCACTGTAAAAATAAAATTATCGACAGCTACGGTTCGTAGAAAGTTTATCAGTAGGAATCAGGGCAGCGGGAATATTGAAGAGTTTTAGCAAACGTAGCCATCTTCCCCGTTTATAGTAACCGGCCTCTCAAATGGCTGCCGTAGCGTAAAGATGCAAAACTTAGTACGGATGAAAACGCTATTTCCAGGGAAAGGGTTAAGGTGGAATCATACTTCGATTTTCACATCATTTCCAGTGCGCCAACTTTTCCTTGTTCCGAAATTCCAACCGAAATTCCAAATAGTTGGATTCCTTCAACACGTGGTAATCCTCGGAGAAATTGCGATGATGCAAAAACGGTTGGTTTATCAAGATTTCATGAGCTTTGTATCCAACGTACACATGGAATAGAGAAGCTGTTTCTTGAGGGAAAACGGTAAAGGCCAACGGGAAAAAGATTGACATCATGTAATTCGGTGCGTTGATATAAGCACCCTTCACCCGTGCACAGTAGTGCGCATGAGGAAAAGCTGACACGAAAGCTAAACGAAAGGTTACGAGCAAAATACTAACAATTTAAAATCACCCTCTCCAGTAGTAGCGTTATTGATCTTTAGGTAAGTTGAAACGGTAGAGAAGGGAAGCAAGAGAAAGGTGGCGTGAGGTGAACAAGCTTAATTAATATTTAAAAATAAATACACTTACACACATCCTTACACACACACCTCTCCAAACCACCATCACATTCATCCCGAACACACAATTCCAAATAGAGAGCGATTAAATAATGAAAAGTCTTATATATATACATTATCTTAGCATTTGACTAATGGTTACGAGACCAAGAACAGAACAAAATAAGAAACAAATTAAGTTTTCGCTTTTTGCTTGTAAAACAGTTAAGGAACGTAG
>KE525397.1:193497-213819 GCA_000441895.2 Anopheles sinensis
AAAGCGGTTATCTCGCTCTGTAGCCTTTCATCTCTTCTTTTTGCAGCATCTCTTTCATCCTAAAATCAATCATAATGACTTAAATGATACAGTCTCATTTAATCAGCTGATTTTAAATCCACCAGAACCAGAATGAAATGTCTATGTTTGGTCTACACACACTAGCCAGATTTCCTCGGCTCACCTTCATAACACGCTCGATGTTGGCCAGTTGTCCTTGGAGCAAGTTCATCTTGTGGTCCGTTGTGATCATTCCTTGCTCTATTTCATCCAGTTTATATTGTAAAAAGTTTAACTTATTCGATATTAACTCTTCTCCAAAACCTTGAGCAGCCGAAGTGTTTCGCACAGACCACAGCAATGTGCAACACAATAAAATGAATAATAAATTTATACCCATTTTACTAGAAAATAACAGTCGCTTGCACAAGTAACTTCTTCGAAGTTTGTCGCAACACTAACGAAGAAGATCGAACACTCGCTTTTATGTTCTCTGATCAGAGGGCAACAATGCCCAACTGATAACGAGTGACTTGAGTTCAAGGAAATTTTTATTGCAAAATAAGTACGAGCTGGTAGCTGGCAAGCGTCAATGTTCTTACTGACCTAACCTTCATCGGGATCATATTGAGGGGTTTGTGCAACGATAGTTTTAACATGAAGGCCCGGAATATTATTATTATTAATTGTTTTATTACATAGTAAACTTTACATTTGATTATTGTACAGGGTTCACCAATTGTTTTTCTCTGTGATGCCAACTATATCTCTTACCGTCTAGGCATTTCTTGTTAGTTTTCAAACGCTTTTACTGACGTTCATTTGTTTCCAAGGAAAACTTTTCAAAAGCCTCGGGTATAAAAGAACGGCCCGTATAAAAACACTAGACCCTGGTAGAAAGATAATAAAACCTAATCAAACTACACATCATTTCAAAATTGTTTCTTAATGCAATTTTAGGGTTGAAAACGACGTAGAGTCGTACACAATCTGTAATTTAGCTTTTGTTATCTGCATTTCTTGCCTCCGTGGAGGAAAATATGTTAGGAATCGTTATTCTTCTTCACCTTGAATATTTGACTCATTCAGGACGGATTTTTTATTTAGAATAATTGTATAAAATAGTGTTTATTACACAAGTTTAGAATTGTCAGTTTTCCAATAAACACTTCTAAACAACACTTTATAAGTAACAAGTAAGGACATTTATGTCATTGTTTCCGATGATGTGGATTGCATAGTTGGAAAACAAACGTAGAACATAGGCTAAGCCCGCTTTGTACAGGAAAACGAAGATCACGAAACGAAGACGGACACCCTGTTGCATCTCCTCTCTGTCGCTGCTGCAGCAGGTCCCAGGCCGAAGCGACTCGTGGACACAAAGCAAGTTTGTGCTCAAAGGTGTCGACACAGGAAGATATGGTGCAGCTTTCCATTCACCAGAAGGTAGAGCGTTGTTCGTTGAGAAGAGGTTAGTTTCTTGTTTCCGATGTTGGACCAAACCCGCTTCCATCGCACTGCTGGTAGCTGTTTGACTACCTTGGCCTCAGGTAGTCTGTCCACCAACATTCGTCGGAGGGCTCGAGCTGACAGGTTGTGGGCTGTTGTCGGATCGATGTAGGCCAGTTGCTGCAGAACAGTCCGTATGCAGGGGTATGTTGCCGGTACGGAGGCGATGTCTGGCAGGTTTCCAGCGGCAATAATGTGCTGGAAACCAAGCCGCGACACTTTAGAGGTGATGGTGGAGATGTGGAGACTAAGACCGCCGCAGTTCCGCGGCAACACCAATTACTGCAAAGGTATCTGCTCCAGAGAAGAGACCCGATCATGTGAGAGACCTTTGCCACGTCCAATTGCCGGACTCCGCAACTGACGCTACAAAGCTCAGCCTTGACAGCAGAAAGGTGTTTAGTAGCAGCACCTTCTAGGCCAGGTTCAGGTCTCTCACACTTTGCAGCCACACCAGCCGCCGGAACTGCTGAATCACCTGGTCCCAGTTGTGGCCCCATGGCTTCACGGATATTATTGGAGAACTATATCCCGAGTAACCGGAGGCGCTTCTCATTGGGAAGCCATGGTACGTGGATCCTGCTCGATGGTGGGATTAAGCCGATGTCGATGACGACGGTCTTCCCCCTTTCCTTGTCCCCGAGCATATGCCGAACGTTCCGATAGCCTCTCTAACCCGCACGAATTTTGGAAGGGAAGTAGTCACTACTGAGATATCGACTAGGTCGTCCTGGTCGCCGCAAATGCTTTTGTATTCTCGTGATGAGCGGATGTAGGTATAGTACAAACAGGTGCACGGAAAGAGGCTCGCCCTGTTTGATGGATCGTTGGATTGGAAACGAGGGAGAAAGCTGACCATTGACCAGTAGGCGGGATGAGGAACGCTCTTCAATTGTTCTCAACAGACCAGCTGCAGATTTAAATCCAGAGACGCCATGGTAGTCCAGAGGAAATCTCTATCTACTCGATCAAAGGCCAGAGAGAGGTCGAAGAAAACGAGCTTGCCACTTAGCTTCTTCCATTTTAAATTATATTCCAGTAGTATTATTTCTCGTTTCACGCCATCGGTTAAATACCACTCTAGATTGCATTTTCACTTCTATTTTTGACTGCTATACATTAACGAAGGTGCTATTCTTATTTTGTATCATGTTTGGTTTACCGTTCTCATAAATTTGAAATTAAAACTATAACCACTCTTTTTCAGTAAAAAATATAACAATATTGATGACTTGGTTTAACTTGGTTTTAAATAATTTGTCAACATAAATTAAGCGTAAAATACGGTGAATAATTGGTAGACTGTAGTGACGTCGATTAGTCGACGTGGCGTATCATCATGCGTGTGTAAGTCAAAGACCGTCCACTGAAATTGTCCCAAGTCATTGCAATCGACTGCTTCCGGCTTTTCGCATAAGGTCCGTTGAGATCGGATGATCCACAAGAATCGTACCACCAGGCACCTTTCCAGCTCACAGCGCAATTACCATAGATCCATCCATCATTGTCCTCATCTTTAGTCGTGAATTTGTCTCCCAGTCGCTGTTTCAAAGTGTCTCGTGCTGTTCCTTCATAACGACCAACAATCTTCAGTTTAAAGTTCTCACTTTCGTCGTCGATCACGAAATGATCGTAGTGTGCGTATCCATAATTGCCACGTGTATCAATAACCACTATCATTAGTTCATGTTTCCGAGATGAGGTGAGCTGGTGAAGGTTCTCTAACCCCAACCAGAACTCGCCGTCTAAGCTGCCAAATCCATCACGATAGTCAACCCAATTTCGGTAAAAATCCTCTTCGCCATTGAATCTATGCTGAAACACGATCCATCCACCGCCATACGCACTTTGCTCACAATATACTGAAATCATTTTCTCACTCTCATCCTGAAGTTGAATTGCATATACGCCAGACACTTTCGTGGGCTCCTCTTTGCATGATTCATAAATCACTGGTAGTCTAGACTGACGGGAGATCGTTCTGGTTTCATCTTGTTGCTTTTGTAAGTTGTCTGATCCTATCAGGTCCAGATGGATCCTTGTTAAATTCATCTGATCGTTGATTGCTGTTGTCAAGTCCGACAAAACTTCCTTTAAGGTATCGCCTCTTGTCTTGAAATTATTCTCGATAGCGGTTATCTTGCTCTGCAGGCTTTCATCTCTTCTTTTTGCAGCATCTCTTTCATCCTAAAATCAATCATAATGACTTTAATGATACAGTCTCTATAAATCAGCTGATTTTAAACCAAAAAACAACTCACCTTAATCGTGCGCTCGAGGGCATCCAGCTTCCGTTGAAGATTGCTTATCTTTGCAATGAGTTTATTGTCGAGTACATTTTTCAAACCGGTCAATGTGTCATCTTTTCACTTTTGAAGCTATGACATTGTCCTGCAGAAAAATGTTTCTTGAATTTACTCAATTAAGATTGTTTGGTCGAACGTTATGAAAATCATGCATATTCATATTCAGCCAATTAGCTATAAGTCATGAAACGATTCATGGTCATGAAAAGAACAAAAGGTTTTTCTAAAGAAGTCAACATGTAAATGTTGAATACTTTCAAGTTGTTTTAAATAATTCATTTCTTAGAACCAACCGTAGTCAAAACCTTCATATTTTTTTATCTAAAGAAACTACCAAGTAGAACACCACGATTTTTATTTCAAGTTGCGTGAATGTCCCTGTTCATGATGTATCGATAATTTATATAAATCCGTTATATATGTGTATACCACAAAACATACCAAGATGCCAAATTTATGTTTGTTTTACACACACTAGCAAAATTATCCTCATCCTCTCACCTTCATAACACGCTCGATGTTGGTCAGTTGTCCTTCGAGCAAGTTCATCTTGTAGTCCTTTGTGATCATTCCTTGCTCTATTTCACCCAGTTTATATTGTAAAAAGTCTAACTTACTCAATATTAACTCTACTCCAAAACCTTCAGCTGCCGAGGTATTTTGCACTGACGACAGTAGTACTACGAAACACAATAAAATGAATAATAAATTTATACCCATTTTACTATAAAATAACAGTTGCTTGCACAAGTAACTTCGTTGAAGCTTGTCGCAATACTAACTAAAAAGGTCGAACACTTGCTATAGTGCTCTCTGATCAGAGAGGAACAATGCCCAACTGATAACGAGTGACTTGAATTCAAGGAAATTTAGTTTCACAATGAGCTGGCCTTGTTGAAGGATAAATAAAATCTAATTAAATTGTGTACCATTTTAAAATGATCAGCTTATCCAATTTTAGGACTGTAAACGACATAAAATTACACAATCTATAACCTGTGCTATTTACATATCTTTCAATCAGTATTTTGGCTCAATTATGAGATAAAAGATTATTTGATACAAATTTCATACTAACTTACTTGGGCTTTACTTTACTAATGCGAGTTAATTAGCTTCCATCTGGGAACCTCCAAGATTATCATCGGTGGAACAAAGGCATAAAATGTTCTGAAGACTATCAAGAAACAGGAAAAAGATTGATCAAATTAAGAGCGCGTAAGTTATAAGATAAACTACTGCGCGGGAAATCAGCACGCGTAATCATGTACGATGAAACGTATGTTTAACGTATATAAAATTTGATTTTAAGATCATTCCGTGTGCCAGTTCTGCACGATTCGTATATGGCAACATATTCAAGATGCCGCCATATCAATTTTGACCGAAAAAAATCATTTAAAAAAATGTTAAGACAAACAATTTGCAGTTTTTGAATGCTTTCGGATCCATTTGTGGTAACCGATACAATGACAGCGGATGATGAGGTTAGGGAATGGAATCATTCGACACCTACTTTCCATGATTAGTAACCACGATCATCTAGCATTGTTTTGGCCGAATTTGACATCAGTACATCATCTGAACGATACGATAGCGTGGTGCAAAGCCGCCGGATTGTAATTCGCTCCCAAGCAGATGATTCCGTCAAACTGTCCCCAGACCATACCCATAGACATTTTTTGATCTCTGACAATGATAAATTAGTAAAAATATATCAAAGATACAGATTCCCTCAAAAAACTTCAAAAAGATTTACGTACAGTACCCTAAATTTGAGGTAAACAGTGTGTGCTGAGGCTAATGAGTAGTGTCAGAGGAAAAAGTCGTTCCTTGGCATACAAATTAATGGAATTGCAAAATGCAAAATCGACCTCGATATTTTGTAGAAGATATTAGAAGGCATACAAATGAAAATAAAAATACGTTAGGTCAAAAAACAAATTCCTACCAGTATTTTAAATTCGTGCTTAGAATTACTGGGACACCTTACACTAACAAAATTCATCGATTTCGTAATCTCTTGTTTTATTGGCTTCATTCTTGCTCTTGTGGGGGGTGCCCATGGTGCAGCGGTAGCGCAAGAAAACACCACGCCATAGGTGTGGGATCGGATCCCGAGTCTGGCACCCCCCGGTATTACGAACGGCTGACCACCGATCTAATAATATACCGTCTATCGGTCACAGTAACTCTCTTCGGAGAGAGGCCTTGTCCCACTTGGGGATGTTGAGCCACATAAGAAGATGAAGATTCTTGCTCTTGAGCATATAATTGTTCCAAAAATAACAATTCCAGGTTCTATGCCAACATACCTATTTTGAAATGGGTTTTTGTTAGGCGATTCTGCTGGATATACCATTGTTTAAAGTATATGTTGCGAGAATTCGGAAGACGAAATATCACATTCCACGGATGTCGGCCCAACAGGTTCCTTTCAGCCCTAAACACCGCTCTACCCACTAAGAATCATCCTCCTCCAACTGATAAGAACGTGAGAGGGGGATGTTTTACTTATTTTATTTTTTCAACTCTCCAAGAAAAAATCCACCATCACTCGTCATCCTCCCAAACACTGGAGGGAATTTTGCGTGGAGTACGCGTAAAGCGTGCGTACGTTACGTACACACATGCACGACGGTGGGCGATGTAACTTGTGAACGGAAGAAAAAGTGCACTTCACGTACGCACGGGGCTTCAAAAGAGTAACCAACGTGCCCGCCCGCTCCAGCCCACTCCAGCTCGCGCTCCAACCTCCCCAACTCCACTCTTGAGCGCAATCGCACGGAGGGGAGCTCGCGAAGGGAAAAAAAGCCAGTACCTCGCGCGAATGTACCGCGTAATTGAAGATGTTTCCTGTCGCCCTGTTACATCGCTGTACATTGTATTACTTAGCGCGTGTGTGGTGAGATTTTTTCCCCCCACGACGATGACGTCCGCAACAGTTGCGTGGAGCCGCGGATGATGATGATGCACGGAACACGAACCCCACACGAGAAACTCCATTGCTCCAATTTTGAAGAAAATTCTTCATTTATTTCCCACAACAAAGAAATTTTATTTTGATGATCATCCCAATATTTCTTTGTTGCAATTCAAGCTTTTAAAAGTTACCCCCCTTTTATTTTCCAGCTTTTATTGAAAATGGGGCTCACTCGCTCGAAAGTCGGTGCAACACCGCTGGGAAGCGCCAAAAAATCTGTCGCTAACATTGAAGTTGTGGACCAGGAGCACAGCACTTTGTAGCAGGTTGCCGTTCGTTGATACAGTGGTCTCGCTTGCTCATGCACGCGGTCGTGCAGTTGTCTCGCTTAGCGTGATTCTTTTCTCGCATCGCACTTTGAACCACTGCTGTAGATTCAGATGGTCAAAATTCGTCATCTTATAAGCAAGTGAAATAACGAAAAAACTTACTAATTCGAAGACTCACGTATGGTTGAATATTTTTACATTGATTTACAGTGTTTCATTATGTTCTTGGCGCCTATTGCTGATGATAATCTTGCTCAAAATCGTATACCAAGCAGGGTTTTCTAATGCCTCACTGCAAAGGTTCCACAGCACAAGCCAACTGTAATGATAAATTTCTACCGAAACTCCAGTACCAGGCTCTCAGCATGAGAAGGCCTCCCGAAACTTGCCCAATCGAATCGACCCTCCTAGCGTGACACAAAAACAGTAAGCATAGGGTAAGTAAAATGTTAAATGTTAAAGAATATATATTTATCAAATATCCTAGATACCTATTTGTCTCACATGTCTGACAATTCACTCATTAATAGAATTAAAGTGGGTTTCAATCAATTTCTCTTTATTATTTTCTTTTCCGTCCGTTGTTCGTATGGTTTGAAATGCAAATCATTAGTCGGAATCTGTATATAATGCTACTTTCTGTGCTTCGATAGGAAAAAAAAGTGTTGATTTCAGAAAAAGGGAAAATAGAAAAGTGAACAACCAGCATCATGTAGTTTAGAACCAATCGTGTGTCCCTTCTTTTCTACAAACAAAAAAGACGAGGACCATGCTTTCCAATCTTCGTGACGTGACGAAAGTAGGTGATGACAAACGCTCGATTACGATCGCTGATGGCTTACGAATGGAACGTCCCTATTAAAATGGCATTAAATCGAAGTAGCGCCAACGCGTTCGTTAATGATTACAATAATCATAGTGATGATGAAGAAAATTGACCATTCGCCTTCCTAGGCGCACAGCATTCGCTGCAGGCGGTCTGCTATGCGTTCCGCGCTTTTTCTAACCGAAAAGAAATGGAACACAGTGGGGTGAGTTAGAGCGAGCAAGCCGCCTTTACCAATCACTCCTAGAGGTGAGGTCGAGTGCTTCCGTAACGATAACTTTTCGAGCTACTGGAAATATCACAAATAAATGCTAGCACCATTGCACCCGACGAACGAAACGAGATATTACGATAAATTTCCACTCCAATCGTATCCAAATTGTAACAGGAGCGAAGGTGTGTCAGCAGTTGCTCCGCCGTTGGGTGACCAAAACGCGGGCACAAACGTGCTTGCGCACCGGGCAAACAAAAACCGATAGAGGTCTTGTTTCTCGCTCAAACGAGAGACGAAGAAATCGGATGTTTTAAAATTAAACAAAAATGTGATTATTACAAAATATATTGTGTAATCATGGTAATAAACTCAAACATTATTATTATTAATGTGTGATAGTTATTTAAATTGAACAGGACGCCAGGAACCAGGATACAACAAACGAGGGTGTCGGTCATATTTTTCCCAATTAAAATGTTTACTCACTCTGCGCGCCAAATTCGATGCCAGTGTTGTTTCATATGTTGGTGAATTTGATGAATAATTGCATTTATTTTCAGTTACTTTTAAAAACGAATAATTGGTACATTGCGGGAAATGCGAATTGAACAAGAAAAAACAATATTTTTGAAGAATAATGCTAGGCTTATACTCTATATCTTTTCCAAAACTTTGAATGAATTCAATTATGAGCAACAAGTCCGAAGACAAAAACCAAATTCATCGGAAACCTGATAGTTATTAAATAAAACTAAACTAGATTTGTAATGGGATGAAAGTTTTTTATGCCAAGAAAAACTGTTTAAACATCATTGCCGACTCATAAAAAAATGCAACATAAAATCATGGACAAAGGCCGTTCGAATGTCGACTTAGCCGAGACACATTCGAAAATTGAAGCTTATTTGTCGCCATGTTTTTCGAAGATGGAATCAAAGCTTCAACTGTATTTCATGCCATTCATGAACGACGCAGTCGAGCATGAAAATTAAGCAAATTTATCTTCCTTTGTTATAATGGCATGTATATTTTACCTTATGCTTACGACATCAAATGTATCGCTAAACAAGAAATGTATCTGAAGTGGAAACGGTCGTATGGCTGTGGAAGCTACTTAGGAGAGTTTTTCGTTTCAATCACGATTCGAAACCAACAAAATCAAATTCGAGACCAATCTGAGCAAATAATTTGAAAAAAACACATTATAGAAGCAAACTGTTTAAGAAGAAGGATTTATCAATAAAACTGGGCCGAATTTCCACATAGTCATCAACATAATTATTATGCTCAAAAATTGTCCCTCAGAAAAATCATTTGTTGCCACAACGACATTTTAGAAAAATTACGGAGAAACACTCCTCCCACTAATTTTGAAGATCAGAAGTCGGTAGATAAAAATGTTACTTCAAAAGTGTAAAATGACAAAAGCCCATGATTTGTTTATTTTTCCTTCGAGATGTGGGGGCAAGGTGTATTTTCAAACGAATAAAACAAATCAAATTGTGACTGCTGCCTCTAATCTACGTTTACTCACGACAACGCGGAAGGATGTCCATTAACTTAAGCTAATGATCGAACTCGCCAGTGATAAACATCGGCAGCATTATCTCTCCCTAAACGCCCCTAAGGGTGTGTTTGTGTCGAGGTTTAAGCTTTCGAAAGGTGAGCAATCGTCGTAAATTAAAGGCTAGCATTAGATAAAAGTGGTCAGCAGCAACCGACCCGGCCCATCCCAATGGCATCCGTATCAGCAGCAGCCAACAACACGTCAGCGGGGATGTGATGAAGTGAAGGTGAAAACAATGTTCCTACCTCCGGCAGGATTCAGGGCGTCCATGCTCGTCGTTAACCGTTCGTAAGACATCGTAAACGATAATTCCATCCACCAAGGATCCGTGGTCCGTCTCAGGATGCTATATACAGGGTGCGCTCGTTGGCTATGAAAACACACGACGAAAAAGAACAACGAAAATAAAGTGGAAAACTTGCAGCTGTCGCGTGCCGATTTTCTCCACAACATGCCTTGTAGACGCACGTGTGCATACGTGGATCGTTCAGATCGTTCTAAGTGATTTAGTTTATTTTCTTTGCCCTCCATCGCATCCTTCGAGCGCCTTTTGGTAGATCAATCTCGTCGTTCCTTCGCATATGATGATCCTTTTTCTCAGTTCGAAACGAAACGATGCTCGAAGCTTGGAAAATGTGGCTCAAATGAAGGCACATGCTTATTTCGGTAATCGTTTCAGCTGGTTTTGAAAGCTGATCCTTAAATAAACCATTCAAATACATATGATATGTTGAACGCATGTAGTGAATTAAACAGAAATAGAATCGAAACGACAAAATACTCCAACTAAATATTAGTATTAATTGAATTTATACTCATTATATTAATCAACAACGATATTTAAATTGAGAAATCTATAGAAAATCGAAACTACAATGAAAAATCATTAGTAAATTAAGTTATTTAATTCTGTTCCCAACTATTTAGGGAATGGAACTCATTAACGGAGTTTTGGTCAGAAATAAAAATTATATTTAATGAATACTCGTTTGAATACATAATCGCCATCGTCGAAGGATGAAAATGAACAGCATGGTGTAAACACCGGTCAGGCATAAAAGTTGATCCTCAGTGAAGAGTATTCCAGATCAAAGGACGTCTGATCATCGGAATGGGGGCCAACATTAAACAAACCACCGCCAGCGATCGATTCAGCTGGTTCCAGGGCGGCTCTCGTCTCGTAAACCTTGAGCGATCCTGTTCTTTCACGCCAAGTGTGGCAGATGTTTCGGTTCACCGATTATGTCTATGCTGTCGATGTTGAGTCTCTGCGCTACCAGCATCCATCCATGTCTATGTGTTTTTCTTTCTCCACATTGTCCACGGGCAGCCGGTTGCATGCTGCTTGCGAAGGCGAAGGTCCTTTGTACGGTTCGGTTTATGTCTTCCGCATTTGGGTGAGACACGAATACACACAAACACACGCGATACGACGAAGGAAAACATATCGAACCGTTCAACCAACAAACCACCTGGCGCCGATCTGGCAGCAGGTCAACATTGTGCTTCTTCCTTCGCTTTTAATCCTCTTCAACATCGCACGGATGCCGCCGGGAGCATTCAGGGATCCGGAAGGTGGTAGCATTACGGTGCGATGATGCTGTGGTATTGGAAGGGTGCACACCGGGACGCGACCGGTTTGGAGATGTTCAAAGTGCTAATTTTGACCGACGCGTGACGGCGTTGCTACAACAATTTGATCAGCTCGTGTGCCGATCGTCTGTTTGATTGGAATTCGGACACCGGCTGGTTCGAACAGCTGAGGTTCGTGGATTTCTTATCGACAGTTCAACAAAAAGTACCTCAAAGTAAAGACTGAGGAACTCAGACTGAGGAAAATCAATTTGGTTAAGTTAAATACGAGGAAAACAAAATTTTATGTTGCTATCTTGTGGATTGATACTTTTGATTTATGATACTTATGATTTAAAATTATTTTGATTCTGGTGATTTTTTAACACGTGATAGAAATTTTTCATTCATATTTACCTTAATATAAAGATCCATACAGTCAATTTGTTTATCAAATCAAATAGTTTATCGGAAGATTGTTTTGATAAAATTTCAATAGATTTTTCAACAAAACATTGGTAAACCCTTCGCTTCATTTAACTCAAGTTTATCGAGCTTCAGCGTACGAAGTATTTGTCCCTTTGCCTTTTTTCTCTGTATTAGTTGACTTAAAATTGAAAAGGATTTTCGGAGTACGCTTGAAATGTGGTAAAATAGATTTGTGTAGTACTTAAAAATTTTCCAAACTCAAAAACTGACCGAGAATTTAATCTTCTCTTAATTTTCACTTCTACTTCCCACAAAATTTTGTAAAATACTATGATTGTACTATATTGCTTAAAAAACTTATTACTCCACCGGAGCATTTGTCGTAGGAATATACCAATCGAGCAATGGAAAAAGTAAAAAATCGGTATAACTTTCCAAGTAATGTATGTATTAGAAAAAAAGACAAAATTTCATCGACGATAAGAAAAAAGTTAACCAAGCAAATTGAACGAGGTAAATTTTATTGTAAAGTTTTGTTTGAGTGGCTGGCCTCAATCGACACATCTTTATAACAATCTCTATCTTTTCTAAGCTTTTCTTAACTATTTGGCCAGTTGAAGCGACATGAAGTCTTTCTACTAGTCGTTAAGGCTTCTTTTGCCTATTTTGGAACCCGCAGCACAGTTCTTGGCCGAAAAAAGGCTTCCACATCCTGATTTTTCATCCTTTCTACATAAGTGACAAAATAGTCAAAAATCCATATCAGCTGAGTTCTCTAACAAAATTGACTAACAAAATCAAACAAGTCCATTCCGTGATATTGGTGGAAGATTTTACATACAATGAAAAGTAGTCGGTTTGCTGTTTTGGCCACGTCGGATTCAATTTTAATGATATAGTTTTCAAACTTCTTTTGAGTTTAAAAGAAATGCTACTGTTTTTTTTACTTTTAACAAAAAGTTGCTATCGTTTTTCGTTTTTGCAGGAAAGATCGTCAAAATTTTGCAATTTTTTTAATGCAAACGTTATTCAAGTTTGCTTTTAGATAAAACCTTGCACATTACTTTCGAAGAAAAGGATTTAATGCGCAAGGTCAGTTTATTGAGATGGTTTTCCTTTACTTCTTTTACGTGGTTAGTTTATTCAAATAGAAATGGGCTATGAGGAAAAAGACACAGTTATCTACCTTTACAAACTCCATAAAAATATGTTAATCTCACTTTCATTCCAGTAGCCAAAGAAATTGCCTCTGAAAAGTGGCAATAAACCACCAAATAATCTGCGATAACGTCTAATTAGGTAAAGACGAACATTAGGCAAACACTACCACCACTTTTACTCGCCCATTTTCAAACCCCCTTTCTTTAGGATGCAAATGCAACCAACCCTAAATCGGGCTCAGAAAAGGCTCCCGTTCTTCCATCACCCATCCGTTAGGGCCCGATCCGGCGCGGAAGTATGTACACCGAATTAATTGAGCACTCAGCGCGAATTGACAAATTACCTTGCGCATTCCGGAACGCTTTCCGCTTTTCTCGGGGACACAAGACCGTTTTTCACGGCCAGCCGTTTTCGGGAGGCTCCCGTTGGTGTAATAAATTAATGGTGGATGCTGAGAATAACAAAACAAACAAACAAAGCCCATAGAAAGTATCCATCGGAGAAGGAGAGAGAAGCAACATGGTAGACTGATGCTGCCAGGTCGGTGAAGGTAGACACATTCCAGAGGGCCGGCTCGGAAGTGTGCGTGATGAGAACGGAAAGGTTAAATAGTAACACACTAAGCATAGTGTCACGAGCGCCTTGAGCTCGGTGGGTGGAAAATGACACCTTCCGGTGATCCATTTTTATTTTCCTCTTTCATTTCTCTGTTTGATGGTGGAGCTGGCAGCGCGGAAATGTGGAAAAAGCGGGTCTTCGGAAAAATTTCAAGAATTTCTATTATATTGTAATTTGCCTGCCGGTGGAGGCTTTCTCTCCGACTCCGATCTTGTGCCCCCCTTCTTCGCTTCATCTCACCTCCATTCCACCCGCACTTTAGCACTCATTTGCGGAGGTCGTTAGGGCTTTTAGTTTACCTCTTCTCCGGGGAGCGTTTCTTGTCCCGCAGTTTGTTTGATTTCAGCTGCTGCGGTCGAACCACATTTTTCGGACTCAGAGTCCGACTCTCCGCTCGAGTCGTCCGGTGGGAGAATGTAAAAAATCCATATAACCGATACGGGTCTAAAGTGCAGATCGATCTGAAAGCCATTCTCAGCGAGCGTCTTTTCCAGGTGCAGTTTTCCCTCCTCCTGGCCCTGGCGAGAAAAGGTAAATAATTAGCTCTTAAGGTAATTGGAGGTAGGGGTGGTTTATAGCACATACGAAGGCAAGATCCTTGCGCCACTCATACTGCGCCGCGTTGTCGTTGTAGCGGAGGAACTTGTCGCGGATCCGCGCGATCGTATCTTCGTAGCAAACGACCATTTCCGTCGCGTGGAATGTCAGCGTGTTGATGATTCGGAGCGGACACGGGCGGAACGTGATGCGGCCGAGGACGAGGGACGGATCGCGCGGCCAGTGGAGGCCGGTGGCAGGATTACGCTCCATCGCCGGCACAAAGACCGGAACCCGTTCGCCGTTTCGATTGACGCGCTCGATCGGCGCGAGGCTGGGGTGGAAGAACGCACTCAAGTCTTTGCCCGCCAACGCCAGCAGCCACCGGAGGCTCTGGGGACGAGATGGACGAGAAGAAAACCGACCGTTAAACCACTCACTCGGTTCCCCAGGGCAGCGGAAAGGAAAGCTATAAAGTAAGATTATTGCCAAAAACGCAAAACAAAAAAAGCCCCGAGACCCGGTTTGGGAGACGGCGTTTGTTTCGCGTACCTTCTTCAGCGGGAGTTTCTTCTCGCCAGCCGCTCGAAACAACGGCGTGACATCGATGACCGTTCCGTGGACGATGACCCACGCACTGGACGTGTCGTTGTGGATAACGACTTCATCGCACAGGAAGTATTCGGCAGGTGCCATGAGGAAAAGGAAAACTTTAGTTCTTCTTTCGAGCAACAAATTTAGGGAACAACAAACAAATTAGTCAGAAACCCGGACTACTGCGATCGAGACCTTCTAGATCTCGGCGCGTTCGATCCGGGAAGCAAAACGCCAACGTCCAATCTGACATACTCACGCCGGGAAATCAATCATTTTGTTTTCGTTTCATTTTCGACGAAGGTGGCCATTCTCTCCGAAGGCCAAGGACCATGCCCACCCGGGACGGGGGGAGGAGTGGGTTTGGAAGTGTGTAAAAATTAACACCAAAGACATCCCTTCACGCGCGTCGCCTTTGGAATGTGGACGCGTCGTTCTCCTGCGCCGGCTGTGGACCAAATATCCGGTGACCAGCGAAGTAATCAATCAGTTCGAAAAATGAATTTAATACTCTCTCGCACACATATTCACACCGCACCAATTTACACGTGCCACGACCGGCCTCTGCACGTTGGTGGCCCAAAGCAGTCAAACGGCGTGGCTCGAGCCCCCGGACCGGATTATGCGGGTTCGATGCCAAGACGCCATACGGAACGGAAGAGCTAGAACGAGCGTTGCGTTGGGTTCCCGGGAGGAAGTTAGGGTTAAAGTTTCATTGGTATGCCACCAGCATGGTCGAAAGGGGGCTGCATAGCCTGAGGGGCAACATAAGATATGCTTCCGCCCGTTCTAGGCAGCACACGCCACCGAAGCGCGCACGTGAACGCAAATGAACTGTTGGAAATTAAAACTGGTGACAAAACAATCGGTGCACGGAAGTGCGCCTGTTTGACCGGATTCGATGAACCGTTCGCTCGATGTGGGTGTTATTTATTGGTAAAATGCCACCAGGGGAATCCCAAATATCTTACCTCGGTTGGTATTCATGTCCAATATGGTATCCAATAAATCACCAGATTTTTTTAATTCAGGTGAAAGTGTCAGATTTGTTCGAACAGCAGGTTTATATAGAAGCTATTTTTGCGGAAATAAGGAGAAATATCTTTGAACTGGAATGTTTCAATAATACGCTGTAAGTCTTCAATTGTCGGATACTGAAAATAATTAGACATGTAATTAGTTCAACCCTAAGTTCAAAGTTCTCGAGCTCAACTTATCTCTATTCAAGAAATTGTTTCCTCAGAACATGATTATATTTTTGTATCTTCTATCGGTTTTAGATAAGGATAGGCTTCATTATTTTTTCTATATATTTGTCATTGCATTCATCTATGTTTTTATTTTATGTTTGACTCAAAACAAAGAGAAGTTGTCATAGAAGAGAGAATTTCATGATTAAAAAGTGAAAAAGCTGAACTGTTTTTTTTATAAATTTAAGAACAATAAACAAGGCATTTTCTGAGAATGTTCGACTTTTTTTTATAAAAAAGTATTTATTACGTCAGTTTACAAATAGTTTTTAAATATACACTTAAAAAACAACACTTTACAAGTAACAAGTAAGGACGTTTATGTCAATCACAGCATCATTGTTTCCAATGATGTGGATTGCATAGTTAGAGAACAAGCGTAGAACATGGATCCGTTTTGGCTGGCTAAGTCCGCTTAGTACAGGAAATGACTGATTATTAAGAATATAATCATTAGCAAAGAAATGATTATTTTGTGGAAACAAAAGGTTCAGAAGATGGCACAAATCTCCTATAACTTTAGATATTAGAAATTATGTCTACCGAGCATTGCTGCACAACTTTTAAAGAGTTATGAAAACAGTTTTTCATTTCTCAGTTAAAAAACTCAGTATTAAAAATTTTCGGTGGAATTGTATCGTTTTTCAACCCTCTATCGTAAACTTCGGGTGGATTGGATTTATTTTATGTTTAGAACTAAACGATCGTTGCACAATCGGACCAAACCCGAAATCTTAGGTATTTGGAAATCGCCGATAATTTATGCTTAGCCATAGTTGAAATCAAATGATTTCGTAAGCGAATCTACATGACCTCAACGTTTACTATCGATAATATCGGTAGCAACTTATTTTATTTTATTTTTATTTCAAACCAAACTAATGTAACCATAAAACCATAATACAGTCCACATTAATCTCATTTCTTATAGGTACGAATGTGTTTTCTTCATTATCCCATAAGCACCCTTGATTGGACCGTTACTTTAAAAACATGCACATCATTGCTTCCCCCACAGCCTGCTGGTTCCTTTGCCTCGCACCATCGACAGACAATCGGAAGACAACGCGTACCGCGGTTCGAGCAATAATTAAACGCGCCCAAGATGGAAGATAATTCTACTTACAATCGCCCGGGTACATCTTTTGCAGCAAGTGCGTCGTAGTCGTCGTCGCGGACGAACGCTAGAACGAAACGATCTTTGCATGGTAAAACATAAATTTCCTTCTTCTACCGGCTCGCAACGAGCAGGTAGATACATATTCACATTTCCTTTTCCGCTCCGGGTCATTAACATACGGTTTTGTGCAAAGTTAAGCGCGGTCCTACATGTCAGGTTTTTTACTCAATTTTTACTAGAAGAGCTAGTGCCAACAATAGCTTCTGCAGGCCTCTTTTTTATTTGGGTTAATTACATTTCTTGTTCTGCGTTTTAATTGAAATGATGAGCAAATCAAAATCGGATAGAAATCTTTTCCATTTTTAAAGTTCAAGAATAACTTTCTGGTGGGATCAACAAATAATTTGTTGGTTGTTGAATTTATTGAATTAAAAATACCCAGCAACAATCATGCAATTTCTGAGCCAATTGATGTTGTTAACTAAAAAAATGCCTTACCAAAGCATTGCTTGACAATAACATGCATTTAATTTTAGAACGTATTCATCATAAATGGTTAATCTGTTTAGATTCTTGCTACCAAAAATGAGCAAACAATAAAATGCTTGGCGTTCTTATCGCTAGTACCGAATTTAATGCCCGGAATGTGGCGTGAGAAACATGCCAGGCGGATGTGATCGCTACAGACAGGCGAAGGGGATTTCCGTACCGCGGCCGTTTTGGGATTTCCCTCACGTGCCACCGTGCTTCCATAT
Source organism: Anopheles sinensis (assembly GCA_000441895.2). NCBI lineage: Eukaryota > Metazoa > Arthropoda > Insecta > Diptera > Culicidae > Anopheles > Anopheles sinensis. Next base: position 211,208 of record KE525397.1, read on the forward strand.
AGGAAGTTCGTTGCTTATTTTTAATGCTTTTCGCACGAAGTCTATTGTTTGCGCTCGTTTTGGAAGCCGTTCGATTGGGGTGTGCGTTAGGCTCGTTGCCCTCACCCCGAACCGGAGCTCAAGTCCTAGCAAAACCAACCCTTCTTGCGAGCCCTCCGCAATGTCCACGGTGGGCGCTGTGGGAACGTTTGATTAGTAAAAAAAAGGTGGTTCGTTAGAACCGCTTGTGTCGAGTCGATACGGTGATGAAGTGTGCCCGGCCGCGTTAAGCCAATCGATGTGGTGTGGCTAAATGTCGTGGGCTAAAGTATGTCGCCCCCTTTTCTCGAGTGCGCATAAACGATCATTTTTCCTCCCAGCCCGAAGCTAAGTATCGCCTCGATCGATGCAAAAGTGCAGATTGGCCGGACCGGGAGACAACTGGTTTTGAACCGTAACCGCCGGTTTTGACACAAAGAACGAAGAATGATTGTCGTAGGCACAGGCGCACGGTATCACGCAGCATAGTCACCACAAGTACATAATAAAAAAAAGATCACCACACACACATACATGCACGCACGTACGCCCTATGGAAAGCGATCCGGTGCAATCCAACCGGCTAGTAATTAGCGGAGAAAGAGTATAAATGTACTATAATAACGCTTGACATGGGAATTATTATGACGGTATAGAGTGACGGGCGGAGGATGCACGTGCGATGGATGGATGGATGGCTGGATGGATGGACATTGTCTCTCTCAGAACGAGCCGAGGGAACCGGGACACGGTCTCAAGTCCCGAGATCCGCACGGGCGACAAATGCATACGCATAAACACAATGTGCAGGTACAGTAGCGAAGCGATAAAAGGTTGCACCAGACCGAAGGAGATTTACTACCTTATTTTAATATATTTATTCTGTTGACTTTTGTTTTGTCGATTAAACGCATAGGGTAACTGTACTAATAGGGGCGCACTTTGTCATTATACTAACAATATGATGAAATTTATAAAAGTTAGGAACAGAATATTTTACATATTTAGACCAATTACGATCGAAACAACATTATTCTTGTAAAAAAGACCCATTTTTACTGTTTACCCTGAAAAATACTCGAAAAAAAGTGTTTTGTTTTTCCTAGCTGGTTGTTCAAATAATGAGGGTATGGTTCCTATAGTGGTGGTAGTACTTGAAAAACTTGGAAAGTACTGAATATATGTTGACTGTAAATTATTTTTGAAGCATATTTCATACAGAGCGGCCAAATTAGACCAATACATTTTCTTGGTCATAGACCAATCCATTGGTCTCATAGGCCAATGCTTTTTCCGATGATTTATAGCCTTACGGAAATCATGGCACTCCTCACAAATTCTTAAGAAATCCAACATATTAGTGCAACCTGTTTGGAAAATATGAATTTTGGAGCCTTAATATATTGCGGAGTGGCTAGGTTGAAAGTGGCATCTTTTGAACACTCCGTAAAAGATCAAAGAATATTTAATACAAGGACAACTAACGCTATTGAATTTATTTCTTCGTAGAGCGATTTTATTCCACTACCTCCTGCTAGCACCACTATGGGAGCATTTCCCTACTTTCATGTTAAAAAAATTAAAATTACTTCAACTTAAAGCAATGGTTTTATTAAACTCATTCCCATTTTGTAGAATAAGGTAAACATTTTCGATGTCTGGTAATACTGTTCAATATCATTTTAGAAAGTCCTGTAGAGCTCTAAAATATACAAAAAACAAGGCACAATACATTCTGTTTGGTAAAGGTTGCGTCGAATCTATGTAACATCCAGGACCCGAGTTCAGAATAAATATAACAAAAGGTTATCCTTTTTTAACTTTTCACAATAATTTTGTAATAGACATATAAATCTAAGACATACAAATTTTCGTATCGTTGTTGCCAACCTGCCTACGATTGCAATAGTGCAATTGCAACTGATATGAAAAGTCGGAAACCTCCTGGAGACATTCCACATTAGTTGGAAAAGTGACCACTGAAAAGATAGCACTGATATGATGAATTATTCCTCTTTAAACTATTAAATCCTTTTTTAACTTTTCACAATAATTTTGTAATAGACATATAAATCTAAGACATACAAATTTTCGTATCGTTGTTGCCAACCTGCCTACGATTGCAATAGTGCAATTGCAACTGATATGAATAGTCGGAAACCTCCTGGAGACATTCCACATTTGTTGGGAAAGTGACCACTGAAAAGATGTCACTGATATAATGAATTATTCCTTTTTAAACTATCTTTCGAAATTTAAGTTGATTGATTGAGTCTAGAGCCGCTTAACAATATTTTTCACACTCTATTTACTCGGTCACTTGCAGTTGGGTAGACATCCGAAACCCGACTGCTTTAAAGACCTGATACTTTTTGCACCGCCCTGTAGTTATTCGCTACAGCTACCTCCACCAGGGCGACAACTGCTGACATTCCCCGATCGGAGCGCAACGTGTGGCAATGGTGGGGGGGTAACAACGGCAACTTGTCGTCTTGCAGGTTGCCCGGGCCCGGTCGGCTGCAACTTTTCTGCAACGGTAATCGCACACCGACAGGCGCGAGGTCTGCAGCTGCAGCGCAGGAACATGAACCCGT
>KE525397.1:222794-258489 GCA_000441895.2 Anopheles sinensis
GAGAAAAACAATGCAATTATGTTGCTGCAGTCTCAAGTTCATGAACCCCTTGTGGTTTTGCGGTGGCGTGCCGGGAACAGCCTGTGTGCAATTTATTTCCACTTCTCCGAGAAACCCACCTAATCGCTCATTTTATGCGGTCTGTTGGTTGTTTTTCCCCCTGTTCTGTTTAATACTCGAATCGATCGATACTGCGTTGATGAGGAAAAACCCCAGAACGACGGAAATTAACGCATCCAATCCGTGACAAAATAAACGAAAACAAGGCTCATTCCAGGGGGTTGATTGTGGAATGCATTTTGACAGATGGTTCAATCGCGTAAGCTCAAACCCTGAATTCGCCAGCTCAACTCGGCGTTCAACCACATGAAAAGGGGATATATCCTCAAATCATTCGGAAATGCCATCGCGCAGAATAATATACGTTCGCGCGTCGAAATGCAAAGGGTCTGAAGGCACAACTGCTTTTGGCACGAATCCAGCATATCCGTGCCGTAACCGAAACCGGCTGGCCATAGCCAATAGTTTCCGGACCGGAAGCAACACCCTGTTGATTTCGGGCACGCGCATTTTTCTTTATTCGTAGTCCTTCTCCCGAGGGTAAGGTTTCCCTTGCGTCAGCGAAGGACCCTCATTTGCCTCGACGGCAACCAGCGACAAATAACGGATCACGACGGAGCGTTCGCCCAACATATGCCAGCAAATTTCTGCCCTCAGACAAAAGGACTCGTTGAGGTGCGTTGAGACCACCATCGAAACGGGGAGGGATTGGGCTTGGCTTTAGAATGTAAATTACGGGGGTGACATACTTCCGGCACTCCCGGAAGCACTTGAGGCGTAACTTCGTGGTGTATGGACTTTGGGAGGGTTAGGTTGAGCTATTTTAGCCCACTGTTGAACCCTCGCATACCGAAAGGTAATGCAACGAATCGAATGTCCGTGCGGGCGTGTTAGGGTTGAAGTGGCATGCTGATATGGTTCGATGCCGACAAGCAGCTGCTTGGTTAGAATATCCTTTGTGATCCTTTTTACGATTCGGTACAGAATATTTATAACGTACCATGATTTACAGCTAGTGTACTTTAACACATTCCAACTTTAAATTTGGTGCATACATTGTGAAGCTCTGGTCATTTGAAATAGAAAAATGTACAAGGAAATCATCGTCAAACATTTGGAATTGTGTACTATTCTAGAACAAATATTGGCTATTGGAAAACATTAAAACGAATAGCGAACATAGTGACACGCACAGTGCGTAAACACTTTCCCAAAGCCGTCAACATAATCATGCGTTACTGATGCGCTTTACGACCCATTCTCAACCCCAAAACGACCCGATTCGTGGCGCTGAACGGTCATTAAAACTGTTCTAATTTTACGAAATGATGCAGCGAGAATTTCTTCAGCACCTGCCCAGTTGCATCGGTTCTTGTTCTCAACATTAATTTAACGACACTGGACGAAGCCAGTTCGTGCTTGTATGCCATGTGCGTTCCATGGAGATGCAGACAAATTTCCATCCGTAAAACCGTCACCTCGGCGGGAGGTGATTGTGCAGTTAAAAATCGAATCGACTCTCTTCAAACAGTCGCCCGCGGTTTTATTATAGCCTTTCCCGGGGCTCTGATGGGTGCGATCAAACATTTCGGGAAGATTTTACGAGCCTCACGTGACGGACACATGGTGGCGCTACGCGTTGCCGGTGCATATGCGGCGCTTTTCCACTTGTGAGATGATTTTATTGCTGTATTTTCCACCATTGAGCAAACTTAAAACGAACGAACACAAATTAACCCTCCATTCATGCACGGAAGGTCATTAGAGGAATACCGCTAAAGGCGTTTGTGGAAAGAGAAACATCCTCTCAGATGGTTGGTGAAAAATTCCACTTCAAGTACCAGCATGATCAACTCCGGTCGTCCTGCTTATCATGCCGACCCAGCAACCCAACAACCCTCACGGTCAGGAACGCCAGCAAATCCCTTAATTGTTATCCTCTCGCCGTATCTTATGGTTGTGCCGAGGGACCCAGACCCACCCTCTGGTGCATTGGTTCGATGGCTGTTCGACATATGGTGCCGGAAAGGCACGAAAAACGGCATAAACGGCAACGGAACAACTGACGCGCTCGAGGTTCCGTCGAAACTCAAACTATGTTGTGAAACGGTGGGAGGAGAAGTGTCACGAGGGTATGGAACATTATGCTATTTCACACATCGACCCAGGATGGAGGGCTGGGTCGAGGTCTGGATGGCATATGTTGCGGCTTGGCTAGGCGTTGATTACTGAGAAACAACTTCTTTTTTTTTGGCAACAATGTGCGAACCATCAGTACATTACGGAAAAAGATGCTGCGGATGAGCAACATATGTGTGGATAAGAAGGGTTTGGAATGTGGAAACGACAACGGAAAAAATTAGGATAAGATTACTGTTTCAGAAGGTAGCTTAGCATAAGTCCACTTGGAAAAATTAAGCGCACTACTGTTTGAACTAATTGAAAGCAAACAAATTGGTATTATTGTTCTGTTAATTTTACTTAACTTGTTTGTCTTCAAAGGCAAACCTTTTATCCAACGAAAAATGTCTTCTTAGTTGATAATATTCTATTAATTTGAACATTTGCTATTTATATTTCGGGAAACGAAAACATTAGGAAAAAATAAAAGCAAAATCACACAATTATGCAGCATTTTTTCTACAATCGAAATACAATGTTTTCCTTTTGGATGTGCTTGGAATAATTCTTAAGCAACAGACTTGTAATAGCCTCATTGAATGGTTGTTGCTGAAGAGAACAGTTAAAAATCGAAGGATTGCTAAATTTATTAAGCTATCTGAACACTGTTGCGAACGAAATCTTTTTATGGAAAAAACCAAGCAACATATTTAACATGTTGCTTTAAAGAGATTTAATTGATAATTTATTATAAACATAATGAATAATGCACGTCCTGGAGTTATAGAAGTTTAAACTTGATTTAATGTTTTTTCAAAAATTTCATGATAAAACTCTCTTCCATCTTGGTTGTCAAGAAAAAAGAATAAAAAATTATCAACCACTTAATTTGTTTGATTATTAAAAATATATTTGAAAATGTCCCAAAACTGCGAATTTGTTTAAACTGTTTCAATAACACATTTCCTGGTGTATTCCTTGAAGAAAAAGCACATTCATCATGTTATTTTTCATCTTTTCCGTTTTGCGATTGAAAACGGAAATAATAATTAATGGACACACTCGAAAGTTATGGCCATTATATTTTGAACCCAGTAAGGGTGCATTTTGGCATCTGCAAAAAAAAACCCTCGATCTGGCCACTGGAAGCGGAAGTAAACCTCAACGGTGCAACGATCGGATGAACTGATTTTCTTCCGATCGAATTACGCTTTTGTCGGTGGCCGTCGGCCACAAGACGCAGGATCAACAAAAGGCTCGAAAATCCGTGTGGCCCGGTTTTTATTTTTTGCTTCCTCATCGTCGACAGGATGTGCACCCCGAGCGACGGTTGGCGAGAGGATGCTGTCCTTTCGAAAGCGCCTTGCGTGTGCAGCACCCGACCGAAGGGAAAGGAGCACCCAAAGCGGGGACGAGAGGAGTGAAGAACTGAACCCAAGCAGAAACCGGGAGAAACTCTATAAAGTGCGATCATGTTCCAGGCCGGCAGATGTTATCCAAACCGAACAGAAACACTGTGTGGTTTCCTGCTCCGGGGAAATCTTGGCCCTGGTTCATGTGTGTGTGTGTGTTGGTGTCCTGTAAGGAAGACACATCTTCGGCAGCGACGATCGGTGCTGGCTGATCGGATTGCAACCGATCTTCGCTTTGCCCGGGTGCTTCGAGAAGGAACGCCAATGGTTTTCACAATGGAAGAAGCGCGCGAGGACGGAGCGTCCAAAAGGTCCTAAATCAAAATGCAGCGATGAAGTCCCGGGTGAAAATTCCTGTGACAACAACATCTGCTTCCACTCTCCTTTGAAATAACTCAATGTCGAGGCAGCAAACGGGCGTATTCTTCAGCGTATGAAATGGTTTTGAAAGAGCTCATCGGAACGGATTTTTCGGTTCAATCCGGACCTCTCGATGATTTTTTCTTTCACTTTCGATCGTTCAATGCATGATCTTCAATTCATTTCCTGTAAGAGCCGATTCATTGTAATACACATAGCTAAGCCACATGGAAGTAATTGGGAAATCTACTTTCCAAATATGCGTACACATAAGAAACTGATCAAATAAAACCTTCCAATGTTCAAGACAGTTTGCTTTGAATTTTAGTCCGTAACGATCGATTTGAACCTAATTGTTTATGCATGCTGTCGTTCGTTGATAAATGTAAGCATTTGTTCGAAAGGCACGAAAAGGTCATCTCCAAAATCTGTAACACGACCAAAGGAGTTATGCTTTGGTGAACGATTGGGAACCAAGAAGAACCAACCAATTCTATTATTTAATCCTATCCTCTACGGTCGCATGTTGATGAGCGATAGGTCATCAGTTTCCCCGAACTCCTTACCGGCCAGAGACCAATGACCTCGAATTTGAACCGCATTAATCCTTCAAATGAATGCAACCATGCGTTTCGGTGAACCCTTTTTGAATTTCTCCTATAAAACGAGGTGGAGAAATTATATTCAGCGTTTTCGAGGTGATCATGATGGTCCGCGGGAAGATGGTGACTAATCGTGCGCATCTGTTCGTTGAACTTGGGTGTTTGTGTTCCTTCCTGTCAATGTTCCTCAACGTTGGTTTGGTCCGGTGGAGTAATGGGATTTATCGAAACCGTGCGCCTAAATCCTGTTGGGACTGACAGTAAGCCCTCTAAGCTAATTAACACTATCAATAATTCAAACCCTAATGGATTTAGGATGTGATGTACCGGTTGAAACGTATTTCTCTTTCTTTATTAAATTCTATTATTGACAGAAATTATCAATTTTTATCATGTATAGTTTGAAGTTGGGTGGCGATGGTGATCACTTTTCGTGCTGTTTCTACAATGGAACAAGAGAAGTTACTTTTCCGCAGAAAAGCGACCAAAAGATGGAGTTCTTTTTGACCTGAAACGAGGCACGTAGCAATGCACTAAAGAATGCACCTGCCCGTGCAGAATACACATCCCCAGCTACGTCTCCACCTTACCGCTCGATGCAACTGCACACCACGACAACTGCACGACAACCTTCTGCATGTGCGCAGTTGTTTTGCACAACTGCATTCTCGTGGGTCGCACGACGGTAAAAGGTCGTTCGGCAAGTCTGTTTTGGGTGACAGAGCAAATGGATGGAAACCGGAGAGAAAAAAAGTGAAAGAGACACACAAAACAGTGAAAGAAAGGCGACTGTGTCCCGGCGAAGGCAAGCGAAACAAATTGCTGCAAAAATGCATCTGCCAGACTGGTTTCGCCAAAACCGTGCGACGCGTTATGGAAGGCTTACTGTCACAAAAGTGTATCTTTATTACGACAACCGGAGGATTTTGAGCCGAAACACGGTAAGCCGTATGTTCTGTCTTGTTTGCAAATTCGTACTTGACAGAAAGCGTAAATCAAGATTCAATTAAATTATTTTCTAGAGAAAACTTTTTAAACGTAAATCACCGTTTTTTTCACATGTAGAACACCACCATTTCTTTAAATAATTATTCGCTTTAAAATCAGGGATGGTGTTATGTAAGGACATATTTTTTAATATAAGTACAAATCAAAAGTTAGTTCATATATTCCCTTCAGTTTAAACTTTTTGTATCGCTTTTGGTTCAGTTTGAATTCAATTTGCAGTTCCATTTTCTAATATTAATAGAATAACATCAAAACTAAAATTTGTTCCTTTCTTGAAATTTAGCAAAAAAAATAAACAGGAGATGCAAATCTCGATGTAACTAGAGTGGATTTTGTACATTCAATATTAACTGCAAATGACCCATATTTCAATACGATAAAACAGATTGACAGTTTTGTTTACATCGATGCTGGAATTAGCAGAGAAATAGAGTAAAGTGTTTAAAGATTAAAAATTCGAAAAAATAATCAATGTCAACAAGGATCTAGGGAAAAATATGAAAAACGAAAAGTAAAAAAATGAATGAAAAGAAAAGGTGTGATGCTATACAAAGGCTGTGCTATATACGTAAATATATGGAAAACTGCTTCAAATACAGGCCAGTGTCAACAAGAAATATCGCTCATCGGAGCTACCAAGGGAAAGACAAAGTTACATAACATTACAGACCATTCTTGTGGGTCACTTGTTGTTGTCATGCACCATTAACGAAACCTATTACCCGATATCATAAAACGTCGTCTCCCCTGACCAACTGCAGCTGCTTTTTCCACGGGAAATGCACTCCACTCCTAACTTGCAGTTAAACCAGTCCCCCCAAAAGACAGGAAGGAAAGCTTGATCAACGTAGAGATGCGTGGAAACAACTTAAAAACCGACTTTTCCGGTTTCCTCCGTTGCCAGAAGTACGTCCGATACCGGTTCCTTTCTTTTTTCAGCCATCCTTTTTTTTATTTGCAACAAACCCAATCGCCCGACCGTTGGCAGTTTCGTCGATCCACCGGCCAAGCGTCAATACTAGCTCAGGGTAACTGAAGAAGAAGGAGAAGAACGACACCCGCGGGAAATGGCATGGAAAGGCAAATAAAAACGGCTTCTCCCAACCTTCAACCGGTCGACATTGCAAGGCCTTTTGGTGTGGTTCGTCTCCCGGTCCGTGGGATGTCTGCTCTCAAGCCGCACACTTTCACTCGACCCAAAGTCACGAGGTTCTTGTCTCGTTTTTCCCTCCCCGAGCCAGTTCCAAAATAAGGCGCTTCCGTTCGGTAAGGGTTTTCGGAACTCGGTGCGCCATTTTTCGGCACTCTACATTGCGCAAAAATTGCGAACCTACGCCACTAATGAGACCAGTTCACTTGCTGGACGGGTCGAGTTCCGGTGAAATATCGTCAATTACATCGACCGCGAAGAATGCGGACGTTCTTCCAGCTGTTCCAGCGGGGTCGGTGGGAATCTGGCATTCCGCCGTCGGTAGAAAGGTAGGAAATTGCTGTCTCACGACCCACCGGACTGCCGTCTTCCGTCAATCAGTTCGGTTGTGGGTTTTTTTGTGTTCTTCTCTCCTTCCTGTTCTTTCTTTCCTCTGGTCCAGATTGTTCTCCGTGCGTCCGCTCGAATTTGTAGTGCTTCGCAAGAACATTGTAAGGAAATGATCTTTCCCAAGTCGCCATAAGACGAAGTTCGGACCGAGGGATCATCTTCCGAGGCCATAAGATGAAGTGCGCAAACGCCAACGAAAGAAATACCAATAATCAAACAGATCGACGGATGGGAAACCGCAAGGGAAATTCGAGAAGTCGAGAGCCGACAACAACACTTCGTCCGATACAGGCAAAAAAGAAACTTGCATACCAAATCGTTAATTATTGATTATTATCATCATTTAGCTCTTCCAGATTTCGGACCAACCGAGATCATCACGGAGCGCTTCACGTAGAAGGAAAATCCTCCGGTGTCGTACCCACCCTGCCACCTTTTAATGGGGGAGAAAACAGATCAGTTTGCACCGAAAGTGTTTGCCCTTTCCATGAGAAAATATTCAGATTCTTTTTAGGTTTCTTCGCGTCCCTCGCTCGGTTACAATCCTGGTATGGCACGGAATCACGCTCCTGCGTTATTATTAGCTATCCATCTTGAAAAGGCGGCCAATTCGTCCCACATTGTTCGTGCTTTTTCGCAAAGCACTTCGCCGCTAATTGCGAAATCTTTTGTCCGAAAAACAAGACACGAACCCCCGGAAAAAAATCAGTCACGCCATTTCAAGGGCATGTTTGTTAAGGAACGTTTTCTTGTGAAGTATGTTTGCAAAGAGATTCCTCGATTTTGAATATACATATTACAATCACCAAAAAATAAACATTCGAAGAATTGGATTTCTACTAGCTTTTAAATAAATTAATTTAACTTTTAAGCTTTTTAGCACAACATAACGCCAAGAAATAACTTTTAAAACTCCATGCCATCGTGAAGAGCGAACGGGACTCTCCAGACGCCCGGTGTCTGCATGTGTGCGTCTCTTGTCCGGTTTCCACATTCTTCGCCATGAATTTCAAATGGAACCGTGTGCAATTGCATAAGTGACATTTTCAAGGCGGCGTGCAGCCACGAGAGCTCGGTTACTTCGGACGAACCGGCCGCCAACGAACCGTTAAGTACACATTTATAGACCGAAGATTAAAACGACATATTTTACAAAGTGTCCATGGTCCTCATGGAGACAAGGGCGTTTTTTCTTCTTCCTTGTCGCTCTCTTTTTCGCTTTGGAGAAGAATTTCTAGCAAAGACGAGGTTTTTTCACATTATAGACGCTAATTTTTATACCTCCCTGTGAGAGTCTATTCTTTCCTCGAATAGACGATCGACTCCTCGTCTCAATCGACGATCAAGGAAGAGCACACACACACGCACATACACCCTTACGCACTAATCAAGTCCGGGTTGATTAATGGTGGCTTCTTTCCCACCCGGGAACCATCGTCGCGAGCTGCCAGTTGTAGCTCCGAGTGGCGTTTGATATCCGTGAAATTCAAATAGATCTAATTTCCACCATTACGTGCCGGATCGATCCCGGGAACGAACAATTTGGGCAAAGGGATAAAATAAATATGCATAACCACATTGTTGCCCGATGAGATGATGTGTCCCATTGTGTTCCAGAGTTTGGCCGCAAGAACGCACGATGTTTTGAGGAAGAGCATACAATGATGTTTTTTTAATAAGGTTGGGGTGAGTTTGTCCGTCATTGGATGAAATATGACGTCCCTTTTGCCGATTGTCGATGGGATTGAAATCGTGATCGTTCCGAGTGTGTTTTATGATGGACGTGCAGCTCCCCTTTATTGAAATACGTGTCGGGTGACGAGCTGGAACAGCAGATGTTCGTCCCGCGTGTCTAGGAGGTCTCCTCCTGATAACATGCCATTATACTCCCCAAGGCCGGGACGGGGACAAGGGGGGAGCCCAACCAGCATAGATAAACGGGGCGTTTTCTGCGCCATTGCAGATGGCTTCACCAGCTTGTCGTCCGCAGAAAAAAGGGGGCAGATGGTTTAAATCAGGGGTCGACACACGTTCCCCGAATGGGGCCATCCAAACAATTTTTTTTTAATGTTTTGAAATTGCCTTCGAATCATTTTTAAATGAAGCATTGAGTAAACATGAAACAGTTATGTAAGATAAAATATTTTAAAATTTTACTTCCAATAGATTTTTCTTTGTTTTACTTCAAATTATTTTTTTTCGTTATTTTTATTTATTTTTTTCCTTAAGTTATCATTGCATGGCTTTTCTTGCGAACCTTCAATAATTAAAAACACTTGCTTTCGGAAATTTTTCAACATTTACCTTATCATGTGATAATTGTTTCAATTACATGTGCATGTTGCCGCTGATTGCCTAATAAAATTCACGATACAAAAACGTCTAAAAACGTATACGTTAAAGTATACGATGAAGACGACTCATTTTATACCTATTTGAACAGTCTCAACGTACATTGATAGGAAAAGCATGTGCGATATCGTACACAAATCTGAAAATTATTGAAATTTTGTATGTTTCACTAACATTGTCTGATAGAACAGGATAAAATCAGCTGGTATGCTGGACGTTGCCGACCCCTGACTTAAACGATTTCGAAACGATCGCTCCTCTTTATCATGACCTCGACTCGCGGACACCAGGTGCTATGGAGCTGTCTAAGATCAGAAATTCTCCAAGAAACATTGCCCAAAAAATATCGTAAACCAAGTGTCACAACTTGTTCAGCATAATTTCGAAAGGCTCACATTAAAACGGTTTTACGACTAACCTGAGGGTCGCATTGCTTTTACTATTCGCCAGTTTTCCCTTACCATGCTCGGAATTTCCCGGCAAAAAAGTTGATTACAATACATCATCGTTGATTAGACGGACAGCTGTTTTGGGAATCTGATTGGAGATTCTGATCATCGGCCACACATTCCTGGCGGTTTGCGAGGCACAGAAATGTGTGAAAATTCAACCATCGGTACCAAACCCCCTTTTCCCGGTCTAATTTAATGACTGGCCGGAAATCGAACATTACTTTGCCCCCGTACCCCCCTTCCCTGCCCATTATCCCCCCAAATCGATCGATGCGAGTTCGATTCACATTCCGCGATCCATCAAATTCCCGATAAAGTCTTGGCGTGCGAACGGGAAATCCCCCTCGGAGACCGATTCCACCGATCAAACGATCGGTTGTTTGGCAAAGGCATTCTTGCTCCCCATTCGATCTTCGCTGGTTAGATGCCACGTGTGTGTGTGTAAGTATGTGCTATGGCCAGGACGACCTTTACAAGGTTAATGCTGAGCTCATCAGCTAAAGGCACCGCAACGTTGGGAAGGGAACGCCGTACTCGTCGTTTTCCGCCGAGGTGTCTCGGCTCATATGAATGGAATGCTCGAAGCAGCAGCTGTCGGAGGCCATTGGAGGTTGCTTTCGGACGAACAAGCTAATTCTTCCACGGCTTCGATGGCGCTTCGCAGAAAATCGATCCGAAGCCGGCGAGCCCCAACATTTTTCGATCGTGTCATCAGAACGGCTCACATTTCGCTGGCCGAAGGGTCTCGAGCGAACTTTGCTGAAGGTAAAACATCATTTTGGGCCGAAAAACACAAGAGCCACATAGCAGGCACATGGCACCTTACAACCACGCACACTTACACACAGGGATGGTGGAAGGCTCGAACTCAGTTTCATTCATGCAACACCGCCAGTCCTTAGAAGGAGTTCGATATGTCGTCGTCCAGCAAAACAGCAAAACGAACAGAGTGCTGACCGGGGGGCTTTTCGCAGAATGTCGAACAGCGCACATTTCGCAACATCTGCATTTCTCTTGGGGTCGGTTTTGGGCTGCGGTTTGCACTTTCTTGTCCTCTTCGTCGTCGTCGTGGTCATCGTCGTCGTCGTCGAAGGCAGTGCATTGCACCGTGCGATGTCTTGGACGCAGACCGAGACCGAGACCAAGAAACTAAAGTTTCGTTTTTCGTGCGGTAAGGGCAGCATGATTTCCTGTTATTAGTGTAAATTACCACTTCCTGAGCCGTTCCCAGGCAAGCTGAAACGGTGCCCTGCAATGACTGTAGGAGCGGTCCCGATACCAGGACCGGTTTTGCGACAATGCATCAGGTCAGATGAACTGTTGTACTCATAACTATTATTGCTTAATCTATTATGCATAAAAGAATCCTTTGAATCTAACGAGATTTATGTTAACACATTTTTAAGTTGATTTGTGTTGACAATCAAGTATAATTGGGAAAGATTTCCAATACCAAAATAAACATTAATTCCTAAACTGATTTGCTGCGATTTTGTGGTCAGGCAACATTTGGAGAATATTATGCGGTTACCTGAAATCGTGCAGCATTCGACCGATCTTGCATCATCCACATGTTTTCTTTTTTTGAAGCGCAAGAAAAGAACAGCAAAAGATACCAAAAATGCCGATCCCCAAAGGCACAAACATTCTCTCCAAAACGCCTTAGAACATTCGCGAACAACCAAAGCCTGAGACAGGAATCGTTCTCACAACGCAGCATTGCATCATCCACCCGAGTCTGGACACAATTTGAATCGAATTATTTTGCGAACGTCCTTTCTCCAGCCTTTCATGGCGGTGTCCAATGCCGCTGATTGCTTTCCAAACCAGACAATTCAATTAAAATGTAAATAAATCACCCACAAGAGGACCAACTAACAGGTGATTTTTTAAATGGCCACATATTGCCATAAATTTATCAACTCGTTTGGAAAATTAACGAAAAGACCTTGACGACCCAACGCTCAGGTTTGTAAAAAATTTTCTTTATTTTTTAAAGAGAACCATTGAAACGTAGAACAAGTAGGACTTTTAACAAATATAAAGAAAACAATTGGCTTTAAATGTACAATAGCACAACTTGTAAAACCGCGAAGAATAAAAATATGCCGAAATTTCAAATTTAACACCCGCTGAGTCTTTGCTGAAGTGCAAATATTTTTTCAGCAAAAATGCAACGTTTACCTATCAAGAAAATAAAATTAAATAATGATGTTTCACAAGAACTACAGCCAAGTTCTTTCCCAACATGGTACATTATTTAAATCTGAAACTAATTAATATTTTACACCCAAGTTAATGATCGAGTTTTGAATTTCGAAAAACGTTACGTCTCACGTTGAACATTTGTTAACTAATTCGCAGGGAAAACATATAAAATGTACAGATAACAAAAAAAAGGCCGAACACATAAAACAGCACGAGCTAACATTGTTCAAATCTGATGGCATTCATGTTTATTCCGCCACACTTTTTGGTCACCCACATTGTTCACCACGTACGATTTGCAATGGGAAATTGTGCCGTGGGATAAAAGATTGTAGGTATCTGTTTTGTGCCGCCCATTTTCCAATGCGCATTGAAATGTGCTCCCTCTGACCTGAAAACACGATGTTTTCCAACTTCCAGTCCAACCGCATCGGAAAATGGAGGGGGTTTAGTTTATTTTCCTATCACAAATCTAACTGATGACGGAGATTTTCTTCGCCATATCGGTAGGGAGTCATCGGTACAAGTTTATGGTTAGTTTTAAATGCGTTTGCCTCCACAATATAGTTCTAAACTTCATTTGTATTGTTGTCCTTCACAGAACATAATGCTTGGAACTCATTTACGTAGAAAAACTCGATAGAAAGGTTTCATTCAGCAGCTCCTTTTTGTATGTTAGATTCTTTACGTTTTTGGCAAAACTCCATTCGTTTGGCTTTACGTAAACAGCGTCACAAAAGCAAGAAGAACTCCAACAGACATTACTTTTTTTACATTGTTTTCATGTTTTATCTCCAGCTTCCCAGCGGGGTGGTCTCTTTTGAGCACCATGATTCCTCGAGGAACCTCCGACATAGAAAATCCGTTGGCAGAAAAATGGTACCGCCATCCCGTATCTAATTCCCTTTCGGTTTTCGGGCCAGAAGGATGGAAGTGAACGAAGAAACGAGATAAAGACCGCTACCCATTCTTCCGAACGTCCCGCAAAGACTCAATCTTCTGCCTCCTGGGACAAACTTCCAAGCACTTTGGTGTGGCGACCGTTTGGCAAGTTTTTGGTCACCGTCATCGTCGCCGTTCGGCAGCTTTTGGTGATAAGTTCGTAGATTGACCTACCTCAAGCTCCCGGGAGGTGGCATTTTTCAAAACCGGAATGCCTCAATGCCCAGCAAACGGCCGGTTGCTCTCGCAATGGTATGAGTCAGGCACCCCATAAGATGTCATAAAATAACCATCATTCGATTCGAAAAGGTGCCGTTGCACTGTTCCGCATGGGTTCGGCGCAAGGTTGTGCCTTTATCCCGAGGCCCACAGCCTTTGTCACTGACGTCTGCAGTGAGGGAGAAGGGTAGGGAGAAGGGTGGTTAAACATTAAAACAACACCGAACCTTACTCGGAAGGTGCCACCAGCACCAGTTGTCGCTTTGTTGCGCCCCGGTATGGAACCAATAATTGGTCAACAGATAGGACCGTTCCACCGGCGTGGAAATTAGGCGTGAAGTGAGTGCCCAAATAATGGACACCTTTTTTCCCGGCCGCTCGTAATGACACAGGAAGCTTCCATGGTGGCTGCGCTGATAACGCAGCATAATTTTCGAAAAAGCGGTTACACAACCTGAAGAATGCAGACGGCAGACGCCACCGACGATGCGGAGCGGAGATCGATAGCAGAAGAATGTTGAAAAGCAACTGTAGCAACCGGGTTACGACGGTTTGATGCGCTGGATAATTTTCTTCACAAAAACTTATGAGAGACTCCAAGAAAAATACTTCAATGTCAGTTTAAGGAAACTAGTTAACCTGTAAATAATTACTACAAATGAAGCAAACGAACTGTAACATTCAATCTCGATCCGATGAAATATTTTTCCTTTCCATCCTGTAACGCTAATGGTGTCATATTTGTTCCTCCATCAAACAACCCGTTCGGGTTTCGCACACCTTTCCCGAAGGCGAACAAGTTTCGTTCCCATCCCAACTCCCACGCGGATCTTTGATTTCCCCAGAACTCGCAACCCGTCGGACGGCCTCCAGTGGGATGAAAAGCAGGGAGTGCAAATGACAAAATGAAATAACAAAATATGCACCTATGCACCAACCGCACCTATGTGCGTGTTCGTGTGGCTGGAAGGTGGAGGATCGTTTCGTAGGATCCTTTTTCTCACGCAGCGACTCTTCCGCGTGTCGTCAAGCTTTCGTCCGAGATGAAGAAAAGTAGCGAAAAAAGGCAACTGCATTGGGATCGAACGCGGTGTGGTTGGCGTATGGCGTACTTTCCAACACCTTGCCAACGATTTTCGCTGCCGCCAGCTGTCGGTCGCCAGCGACCCGACTTGGGTCCGGGGTTGGGTACATTACCATTTTGCCACGGGCTGGGAAAAAGGCGAAAGAAAACCCTCCAACCATCACCCACTTCCCGCGAGGGACCGGGTGGAATGCAGTGTCCAATGTACTTCTTCAGTCTCGGGGGGGGGGGGGGAAAACCAAAATAACCGTTTTGCTCGACGCGGACCTCTCGTGGTCCACCTTTCAGAAAAACCGGTGCAATGGCGTCGTTGTCGTCGTATCTTGCGCTCCACACAATTGCAACCACGTTGCGAGATCGGATGCGATCGTTCACTTTTGGCCCGCGCTACGCCCATTTACGGTAGAGGTGGTGGTAGCGGTGGTGGTACGGCCTTCTGTGACCTTGCCCGGAGGCGATCGTAACGGAAAAACAACTCCACTAACCGCCGTCCTCTCGGTCACTCGATCTCCACGAGCAACACGAGCTTCAGAAAATGGCAGAAAACGCGATCTCCGCGACAACACTCTCCCCACGAGACTACATTTGCCTGTGTGTGTGTGTGTGTGTGTGTTTGTGTGGGTGATTGGGAGAGGGTAAAAAAGCATGAACGAACGTGTTCAAACATGTTGACTCTCTCCCGGTGATGAAGGTGATGCTGCACAGAGCATAAGCGATCGATGACTGGATGAGGTTGTGCGGGAATGATTGTTAGGTTTCCACAGTGCAACTCGGCTTAGTTATAGCCCTGTGTGTCCATCATTGCCTTGGGACACGTCTTTATCCCCTATTCCCTATTCAGGTACGAGTCACACCGGCAGGAACAGTGGCCGTTGGCGATCAATAAGTCATCGTTAGGAGTCACCGGATTGAAAAGTGATAAGTATGGGAAAAGGTTTGAGTCAGATATTTTTCTGATTCCAAGATCAAATCTATTCTTCACAAATCTGTAACATACAAATCCTGTTTAAATCAAAACAAATTTTAATTCTTCTTCTTTTCGAGCAAAAAGCCAATTTGACATTTAAGATACTTGCATTAATTCATTTATTCTACAGTTAATTGGTATTAAAATTCCATTAAATCACAGGCATATAATTTGAATTGAAGTTACCTTCTTTATATTGGTAAAGCAAAATAGTTACAATGATTTCAATAGAAATAGTGTTATTGAGTACCAACGGAAAAATACTTAATTACTTAGTAAGATAGGAATTCAATGGCCATGATATGGAACACGCAAGACCGACTATGCTCTGGCACAGTTTGACCATATATTAATTTGTTTGTTACACTAATTTTGGATTCATCTCAACAAATAGCCGTTACTTCAGTTATACTCAAATTTTAAGAAAACATGTAACACTCAACGCAACCTCCAGTGTGGTCTCAAATGTACGTTTCAAAATTGCATCGAATCATGCACTAACTTCAACAAAACACGTTTACATTACAGTTGGTTGGTATCTTCAAGCAACAGCTAAAATTCGTTGCTTTCTGACACCTTATCAAAGCCCTGGAAACAACTACTGCCAGCTGAATCACAGAACCTTAAAATCCTTTGGTGTAAATACACTAATGAACATACATTATCTACGAAAAAAGAAGATTTTAATATCGATTGCACGGTGCTAATGACGAATTCCCAATAAAGAGCCGGAGCCTATAAGAAAAACTGTGCTGAAAGTTATTAATGTCGTATGGCGAGACAGAGCCCATCAAATGTGCCGCTCCTAAGCTCATCGAATTTCCATCGGCAAAACCATTTTCCTTGCAGTCAAACATCTTTCAACAGGCATTATCAATTCTTCCCTTCAAGAAACATATCAATTCACGATCCACGACTGTACACCGGCCTAGCAGAAGGGACGACAAAGTGGTTGACTCGTCGCGCGAGTGTTCGCGAACCAAGTGCAAATGTGTTTGCCAAAGCCGTGAAACCAGTTTGGTGTTTGGTGCCGCACCCGCATCCCACCTCACCCAAAGGGGTCGGCGCATCGGTTTCCCTAAACCGCGGTCAAAGCCGAGATGCTGCGGCGATCGGAGAGAATGGACCCAATGGGCCACAGGCCTTCCCACGGCGCGCACGCCGGGAGATAATTTGACAGTTGATCTGGCCCGCCATCCATCTGTCTCCGCCGTGGCGAGTGGCGCCATCCCGAAAGGCTGCCGGATTGGGCCTTCCTAGGGCTTTCCTGGCTGCGTGGATCTTTGGTGGAGCCGTTGCGTAACGTTCCTCCTATATCCAGCGCTGCAGTGATCACGATCGCTGGCCAGAGCGCGTAGGCTGCTGATGATGAGGTTTGAAATATGCTGTGTCGCTTTTCTTCGCTCTACGAATTAAACGTTATTTCCATGCCTTGATCGAGCGGGGGAGGGGAAGAAACACTTGACCTTTTCGGTAGTGCGGCGGTGGATTCTATCTAAAAACCCTCAAGTCGATCCGAGGCGTAGGTTTTCATTAGAAATCACTTCATCGCGACCGTCTGGATGATGTAGCATCGAAATTGATTGAAGATTGAATTTCATTAAATTCGATACCGTAGAGAAGTGGACCACTCTTCCGAATGTCGCTGTTATTTGGAGGAATAGTTTCACAACCAATATGGTCAGGAGTTTGGCGATCTGGTTCACTCCAAGTTGCCTCATTAGTCCCGAAAATCATATCAAGCCAACATCGTAAAAATAAAATTTTTAGTTCCTCAAATCCAACATTTCTACAAGAAGAATGTGGAACAAATACCATTTCACATCGAAACGGGAAAACTTCTTGCGCCCTTTGCAATAAAATAGCCGCATTCGCAATGGTTGAAATGCGGCTACACAAAAGAGGTCAATACTCATTGAAAACCCAAGGGTGGAAGGTGTCTAGATCGGGCACCAATACCACCGATTCCGTTGCAAGATACTCGTAAACAATCCCCTGGACACATTGTGCGCCCCCTTTCCTGCACCCGATGCACCCGGGATGCACCCGGCGTCGATGTTTCCATTCGTGTGCACTTTCTGGTACGGATCGTCGACGGAAAGCGCACAGTTGCCACCGAGGTGCTGTAATTTTGTCCGCTCGTTGATTCGTTTTGTTCTTCGCGTTCTTTTTCCATGTGTCTTTTGCTCCGGCTACGGGACCCACACCGAGGCCCCGGCAGATGTTTGCGTTGTTGCAACGCTCTGCGGCGCATCATGGCGCATTTCTATTCGTTTGGGATCGTGTTGTGTTTTTTTCCTTGTGTGCTGCATTCGCTCTATCCTTTCTATTTTCCACTCTCGACTCGAATGAGAACGGATATGGGAGGACGTGGAATGTGCAGTGGGAAAGGAAAGTGAACATATTTAGAGGTCTCGGAATATCCATCAAATGGTTACGTCTCTTTTCCCTGTGCTCGACCGTTGGTGGAATGGTTCGAGGCGCGAGAACGCCAGGAAACAATTTCTAGGTTAAGTAATAATCCCATTTTCAACGGAACAGGAATGCAAACTTGCCAATCTTGTTTTTTCTTTCTATTTGTGAGGATTTCAAAATGCATCTGTACCAAGTACCGTTTGAACACCATCGCGGATACGGATGCTGCATAAAATTTGTGCGCCATTTTTGAACTATTATAGTACTGTTTTGAAAGCAAGGGAATTTGTGGTTCCCTTTGAGAATTTGATTTTTCCAAATAAATTTAAAAACATCAACAGAAAGAAGACAACTGGTTGAACGTTTGTAAATAGGAACTAGAAACTTATACCTCTGTTAAATAATGTAGCAACTACTGAACCAAGGTATAAGTAATCTTAATAAAAGAATGATTGTAAATTGAAATTTCGGGTCTCTATTTACAAATACAACGTTGGTACTCCAATTTAAAATATTCTCAGGAAAAAAATGCCTCCAGTGAATCCCAGGCCAAAGAATTGTATAACCACAGGAGACAATCCAATGATTCACAGGATCTCGCAGTCTCTGGTTCATCGGTTGCAGATCAAACATCGTACAAATCTCCTCCATATCGCGACCGGAAATTCGAGATGATTATTTTCTTCTTCAGCAAGAATTAAAAAAAACAACTTGTCCCATTTCCTCCTGGACTGGTTTGGTTCTGCGCTGGCTCCCGGCTTCTTGGAAGGATAATTTTTTTCTTGTTGTGTCTCCTCCGTCGCGGTTGCGATCCTCGCCGAGTGATCGCCGACCCTCGCATGGCGCACCTACACCCTTCAAGAGCATTCCCCGCATTGTTCCGGCGAAGATCCCTCCCATCGTCTCCGGTCTTTCTTGGGAAAGGTTTCAAACAAATAAACAGCTAGAATCGTCGCGATGAGTTTTATTGCGGCCGGAAATGGGCACACCAACGCCCGACTGTCGCATCGTCTCCCGCGAGGCTTCAAAGGAATAAACAAAACGGATCGAAATGAAACGATTACACGAACAACATTGTAGATGGCCACGGGTCGATGAGCAAGGGTGACGCGGAGGATCCGAAGTGGAGATCACCGTGAAGCGACATGATCGTATGCTATCAGCATAAGAGCAGGCAGATGAAGGTGTGCTACCGATGACTCGATCAGATCGAAAACCGTTTGAGGGCAGCGAGTAAAAGGCGGAGGCAGCATATGGAAATGGGTCCTATCGGAGTTGGTGCTGGATCTTTGCCTATGATGAGAAAGGGAAGGTCGCGAGCGCTGAGCAGTGGGACGATCAATGGGGTGTTGTGCATATTCGGATGATGAGGTAAAGATCGAGTAGGAACCCAGTGTGCAACGAAACCGGCAAAAGCAGAAAGCCCAAGAAGGGACGAGCCCAGCATAACTACGCCGTAGCCCTGCACAGGAATCGACACGTTTGAACGGGCCCAAACACACCGAAACAGGCGCAGGCTGTACGGGCATCGGTCACGGATTGCTTCGCTTATGGCCGTCCGTTGTCTTGTCTTGTTTGCCTTTCGAAGGCTGTTTCGTGCGCGAGCCCATTTCTGGAACAGCTGGCTCAATGGCCCGAGCTTTACACGATACCAGTATCACTTAACATCGTTATGAAAATTTTTGTGGCATGTTTCGCTAAGAGACCACTGCTTGTTTGACAACTATTTCGTTTTTAAAAGAGATTTTCCAATTCATGGATTTTTCACATCCATGGGTCCAATGCTAAGAAATCAATAATAGAGGTGAGGTGAGGTGAAGGATTATAGAAATCAATAATAGAATTATCTAAATGTTATCATAGAATAAATTTGATGCAAAATGGCTTGAGTTTGTATTTCTCAAATTGTTTCGTCATTTTTATGATTTGCGTCAAGTTTGCTTTTTGTTTTGTTATTAGTCACGATCAATAAAAGGATCCCTACTTTCCATAGTAAGACCACCGTATTATTTTTATAAAGTCAACCTAAAGGTATGTTTTTATAGTAAAATCCAAGTTCTCGATCAAAACGTCTCCATTAAAAGAATGCTACATACATATTTGTTTGTGTTACTACAAATCAGATTGATTACTGGTTAAAAATTAAAAGTGTAGCAAAAATTATTGCCAAAATAAATAAAATTACGTATTTTCATAAGGGACAATCCTGAAATTTTACATATTTCACATAGCAACGCACATATGTTGAATAGAATATAAGTATAAAGGGCACCCAATAATTTGGTATATCTCATCACTCGGGTTAAGGTCGTCGCCGTATTCCACATACTGTTGCGATTGTGTGCGAGCAGCATGAAGAAGCCGAAAAAACAACATAAACATCAGCTGGCATACGAAATGACACGCGAGCAAACGAGACAGACTACTTCCGTCGTGAGTATGCATCTCGTTTGCTCATAGTTCCAAGCGGTCAGCTGTCTCTTCCTCGCTTGTGAGCAAACGGACCGACTGTTATACTGCGCGGTTCGTTACTCCAACGGAGTCCCGCTTAGCCAACGCACAGCAAAATCGAACCCGCGGCGAAACGAACGCGTGGCACTAAACGCTGTGAGTGTGTGCGAGCCAATTGCATCGGCCGTCGTTGGTGTTGCGAACGTTTGGAAAACTGTTCGCGATCAGTTGCTTGGTAAACTTGGTCGAGTTCAGTCGAAGAGTGTGATCCGTCCGCTTCGGTGATGGAACAGATTCGTAACCTGTGGTAGATTTTTGCATCAGCAAACAAGTTTAGAAAGTGTTGATAACTGCAACTGCGGTTTCGAGTTGTTGAAAAGTGCTGCAATCGTTATCCAAGATTCAAATCGCGGATGTTTTGTACGTGAAAACATTTAACAAGTGTCACTATTAAAAAAGAGCGAAGAAAAACGTAGAAAAAAGAAACAGTCTTCGCAGAACGGAACGGAATAACCGAAACGACTTGCGAAGAAGGAAATACTGTGTTGTTGAATGGGAGGATTTTGATGAATGGTGAAGAGCAGCAAAGTAGTAAAGAAGGAAACGGTGCTGCTTTTTGATTTTTTTTTAAACTAGAAGCTTGTGTTGTGCTATCGAAATTCAATCGAAACGAAGTGCCTGACGCAAGGTTGCTTCGTAAGGTTGCTCACAGCAGGCGGCTCCTTACCGTGCGTGTGAAAAAACGTCTAGTTTTGTGAGATCACCTCGATCAAATGGGTTCTGCTGGCCTAACCGGTGTCCAGTAATTTCCTGTGCCTCGGAAAACGGTGACGATCTTCAATTCGTGCGCGTTGAGCGAATCAATTCACGGACGACCAAAAAAAAAAAAAGGAAGAACAAAACAGGCGATAAAACCTAATTACCATCCATGATGGTGCGCAGCTTGTCGCAGTGGACGAAGACGCTGAGTTTTCCGGCACGCATCTCGCCCAACCGGAACTCGAAAGATTGCAACGTGAACGTTCTACCGATCACGCCTCCGCCGGCACCGCCCCGCA
Organism: Anopheles sinensis; assembly: GCA_000441895.2. NCBI lineage: Eukaryota > Metazoa > Arthropoda > Insecta > Diptera > Culicidae > Anopheles > Anopheles sinensis. The sequence continues at coordinate 244,046 of KE525397.1, forward strand.
ACAAGTCCACCTCGACGTCCTCGTCCAGCACGATGTCGTCCTCGTCGCCATCGTCCTCGTCCTCCTCCCCGACACCGCCCCCGAACGTGCCCATTACGGAAATTAGTCAAATCGTAAGTATGCGGGCGAATGAAGATCATTGGCTCGATTGTCGCCATTGTTGCAATTGCGTGACATATTGGACCACAAGATGGTTCCGCTTGGGAAAACACTCAGATCAGAATCCGAGTTGATGTCTTGTTTATTTCTTGTCACTTTTAGACACCTCTTTGAAGAAACGTATGAACTAATGTTGGTTAAAGTCAGTAGATGTCGTTCGTTCTTCAACCATATAATTTTCCATCTGTGTCCCCCGGAATCAAACTCTGGAATGGCACACAATTTCCCCCAAAAACCGAACCAGCAATGCGGGCACTTTTAGAGGGCCTTTCGGGAAGCAATTACTTCCGCCGACGGACCAGCTGCGGGAATGAAGTTATTGAAGCCGGGCTGAAAAGTGGAGAAAAAGGGAAAGGGTTTTCAACGACATGGCGGGGAAGAGCGGTGCATTTTTTCACTGTCTGGCTACCACCACACATCTGCCACATCCTCACACGGACCGCCGCACATGTTAATGCAAAAGGCAGGAAACCGAAAGAGAAGCCAGAGTTGCAGCCCCGGGAGGGAAAAAGGTCGAGATCGGTCGACCCGCAGAACGAAAGCTGCTGAAGCCCATGGTGAACTCCCAAGCGAGGTGGGAGGTGATGTGCTGCGTGGAGCATGTGTAAATGTTTACACAACTTCATTGAATTTTAGCCCCCATACACTCTTCTGGCTTGTTGGTGGGGGCCAACGCTAAGTACATGGGAAGCCGGTTTGCCAGGGGTGGCTTTGGGAAAAGCGACGTTTGCCGGCGAGCTTCATTAGGCCACAAGTGGGATGGCGCAGGTGGAATCCGGTTGGGGGAGCGGAAGGGACTGTTTATTTTCAACATTCTTGTAGTAATTTCTCCAACAGAAGCCGCACCGGCTCTTCGCTCCCACCCAAGCCCCGTTTTCCTCCACCTTCCATCGCAAGACGAAGACAATTTCCCGAACAGGGCCGCGTTCCGACGTTTGTTGAGCCTTGGCCCCTCAGAAATCGGTGATGGTTCTTCTAAAGTTTTTATTTTTATTTTTTATTACACCGACCACATTCGAATGCCCTGTTGTGCGTGCGAGTGTGTGTTTTGTTATGTGGAGGGCCCCCACTTCGTACGGGCTGGAAATGTTTTCTTTTTATAGCCAAACCCGGTTTTGATGGGTTTTCATCAGTGATACATTCTGTGCGTATGCTGCGCCTTCAGAGAACAGAGAAAATAGAATTCCACCAGCAGAAGGCGGCCTATGGTGCTGCCGGTGGAGAATCGGGGGAATCTTGGGAATACAAATCTTGTGGGGGACACCAAATACTCGAGGGAGGCCAAAAAGATGCCAACGCAACGAAAGGGATACATATGAAATTTTATTTTTAGCAAATCTGTGCTGGAGCGATTCTTCACTCTCGGCGAGAAGATTCCCACCGGGAGCCCTTTCTTTTGGTGCCTTTCCTCTATATTATTCCTAACCAATCGTTCCCAGTTTTCTCGTGTCACTCGGCGTGATTTACGACCAGGCTACCGATAAATCAAAATATGATTAGACGGTCGTAAAAAAAGTTGGTGATCTACGAGACGCACGACGATCAAGTAGGATCATGTTTTCCCGACACAAACTTCCATCGTTGATCACTTTTATTCCCTTGTCCCTTGCGAGTGTGTGTTCGGCCGTGCAGAAACACATCGTGCTTTCCCTTTTGTCAGGCGATCGATTTGATCCGCGAATTGATAAAAGCAACAAAGCAAAACAAAACATACCACTTGCAACGGGTTTTCCGGTGTGAACATTAACGCCGAAGATTTCTTTTGTCCGACAGAGTGCGTACTTTTCACGGCCGGGAGTGTATTTGTGTGTGTGTGTGTTGAAAGTGAGCATAATCTATTGCATCGGTTGATGAGGGACGGAGGTGTCGAAGAACGGAACTACCACTGGAAAAGCACCGAAAGAGGGTGGTGGTTGGCTTGATAATCGTGAAAGTGGAATCGAAAAATTGAAAGCAACACTAACTAAACAAATTTCCGTTTTATTTTGCTCTCCACCGTTTCTTGCTGCCTCATCCGGGTCCGTTGATTTAGATTTTGAATGATAGCCAGTCGTAATTTTCCCCAAAAACCCCCGGCCCCGCCGACAACGATTCGGTCAATGAATGATGGTTGGCCGGCGAGTGATGTTTACAACCTATTTCCGACGGAACATCCGTTCCTTCGATTAGTTCCAGAGCGTTGGCCTCCTCCGTGAAGGTGACGAGGAAGATTGGATTTTCCAGCTACGTTTTCCATCCGAACCGTGCTGGCAGTGGCGAGCTATTAGCATTTTCTATAAATTATCACCCTTTTCTAGCAAGCTGAATGAGTGTTTGGTTTGGTTTCGGTTGGGAAAGAAATTTGATCTTTCATCGACATTCTTCATCACCAAACCTCTTTCACAAGATCCTTACGTAGTCGCATCATCTTTCCCATATGACAGCAGCCCTTGCTCAAGATCGAATCCCCCCAATGGGTTTCTCCATTTTTTTTCTTCATTATTTCCTACCTTCGATTTCCAAACTCTCGTTTTCAATACCGCAAAGAAAATCAAATACGCCCCGAAATACGCCGGCATTCTTGTGTGGGAAAACTGAAAAGCCTCTCTCGGCAGCCCGGTGTTGATTGCTTTTCATTGTTCACACCCTATTGAAGCTGGGTGTGTGTGTTTGTGTTTGAATGCAGATAGTTTGTCTACCTTGCGCCCAGTTTTCCGCCGATCGGAAAATCGTACCGGCGGCCGGAATAAAAGTGAAACTCGCCCCAATCGCGACGCCCCAAACCCTCGACAAACTAATTGAAACAAGAGATTTCTCCGGTACCATGTTTTCTGGGAAAAGGGCTGGAGTGAAGAGTGAAGTATGATCGTGAAATTATCTCATTAGCTGTCCGAGTCGGATCGTTTAATCAATTCCGCGGTGTAATATTATCCCCACCGGCAAACGTGCGAAACTGTGCGAGGGTCGGGGAAAGGGAATGGCACGAGGATGTGGAGGGTCGTATGTGTGTCTTGGCCATGTCAGAGATTTGCATTCGAATGTGGCGATGTTGTGCAGGAAACCAAAAATTGCCATACTTATTTTTGTGACCTAATTTTAGGACAACTGAATAGCAGCTTAGAATGAAAGGAAAAATTAAAGTTCCTTGTAAATTTAATTTTATATGCATAAAATTTCAATACAAAAATTATCCACAGTAGATGGATTTTTTTAATAATTTTAATAAATTTTCAACCAACAAGCACTTCAAACATTATTGAAAGTGTGATCCTTGTTGATCTGTTATTCTCTGGAAGTTAAATTACACGTTTTATTTGAACAAAACTTTCAGAACAAACTCTTAATTTTGAACAAGCTTTTTGCCTTGATTAAGTGGAAGATTTTGCCTTCCACTGGAACGAGTCTTTTTTTCTATTTGATGTCGTCAAAAATCGCGCTGACTAAAACTCGTCTCGTGTATTCGTAAATAAGCACACACACATACACTGGAGTCGGCAATAGGGGCATCAATGAGTGTGCATTAATTTTCCAATTATGTTGCCGATTATTTGTTTTACTTGATCATGGAGAAGAGGATCCACAACCACCATCTCAAAGCACACGCGCCCCTTTTTCGCCCTCCCAACCTTCCATCCATCGACTCATCCGTCAACGAGAAGAGGTGTTTAATTGAAGGGAACGACGTACGAGCGCGACCCACGGTCATCACTCCACGGTCTGCGGATCGGCAAAGACATTATGGTTCCCGGTCCGGACGTCAAGTTGATAAACCCGGGCCGCCGGTCTTCCGATGGCGCACGCATACTGCCGCGGTCAACCGTGGATGATTTATGGTTTTCTGGCGTTCCCTGTCCGTCCCGAGCTGGCTGGCGCGCGTTCCGCCGCCATGAACCGGAAGATGGGCGATCGCCGGGGCCCTTTCTCGGCCACGCTGGGAGAGAAATTGGTGGCCATAAACATTATGTGGCGCGCCTTTTCTTTCGCCGTGCCCTTGATGGGCAGCCATGTGGAGAAGTGGCGTCAGCCTCTGAACTCCCCGAAAAGTTAACCCCCGTTAAATCAACTTAACCCTTGGTTTGGTGGATTTTCAGAAAACCGGTATTGTTTGCCGGTTTTGAGCGTAAAATAATTGGACTATGATTAGCAGCCGGTCCAAACATGACAGACCACGTCACGCTGCTCAAGTGTATCTTGTGGTTCACTCAAAATCACACGCTGATTAAATTGTGTATCCATATTTTGAACATTCCAACATCATCGGTAAGCTTTTTTGTTTGGCGAGCTGTTTCTTCATTTTCAGCCTGTCACCCGAAAAACACAAATAAAAAACCATAACATTTTCGAAATTCACCGTGTCAACCACAACTTCCGGTGGCGCAAAAGGTTCACATCGTTCACCGGCGGCCATTACTGGGGCGTTGCATTCGTCGTGGCTTCGTTGTAACATCTTGAACACTTCCTTCTTGATCTTGCATACATACAAAAGGCAAAGGCACTACACCATTTCATTTTTTCCTCGTGTGTTTATATAGCTGTCTCTAAGGTTTATAAATAAACGGGTTAAGTTTTCCCTTTGTTTCGGTCGGCTGGAATGCCGAAAGCCAACCGGGTCTCAGGAAATCTCAGGCAGTGGAGGGCCCCCGTCAGAATGTCACAACCGTTTTGCGTTTATTAAGGGCGAGAAAATCGCGAAAGAATGAAAACTGCGCGCGTTTCACGCTCCGGCGGTGTGACTTTTTAAAAGCAGTTTTGTGGTTTTATTTTTCTGCACACACATGATAGGCGAATGTGCATGTTTTTTCGGTCATGGATTGCAGTAAAACGGTATGAAAATAAACTAACGAGCGCAAAAAGACAAAAAATGAAGCACAAACTGCCAACGTATGCGGGCCACGCGGTTTTTTGGATGAGGTAAAGAGAGCACGATCTGCAAAAAAGAGGCGCTTTTCGGCAGAGACGCTTGTTACACGTGTAAGGAGCTCCAAATGCCTTGACGATCACGATCACGATGGTGCAGATGGCGATGATGATGATGATGATGATGTGTGAATTTATGGAACTGCACGACCAAAGTCACCTGGTCGGACAAGGTTACAAGGCATTAGAGCGTATGGCAAGCGCCTCCCAGTTGGAGTTATGCAAGCGGTACCGAGTTGCGGGATGTTGAGGCGTCGCTTTTCGCAAAGTACCATTTCCGCTGACCCCCAACCCGGCGACGACGACGGCGGGGAACATTGATCGTCGGTGTGCAGCCTTCGGCGAGTTCCAAACGAAAGGCGGCTCCACTAATGACCCCAAGAGATAGTATCAGCCGCATGGTCGGCTGTTAGCTTTAATAACCTCACACAAATATGACACGATCCTCTCCGGCCGCGCGAGAAATATGACATCCTTAACGAGCCTCCGTGTGGACCGGTGTTGTCATCGATACACAATCATTTAACCATCGCGCCAACAAATCTCCTTCGAATGTCACACGCACACGCGATGAGAGAGTGGAAAAGGTGTGCACGCAACTGTAACAAGGCCAACGAGTGTGTGTGGCGTAGAGGCGCACCATTTATAGGCGCTTAATCCTTTAAGGCGTCGAGAATGCGCCGCTGGAATGCGATGTGGAGGAAGTGTTTGTTTGCCTACCGTGGATCTAGAGTGGTCAGAAGACGCCAGTAGACTTACATCCAATCCAAACCCTCTATCACCGTACCGTACCGTTGCCTATCAGATGTGCAGACAGAGTTCCATCCCCGGTTGAGTACCATGGACTGGCCGACATGATGATGAACCTCCCCGTGCCTTATCTACGCCGGGTAACACCCTCGTGGGACCTTCTTCGTGACGGATATGTGTCCACTTCATTGGCAGCTTCCGTCTCAATTGTTTCGATAAGAAAGGCATTTCTATCTGCCTCCGTTCTTGGAAGTGGGTTTTTTCCCCTCCACTTTCCTGCCGATGACGTGGACAATCGGGAGTTTGTCCAGAATTACCATAAATCATCGAATCGATAGGTATTTTTGTTACCCTCGAACAAGGTAGTGATTCTCTTTTGATCATTTTATAGCTGTTTGCTTTTTGTCGCGTTTACTTCTGGCGTCGATTCGTTCCATTCTGCACACGGTTCTGACACACATTTCGGAAGTTGGTAACGAGAGTGGCGCGTACGTGCGACATTCCAATCCGATAACGCCCCGAGCTATAGAGGGTAAATATTTTCATCCCTTATCAGCTCGACCACCACTTCTAGTGGCCCAACGCGGTAGCTCCAAGGCTTACTCACTGCCGTGCAGAAAACGGTACCCCTGCTGGAGGAGCAAGAGGTTAGTTTCGGGGAATGAAATAGAAATTATCAAACCCCCCTTCCGAAACGCTTATCGCAATCTGGATTCAGGAGAATTAAATCATACCAAGTTGGTTTTTGCTGCGATGAGTGCGCTTTTGAAGGTTCCGTTGATGTTTGATGTTCCAATAGATTGAATCAACTCATTGATATGCTGCCTGCACCTTGAGGCAAAACCTTGAGCGCGGAGAACTCTCTGGACAAACTCTGGACAAAGCAAACAAACACATCGCAGCGACAGGAACCTCCTGACCGTTTCCCCCCAAAAAGTGCGATGTTGATTATACCGCTGCTCCTCTCTAAGCCTTGGAACGGTATTTTGTTCACCATAGGCGCATAAGCATTTATGTGTGTTTAGTCCCTTGCACCGAAAGGGAACGGAAGAGGGACCGACCACCGATCAACCAGTAGTTGGGAAGCTTTTAGGCATCGAAAAGGTTTCCTTCTTCCGTCGTTCGCCGATCGTTCTGTAGGATTCCATTTCGGGAAATGGAGGCTAGTCCACCGGAATATGTCGAAGAGCGATGGGTGGGGAGGTGGGCATCACTATTTTTGATTATTCTGTTTTGATTTCCGTTCGGGCTCGATGAAATGAGTTTCCTTTTCCTTGTTCCCTTTCGCACCCTCGGGGTCGATCGGGTGATCTGCGATCGCTTCACTATATCTCACCATTTGTGTGTAGAGGAGGGCGCGGTCAAAGATCGACGAGCTGTGGTTCCCGATCCCCGGGATCCGGAAGAGTCGCCACTCGTTCGGCGGCCGTCGACACCCCTTTCCTCATACTCCTGGAAGCCTCGGGAAGTGCCGTTTGTTTTATTTCAAGCACGCTCTTCTTCTGATTCCGCAACCTGCCTGCCCGAACACACGTTGTCCGTTGGTCGGTGAACTTGTGTCTCATAGTGGTTCTGCCTGCATCCGATGGTTGGCCATCGGTAGATTACGTACGTGCCCGTGCCGTGTTGTAGTACATGATGTGCGAATTTCTGCCTGATGACACACCGATCCGACAACGACGACGTGGTGTGGTACTTGTTTGACCGATTTGGGAAACATTTTAATTTATTTCTTTCTCTCTCTCTCTCTCTCTCGTTTCTCTCTCTTTTTCCGCAGATATATCCCGATCCCGAGTCCGAGAAGGCCATCATGGGCTCATTGGTATTCTGTATCCATCACAAGCAAGGCTGCAAATGGTCCGACGAGTTGAGGAAATTGAAGGTGATTATCATGGAGAGCCGCAGCACACACCACGGCTTATATATTTAAGATGGTGTTGTGTTTTGCCCCATTCCTTTCTTTCTCTCTATTTCTGTTTGTTTGCGCTTTCCTTTGCCACATTTCTTCCCACCGGGTCGTCGACGCCGTGGCCCCTTGCAAACCGTATGAGTATGCAAACTCAATAAGCACACACTGTGCGGTTCCTCTCGCGCTCGAGTGAGATTCGATTTGGCGACGTTTGATGAAAGTTGCTGCACCGCACCGACCAACATCTGTGACCGTTCGCTGGTTCTTCGCGATCCTCGCGATCGGATTAAGCAAAAAAAAAAGCAAAACCCGGTCTGCTTTTACCACCACCACCAGCTCGAGTGAGGAGACACCGATTAGAGAGGGAGGTTGCCTAGCGCACCAGCTCTTCTGGGTTTGGCGTGAATAATCCGCCAAGGTGCGCAAAGTGCGCAGGCGGATGGCGGGTACCAGCGTTTTTTGAAACAGGTTTCGACGATCATCGGATCAGAAGAAACCCCGTTTCGTGCGACCACACCGTGTGCGGTTGGGTTGTGTCTCTGTACGTTTGTGTGTGACCTCGTCCTCCCTTTCCCCGAGATCCGAGAGACGGTTGCCGCCGCCGACATCAAAACATGCTTGCATTGAACCACGCCATTACCTTTCGAGCTCTAATGAATCGTTCAAGTTCTCCCCAACGCCAAAACGGCCCACGCAGCTGCTAGTGGGACACGAATCTAATGCAATAGATGTTGGAAAAGGTGCACTAGTGAACCGGGGAAGCTCCAGTAGTACAGGAGAACTTGAATGAAGTCGTGGCATTATAATTTGTAGCAAGAATATTACTAGTGATGATTTTGTGGAAAGCTTACAGAGGAATTCGTAACAAAAATATGTTTGCACCTTCATAGAGAAACTAAAATTCCATCTTGAAATGCCATGGTAAAAACCCTATTTCTAAAGAAGCTTAAACTATGTACTAGTACGTTATATTATTTTGGTATGAAAGCACACTTGTTTGAATTTTTGTCCTTTGTTTGAAATTTTGTCCATCTTCTAGAAGAGAAGTGGCTTCGAAAAATTTTACTAAATAAAGATCTCTCACCTCATCAGAATTGATATAAAGTAAAAGGAAATTTGTTGGAATAAATTAAAACAAACAATATGGAAGAGTTTACGACTCCTTGTAGACGACTTTCTTACAATCTTCTTCTCTCTTTCTCTCTCTGTTTCTAGGCCCACTTGAATACCTGCAAGCACGATGCCATCCAGTGCCCGAACAAGTGCGGCTCGCAGATACCGCGCGTCATGATGACGGACCATCTGGCGTTCACCTGCATCCTGCGGCGTGCCATCTGCGAGTTCTGCAACGTGGAGTTCACCGGGCTTGGGCTGGAGGAGCACGCCGGTACGTGCAGCGCGGAACCGCTCTACTGCGAGTCGAAGTGCGGAACGCGTGTCCTGCGCGGCCGCATGTCCATCCACCGTGCCAAAGACTGTGCCAAGCGGCTGCGTCGCTGTCCGCACTGTAGCCGCGAGTTCAGCGCCGACACGCTGGCCGCACACGGTGCCACCTGTCCGCGCAGCCCCATCCCCTGCCCGCAGCGGTGCGACGCCGGCCCCTTCGCTCGGGCCGACCTGGAGGCGCACCTGCGCGACGAGTGTAAGGCGCTGACGGTGCCGTGCAGCTTCCGGGAGGCCGGTTGCCGCTTCAAGGGACCACGCCATCTGCTCGAGGCGCACCTGGAGGCGAACACGTCCGCGCACCTTTCGCTGATGGTCGCCCTCTCCGGGCGGCAGGGTCAGCAGATCAACGCGCTCAAGAGCGCCATGGCAAAGCTCAGCACCAACTACACCGGCACGCTGCTGTGGAAGATCACCGATTGGGCGGCCAAGATGCAGGAGGCACGCACCAAGGACGGCCTGGAGCTGGTCTCGCCCCCGTTCTACACCAGCCAGTACGGCTACAAGCTGCAGGCGTCCATGTTCCTCAACGGCAATGGGCCCGGCGAGGGTACGCACGTGTCCGTGTACATCAAGGTGCTGCCGGGCGAGTACGACGCCCTGCTCAAGTGGCCATTCTCGCACTCCGTCACGTTCACGCTGTTCGAGCAGGGTACGCTCGGTAGCGGCGGCGGCGGTCAGGGTGGGGTGGCGGAGTCCTTCGTGCCGGACCCATCGTGGGAGAACTTCCAGCGGCCATCGACGGAACCGGATGCACTCGGGTTCGGTTTCCCGCGGTTCGTATCGCACGAACTGCTCAACAGGCGCCCCTTTGTCCGTGACGACACCGTGTTCCTGCGCGTCAAGGTGGACCCGAGCAAGATTGTGGCCGTGTAAATACCTCCTACTGAAGGACGAGAACCCGTCCTTTCATGTACATACATCGATTATGCGCGCAAAAACTCCCATTACCATAGTGCCTCTCTCTCTCCTGAGTGCGCGATACCTTAAGATTCATCAATCAATACATCCCGCCTATGTTGTACATAAAATTTCCCGACCCTTCTGCAAGCAAAACCAAAACCATCCTTCCACAGTCGACATAATCGCCGATTCCCAGCAATCGAGGAAGCGACTTTCCGGGTGAAAGATGACACGCTTTCCACCGGGGCAACTTCCGCGTGGCGATTTTGTGACCACAAACACCACTCCTCTCGTTGGTTCTCGTTCCGTTTCTCGTCTCGGAAACGGAACGGGACACGTTACACGACGAGACCACGAGGATACAAGCAAAATGCCGGTACTTCGGGCTTGAGTGGTCGATTGTTTTCATCCCTTTTTTCCCTGCTTGCTTTTGTAAGGTAAGGCGTGTATGTAAAGTCACGAAGGTGAACCGAAACACACTGCACCAACGAAAATCAGCTTCGAAATCTCATTTGTTGCTTGTAAGGACTGAACGACGAAACGCGTCGGCGCGACGACGCGAAACAACAGCTAGGTTTAAGCAATTAGGCATTAAGTTTCAAAACCACTTGTTGTTTGGATTACTTTGCACGGAACGAAACGAAAAATACCCTTTGTTTTCGGGGGGCAAAGTTTTAATCTCAATCAAAAAAAAAAGGAAAAAAATGAGAGGCGACCACCAAAACCACTCCAGATCTAAGAAAAACCGAACAACATTCGAACATTCATTCTGTCCACCGTGCGTTTACTTCGAACCCCTCGAATTGCCGACCGTTTTCCGATGGGAAAACCCTTCGTCCTTCGATGGACAGGGTTAAAGGCGCGTAGGGTATGCAACCGGTTAGGAAGGTTCCGTTTCCGTAAACCACAGAACGACGCTCTCTATCTTCTTCTGGTTGTGTTGAGCACAACATCAGCAGACGTAGCAGAAGAAACGATAAGAATGCGACAACAACGAACAGCGTAAACCGTAATCGTAGCACTTTTTTTTCTTTCGATTCGAGTCATTAGTGTTTAAGTTCGTATTACTTCTTAGCTGGCTAGGGCGTTTAATATCACTTGATAAAAACATATATATATATATTTGTATTTTCATACTAACTTTACCGGATATAGTCATCGCTTCGCTCCTAGTGCTTAGGAGAAGACGTTTCTTTTGTTTCATTTGATTTTTTTATGTTCGTTTTAATTTCATCCATTTGGACCGGGCGGTTGTTCGGGTGGGCGACGGTTCCTTTCGGTCCGCTGACCGGACGGAACGGTCCGCTGACCGTTACGGGGCCATCTGCACACCTGCGCCGCCCGCTTCCGTAGCTAGAAAACCATTTCTATTGCACCGTAAGACTCATTGGTAACGCGCGGTATCGCACACGCGACTGGCGTATGATGTTAAATTAAAAACAAAGTATCTAGTACTTAAGTTAGTCGACGTAAGGCTTGAGAGAATCCGCTCGCGGGTAGTTCTCTTATTCGTAATTACGACAAGTGTAAAAAGCGAACCATGTAAACAACGAAATACGGCTGAGTGTGTACAATTTGACTGAATATAAGTGAAAAAGTTTAATCGTCCGTGTTTCATTCCTTGATTTATATTCAACCATATCACAAATACGTAAGATCGATTATTTCAAATGAATTTAAAACCTTATTTTCAATATAGTTAATGCATTTTAAAATTCAAGTATATGAAGACGTTTACCGTAATCCCGAAAATATCTGATGAAGGCATATGGCCTCAGCAGCCGGTCTTTGATTAATTTATTTATTTTGATCTCAGTTCACACTGAGCTTTCAGTTAGCAGCAGCGTTCGTAATGTTAAAACATCTAAAGTGTATTTTAATTACGCGTAAGTGTTTTTGGAGCTTTCTACCAAAACTTCGGTTTTTTTCTTGTAGTTGATGAACTTGATAAGTCAAATGGAATCAGAAATAGCATAGTACGAATACTCCACAGTATCAAACGAACCGAGAAACAGCAGTGAAAACCCTTTTTGCTTAGTGTATGCATACATGAAGGAAGGCATTTAAAGTGTTCGGCTGAAGTGACGGAAGGAATGTTAATGTGCTGTATTTCATTGCGAAAGGAACCCTGCCACAACCAATCAACAAATGAACTGATCAAACTTAAAACACGGTTTTGTAAACTATCTTTTTCGTTTTAAAATGTGTACCGTCCTCGGGCGAAAGAACAACAAAGTGTTATTAAAGCTTTCCACCGAAGCTTCTTCTATTTTTTGTCTGTGATAGATGAACTTGAAAAGGTAATTGGAATCAGAAACAGCATTTACGAAGACTCCAGGATATCACTCAAACTCAGAAACAACAGTGAAAACCTTTACGCTTAGTGTATGCATACATGACGGAAGGCATTTAAAGTGTTCGGCTGAAGTGACGAAAGAAATATTAATGTACTGTGTATCATTGCGAAAGGAATCCTGCCACAATCAATCATTAAATGAACTGGTCAAACTTAAAACACGGCTTTGTAAACTATCTTTTTCGTTTAAAAATGTGTACCGTCCTCGGGCGAAAGGACAAGTTTTAAATCAAAACAAAACTCCCCACTATTGCGTAGTTTCTTTCGTTAAACGGTATTAGTTACGGATTACAAAAACACCTTTTGTGCATCGGTTTACATTTTTATTTAAAGAAAATTTAAAAACACATATAGTTTTACATTGTTTGATTACAAAAAAGAATATATTTATGCAATACAATTAAACAATATAAAAATAAAAGGATTTATTCATAGCTACAAGTAAAAGATTAAAAAGAAAAAAAGTATATCAAAAAGATCCCGAATAAGGCATGGCTTCTTCCTCAGCGATATCGGGTAGTTTTGGTTTCCAGCCCTGAAATGATAGAAAACATGTTAAAACATCGAATGTATAATTTTACTACACGTAAGATTATTTTTTCCTTACCAATACTTCTTCTTTTTTTCGGGTACCGAAACTTCCAACACTTGGATTCTTTCCCAGTGCATGCTGAAATCGTCCATAACGCGATTTTCTCTATCCAGAAATCCGAAGTTGAATGTTATGTATTCGTGGTCTTCCGGCTCCTTTTGGCACCTGAAACAAGAGAATAAATCAGATAGCCTCATTGTAAATATTTTGAGCATCCGCTACGTAATGCAACCAATGCTCAAATAACGAAATATGTATGCTGCGATTAATATATAGACTGTTTCGAAGGCAGTAAGTTTCATTTCATAGGTTACTAGATGAAATCAGTTTGTTTTTTAGTTTTTATTTTGATCTCAGTTCACATTGAGCTTTCAGTTAGCAGCAGCGTTCGTAATGTTAAAACATCTAAAGTGTATTTTAATTACGCGTAAGTGTTTTTGTAGCTTTCTACCAAAGCTTCATTTTTTTCTGTAGTTGATGAACTTGATAAGTCAAATGGAATCAGAAATAGCATAGTACGAATACTCCACAGTATCAAACGAACCGAGAAACAGCAGTGAAAACCCTTTTTGCTTAGTGTATGCATACATGAAGGAAGGCATTTAAAGTGTTCGGCTGAAGTGACGGAAGAAATATTAATGTGCTGTATTTCATTGCGAAAGGAACCCTGCCACAACCAATCAACAAATGAACTGGTCAAACTTAAAACACGGTTTTGTAAACTATCTTTTTCGTTTTAAAATGTGTACCGTCCTCGGGCGAAAGAACAACAAAGTGTTATTAAAGCTTTCCACCGAAGCTTCTTCTATTTTTTGTCTGTGATAGATGAACTTGAAAAGGTAATTGGAATCAGAAACAGCATTTACGAAGACTCCACAATATGAATCGAACCCAGAAACAACAGTGAAAACCATTGTGCTTAGTGTATGCATACATGACGGAAGGCATTTAAAGTGTTCGGCTGAAGTGACAGAAGGAATATGAATGTGATGTATATCAAAGCTAAAGGAACCCTTCCACAATCAATCAACAAATGAACTGGTCAAACTTAAAACACGGCTTTGTAAACTCTAAATCTTTTTCGTTTTAAAATATGTACCGTCCTCGGGCGAAAGGACAAGTTTTAAACCAAAACTAAACTCCCCACTGTTGCGTATTTTCTTTCGTTAAACGGTATTAGTTACGGATAACAAAAACACCTTTTGTGCATCGGTTTACATTTTTATTTAAAGAAAATTTAAAAACACATATATTTTTACATTGTTTGATTACAAAAATGAATATATTTATGCAATACAATTAAAAAATATAGAAATAAAAGGATTTATTTATAGCTACAAATAAAAGATTAAAAAGAAAAAAAGTAAATCAAAAAGTTCCCGAAGAAGGCATGGCTTCTTCCTCCGCGATATCGGGTAGTTTTGGTTTCCAGCCCT
>KE525398.1:36307-54244 GCA_000441895.2 Anopheles sinensis
CGAGCATCGCGAGCCCACGGTGGACCATTCATGGTTGTGAGGATGCAGGTTTCCGAGCATGAACGTGTTCATTTCCCTTCAGCATCTTGTTGCGCGGCAGGATTGGGTGCTCGGTGAACACGTGCCGAGAAAGTACGCAGCCGGTTGGCCTTTGAAATTCAAACTATTATTTTACGCTCCATAGATTGTTATTTTATACTTATTTTCGACATCATTTAAATGAATCATAAATTTGGCTAACTATGAATATCACATTTGAATAAGTAAATTCAGAGGCGGAATAAGCGTTCCAACAACGTTCCAAAAGCAACTATAAGTTGAAGGCCTCAAAAACATAGACTAGATTCACCAGCCAATTTTTTATTTCTAAATTTGTGAAATTTCAATTTAGATTAATCCACACAATAAGGAGCCAGATTAAACTTTAATTTTCCTTGATGATATTGTATTGAAAAGTTTTCATTGCTGAAAACCTTAGTTTCAAAGCCTTATTTCATTCGTAACCAAAAATTTACCATTTTCAAAAAATATAATTTTCCTTGAACAAAATTGAAAAGTAATTTGTATTTTTACTGTTCAATTGAACAACTTATCACCCGTTTTAATACTAGAAAAGTTCTTTTTCGTGAAATATTCGAAAAGGAAAAAGATAATACAGTTACAGGCATTTCTACTGAATTAAGACACGTATAGGATATTCCTTTTGCTTATCCATATATGTATCTCTATTACCCTTAAAATATTCTGAGTATTTTCCTCTTCTTCAATAAAATCTTTGCACTAATCTCTTTAATTAATGTAAGTGCATCAATCTTTTGTATTTTACCCAAAAAAACACGAAAATGTTTACTGCTTCTTCATCAAAACACAATTCAGATAATTCAATTCATTCTCACATTTTCATATTCTTTGTTCACTTTTATTTGAAAATGAATTCACAAACGCAGCACGCAGATGATGGGACAAGCTTCTATTTTGCAAAAAGATACAAATAATTCGTATATTAATTTTTTATGATTCATTTTACAATGTAGGCCCCCAGCAGCTGCTTAGTTTGCTTACCGTATGATCTGCCTCTAAACAAACTTCGTTCTTTTTAAACCTTCGATAGTAGTTTTATGAATCCTTTATCTACTGTTAAAGATAACTGTTAAAGAGAACATTGACATTTAAACAAACAAACATTTTATCGGCTCCGTAGAATTTGTAGATTGAATCCAGTTTTCAAATATACACATTTATACATACATTGAGTACTAAAATATTGTTTTTGATTGAAAAACAAATAATTTTTTCCGAAAGTCCCACGCATTATTAGGGAATCTTCTGAAATGCCAAAGTTACATAGGAAAACAATATTTCACGAGATATTTCGACAATGAATATAGTTAAAAGTCTTTCAAGCACTTCTTTACTCGCGAACAAAATAAGATTAAGATGTCCGCAAAAACAATCAATGCTCATTCTACGCTTTTTTAAAAGGTTCAAGCAAAATTAAACTTATTAGCGAATACTGAAACGTTACCGCTTGCTGCATGATATTCCTCATTTACATATTTCAAGTGAGTGCTAGTTTTCAATAGTTCTTAACTTGACAACAATAGCACGTTTGGATCAAATAAACACTGTTCTTCAAGAACCTATTTTTGAACCTCTCTTAACGTTAGAAAGTCCATCTCAACCAGCTTCTCACGACCCGGTCCCTATTGTTTTCCTTCGCGCAAAGATCCGCGTGTTCATTTGCGGGAAGAATCGTATCGATCGTAAACGATCTGCCCGGCCTGAGCCAAGTGTTGAGCCCTCCGACCTTTGCCCGGCTGCATCGCGCCTGATCCTCGGCCTGCAAACTCGAATGCACTTCCCCGTTGCACTGCCAGCGCAACCATAAAAAACTGGGTGTGAAAATGATGACTCGCACCCTGGTTCTGCCGGATGCGGATGCCCAACCCCTCCGCGGGGCATTATTTAGAAACGGCGCGGAGAGCGCAGCGCTACCAAGATCGATCGACGATGATCGAACACTTGAGATAACAAGACTGACACAGAAAGACGATCAGCGCCGATCAGCGAACCGGTTGATTGATTGCAGCCGGCCGTCGTCGTCCCCGTCGGAACGGAACGGAACAGAGAGGGCTTGCTCGATGGCACATCTATAAAAGTCAGCGCTCCTTCGCCAATCAATAAACTGTGCTAAAAGCCCGTTGAGATGATGGAACCGTCGACGACAGCGTTGGATGCTGCTTGAGCTTTTGCATGACCGCTACGGCTCGGGGTGGCGGAGGGTAAAAAAAAGGACCTGATAACACGGACGACAATCGGGGATGGGACAACGGCGTGTGGGAAGGGTAAAAAAAGAAGTCCTGCATGCGAGTGGCGAGTGCGAGCACCACAACTATAGTCAGCGGTGGGTTTGCATGCTAATTTTCTCGCCACTTTAGTCGAGCACCACCAAGACGAATCGTGGAGGAACGGTGGACGAGCGGTGAGGGACGAAGGCAAGCGTGCGAGAAAATGGTCCACTCTGCACGAAGCGTAAGCGATATGCAATTTGTGTAAATTACACACCTTCTTCACGCCCGGAGATTGTTTCCCTCCCGCCCGGCGGACCGCCTCGCGGTTGGGGGCGCGAGGAAAGACATTTTTCATTTCCCACTTATCTCATGCTCGGGCTGGCGCGTATTGATCACTTGAGATGGCACCGTACCGGGCGCGGACGAACAATGGACACGGTATGTCGGAAACACTCCGTCCAGTGCCGGGCCGGGAAAAATCGTCCCGACGACGACGACAACGACGACGGTGCCGATGGTGATGGGACAGAATGCGCACCGGAACCGACCGGTGGAAAATAGTTCTTCGCTCCGTTCGCTGTCGTGGCTTCACCTACTTCACTATCCATCGAGCCAGTGGGCTAAAACCAGAAGAATGTGAAACAATATTTCATACCGACCATCGTGGAGCTGAAGTGTTGAAACTAAAGCATAATAAAGAAAAGGATGTTGCACAGAGGAGAAAGAGGAGAAAACCACGGTAAATCTGACGATAATCTTTTCACCCTTTTCGCCATTCGCTTATCTATCCGCGTCCCGGCATCCTGCGCGGTTCTGGTCGGAGGAAAAGCCGGGCGAAAGAAAGGCATTTGCGAAAGCCACTAATTTTATGTTATTGTCTTGTTAATGTTTCATTATGACTGACGAAACGGACCCACTTTCCATTTGCCTGTTCCGCCCCATTCGCGGTTCGATTAAGCAGGTCAAAGCATGGGGAGGGATCGACTATCATTTGCCCTCCCCCGTTCTTCTCCCCCTTTACCCTGGTAACACCTTGGCAAGTGGTTTTAATCACGCTTCGGTTAGATTAAACGAAATCGATAGCGGCGACTATTCCGTCAAAGGACTTTGTTCGAGGCCGGGCTCATGCCGGCGCCACCAATGCTGGTCGGTCAATTGGTGCGCCGATTTTTGCCACTTTACGAGCATGCCGATGCTGGCGTCATAATTACCCTCCCGTATGCTCATATAAGGAAACATCTTGTTTGTGCGATGAGAAGAACTGGTTTACCCCAGCCGCCCTCGTATTGGTAAAGGATACCGGGGGTGAACGCGGTGGCGCAATGTTTTTCCACATCTGGCCCAAAGAGGGCACCACCCAATGGGTCGTCGAGGTGATAAATATGGGACGCGACTAATTATTCGCACCCATCGTGTGGATGGCGCGCCGCTTCGGCACCTATCGGGGTGGACGGTGCTGCATATTAAGTACGAACAATTTGCAATTACACCTGGTCACGCCGCCGGCTAAATACTTTGCATGCCACCGCGAGCGGCGAGCACCACGACGGAGATCGATTAGGAGCATTATGTTCCACCTTTTAAAGGGCATATATTCTATGTCAGAAGTCAAAACCTGCTCGAAGGTAGTTGCACAATGTTGGGTAAGTTCGTGCTACTCACATCCCATTCTACCCTGAGGTTTCGATCTGTTCGATAAAAGATGATCATAGCTTTGGGCAAAACATTAAAAAATACAAAACACACAGAACCGGATCTTAATGGTCCATGTGGCTTCAGCAAAGTGGTTTCAAACGTGTTCTGCAAGTCTTTCCATACAAAATGCAACCTTTCCATAGAATGGTCAGGTGGCAATAAAATTAATTTGCATATCCTTTTTCGCAAGAAAATACTGGTTCTCGAAAATATGACTCGAAAGTGGATAAAAAAGAATTCCGGTGATAAGCTTTTGAAAGCACCAACGTATTGGGTTTCAAAAACAAATCCCCTGATTATATAACAAGGCAATTTATTTTGGTGTTTTTAATCGATCTCCAAGTTCAGACGCATTGAAATGAAAACAATTAAGGTTGGTTGTTGCACATATACGAGAGACAAGTTTATTAATTTTTATCTCATCCAATAAACCTTATTAAACCAAACGAAAGCTTTATTATCGCTGTAACATGAGGGAATGTATTAAAAAGTAGAGCATTTGAATTTTGCATGGATAAAAATTTGAAACGATAAAAGTATATTAAAAAATTATTTAATATTTTATGGAAACCTGTAAAATTCCCATATTCTATCCGTTTTTGTTGGTATTAATGTTGACTCAATTCCTTATAGTTTATTTCTTAAAGTTCAAATCTCAATTGCTTTACAATAATCGTGAACTTGATAAATTTGTGTTCGGAAAAATTACGGGCTACATTGTGGCAAAATCAATTTCTTATAAATTGATGGTACTAACCATCATCGTTGAATCGGCTACATTTTTCAATGAATAAACATCACTCTTCCTAGCTCTTACAATGCAGCACCCAGAAGAAAGTTGTAAAGTGTGTTAGGTTCTTGATAAGATGACAACAAACATGGACACAATCGTTCGAAATGAACAACAATACGTAAACACCCCACTCGGGGTGATACGACTGCCCTGCAATGATTTTCTGCGAATTGAAACATGTGCAAGTTATATTTCAAAGCGTTATAAAAAAAATGAAAGCAAAATACCATTCGACAAGTACCACTCTGCAGGATAAAATATTATCTGCATTTACGACGAACCGGCATGGTCGGGGATTGAGTGGAGAAGCCATATCACAAACAAAACGCCATCTACCAGGGATGCTTCGAATAACAACTTTTCGTAAAAATAAAAATAAACTTGCACAAGCGATGGCGGACGATAAACTTGTTTTGAACGCATGCTCCTCCTGGGCGTTCTCCGGCTCTCGCCATCCGGCACGCACACGGGAAACTCGTTCCAACTTGAAGGATTTACAGTCCCAAACCCGAGTTCTCGAGTGTGTCTTATGCCCAACGATAAGAGGTGACATGATCTTGAACGAGATGTCAATGTTTTGTGATGCACCTAAGTGGAGCTTAAAACATAAAAAATATCAACCATTTTCATTCCACAAACATAACGATTCGGGTCTAATGACGAGAAACCAGTTTTTATCGATGTAGATATCACTTCAGATAAACTGCTTTTCGTAATTGAAGAGCTACTAAGCGAACAGTATCACATTTTCCAACACTGCTCGTTTCAGTTTAAAGCTCTTTAAACACTACTAGTGTTTCAATGAAATTAAGGGGCATGTATTCTCGGATGAAGCCTGTTTTGCTTTTCCAGAAATTGAGCTTCGCTTACACAGAATTCACTATTGCACAGTGTACATACTGGGTTTTGCAAGAAATAGAACTCCTATTGCAATTTCGCGTGTGAGAAGCATCTTTTTCAATTTTGCTTTAATGTTTTGATAGAATTGAGGTTTTATCATATGATGTGTTCACGTGTTTCCTGTTGTACACGCATGATTTTTCTCTTACGTCTTTTATTTATAGGATTCTCGTTACTGATATTGTAACAAAACCCATAGAAGAACCGTTAATATTTTCAGTTTCCCTTGCCTTCATCTGTTTAATTTAAGTAATTCATTCCATAACTTCTCCCTTTTGTTGTCAAGTCATCTTTATTTACACTCCCGTTCCATGATTTTGTAATGAAACAACGAAACTTCCTACACTTTTGATGCAATTTTCACGTCATACGGACCAGATCATGTGATCAAACCGGATACAGCCAGATGGCACCACCGTTTGCCAGGGAAAACGTGCTCGACCCTGCGAGGACATTTATGCTTCATTTTCGCGGGAAAACATCCAAACAAAAGAAGAAGAAAAAACACAACAATGAGACCGATGCAAAAATACGACCAACGTGAGCTGAAAAACAACACGGCTACATTTACACCACCTCCCTCTTGGGAGTGCACGAGGGGTCGTGCATGTAAGCGACCGTTCCAAATGCAGATTTAATTAAATTTTAATTTTTAAATAATTGTTTAATTTCATGTATGGTGCCAGCCTACGGCGGGACCTGCATCGTAGCGTTGGCATCGATGCACCCGTGAGATGCACCTGGCTGCGATTAACGGCGATAATGGGTTTTTGTAGCGTGATTCGTGCTTTCAGCCGTACTGTCTCCGTACCGTTCCGCATCGGACCTGTAAAGGATAACTGATGCGGATGAAGTGAGGCGGGGGACTGTCGACTAAAAGATTTTTAATGTTTTGTGGCGGGAGTAGGTGTTTTTTATCCCCCTTTCTTCCCGTGTACCACCGCTTGCTCGTGTGTGTCTTTTTTATTTTTGCACAACCTGCACCGGTGATTCAATTTTAATTGATAATTGATCCATTGTCGATTCAGCGGTTTATGCGTGATCGGTTCTTAATGATTCGCGATTGATTTTCGACCCATGTACCCGTCCTTAACACGTTGCAGCTGGCGTCCCGTTGTGTTGTAGTTTGTGAAGTAGAGCCAGGACAAAATATATACCTTTTACCCACGCGCGGAAGCTTATCTGCCTCCTGAAGAAACTTCTATCGCACGAGGGTCCCCCATTGCGAGTATTATTAAATCCTGGGCTATTTCTGGCATTTGCGCCCACCCATCGAACATTGCCTTCCGGCAGTCCGGCAAAGTCCCATCCATTACATGATTGTATTACAATCCGATTGCGCCATTTAGCTGATCGTTCGGTTTATCGTTTGATCACTCGGGCTCGCCATTTGGGCCAATGCGCGTTCGGGCCGGGTAAACTTTCCCCCAGTCATTACGGGCGCCCGCTGGGAAAAACTTTCACGGCGCGCAAGTGTCAGCAGAACTTGATACTTTCATTCCAAAGCTCCCCCGTTCGCTGCCGAAGGGGGAAAATTGTTATTCCGAGAAAATCCACCTCCCCGGGGCGGGATGGAAAAGAAAGTTTAAAAGTATTTCTTTTCCATTCCGATTGTTTGCTTCCGAAGTTCAGGTTTAGCCCGACGTGTTGGACTACTGACGCGGGCGGTTTTACCTTTCCGCCCTTGACGGCCCCCGGGCACCCATGTTCCCGCGTGCTCGGACCCGGGGGGGCTTAGTCGATAATAGAAATTATTTGATTATAATCAGCTTAATTTGATTGGGTAATAATCGTACGTTCTTTTGGTCATCCGGTTTCCGAGGGTGGGTGGAGCCTCGGGACAGGAGAAAAGTTTTCCCTCTTTTCAGGCCCTCCAGGAGGCAAGCAATCGGTCAGCTTACCATGGGCCGGTGGAGGGCGCAAGGAAGGTGGAAAGTGTAAGTTTACGAAAGAAATCTACCACCTTGGGCGCCGAAGGAAACGCATTACCGAGAAGGAACTCTAGCAGGGCGGTAGGAAGGACTCCCACGCCACAAATAACAGTAACCGATCGATCCGTGCCGGCCGGAAAATCCCCACCCGCCGCATGTTTCTGAGGCGACGGAGAAAAACCGATTTGCATTTAAAAGTATCGGAAACTTCACCAATTGGTGGTTGAATTCAATTAGTGTAATGAACGAATGGGATTGCTTTCCCGGGCGTTACCCTTTTTCCCGACCCGTACGCCAACTGGACCGAACCGATCGGCTCCGGTGTGATTGCCCCGGCGTTCAGGGAGGGGGTGGGTTCGCGGGTTTATGCGTTGAGGAATGGGACGAAAAGTTGGAAAGAATCAAAATTTGATTAGAGAAGAGAAAAGTTGCTCCCGAGATCCCCAACCATCGCTGGGACGGTAAGGCCAGCTGTTGGTTTTGGCTTGAACGGCAAAAGGATGCAAATGACAGGACCGGCTTAGGTTTTCGCCAAAGTTTTGCTGATGTTTGGGAAATGTCTATCTTCTCTTACTGAGGAGATTTCCGCCGAGCTAGGAAAGAGTTTAATGGGAAACCTCTGCAAAATAAAAAAGGAATACCAACGCCGAGCTTGGGAAAACCTTATTTCGGTGGTATTGATAAATCTGCTCCAAAGAAAATAAAAATACCGCAATTCATGAACTTGAGGTGCTATCTAACTTTGTCAATTGGATTTTGAAGGGAATTCTTGGGACCGGAACGGGGTTTGAAATACAAAGTTTTAAAATGAACGGATATTGCATTATTTCTAACCAATAAGATTGAATTTGATTATCACTCACAATGAAATATTGGTTATCCAAAGTTACAAAACACTAGAATAATAGGAAATCACCAGATTAAATGAATACACTATGAACCTAACGTTTGATCATTTCAATGAAAAATCTTAAAAACATTTATGGTGCGTGAATGCTTTTTGCACTAATTCGCTGAGTGTTCTAATTTTTAAATTTTTATATTTCTTCTTTTTTATCAAAAAATTTGTAGAGCCCGAGAATACAGTTTTGAACAACGAGAAAACTGTTTTATTTAACATTTTTTATCGAGGTTATCTTGACGTCAAATTTGCATACCTCCATTTTTTAAACTGGTTCTAGTTTCCAATGTTTTCAATTGGTTTGAATTGTGTCCGAAAGATAACGTTCCTTTGTGGAATACAACACATTAGTTACATGCAGAGATTGTTTGATGATTGTGACGGCGACAAAGATCGTCGTCAAGTTTCTGCATTGTATCAATAAAGCTGCCATTTCTATAACCAGAAGTCCTTTTTCATCTTACCCTCTCCACTGACATGCGTTAACAAGAAAAACATCTAAATAATTGTAATCATGTAACAAAAGAACAACTTGTAACAACTGCTAAGTGAATCACGGAAACCCCCAAATCCAATTGCTCGTCTGTGTTACCACATTCTGAAAAGAAACTTTCCAAACACAACCGGGTACACGTGCGTGTGATTGATTGCGCGTGTGTTCGTTCGGCCCTATTGATAGATTCACTTTTCGTTGTTCGTTAAACACGAAAATCAATTCAAATCTCTTGCTTTTTTCCGTTTTCCGAAATTCTTCCTTCCTACTCGTCGACAAGATGTGTGGGCGGGAAAAAGGAAGGAAAAACAACAGGTAACACTTTTGGGCTGGTACCGACCTACCTACCGTGCTCGACTTATCTTAAATCCCGTGGAATTCAATTTCATTCGGCCCGTCCCCGCGGCCCACACGGGCCAAGAACCGTAATCCGATCAGGGCGTCCAGGATCTCCCCACTCCCATACACTTGCAAACGGCCCGCGTACGGAGATCGGCTCAAGTACCGCCCGGAGGCCCACATTATTTCGGGGTCCACGGTATACCGGAGTCGCACCGAGGGTAAGGTCGAGAAATTGGCCGCACCTCGACGCGCACCGTTCCGATGGCTTGCGGCACAACCGGCTTCTGGTTGGCCTGCCCGGCATCGGGGTCGGGCTTTGCTGCGTATGTTTATGTTATGCCTACCTCCACTCGCTCGCACCATAAACCCACCCCCTTTCCACCGCCCGGTTGCCAGTAGAACGCCGTGTTTATGTTTCATTTTCGTATTCTTCCCAGTGTCCCCCATTCGGCCCGCGGGACACATCGCGCCGAAAAGCATCCACCATCGCGCGCGCCGTGATAATCTTCAAATCTCGTTTTGTGACCTTCGAAGCATCTCTCGCCTGTTTCGGGTTTGGGAATGGGGTCGTTTTTCGGTGGGGCCTGCGACGTCGTCTTGCAGTCGACTTTCCACCGCTGCACAGCACCCTCCTACGCTCCCGAGGTCATGGTGACAGGCGCTGGGACGCCGACCCACCGCCGAGGTGTTCCAGAATAATATTTAGAATGACGTGAGCGGGCACGCGGCGCTGATGGAAGTTTATCTTCCTCGGGGATAACATTCCGCCAGCGCTGGTGGGAATGAACCTGTAATCGCCTCTATCCGATTCCGGTGCCACTCGTGGCCCGGGAGGTTTGTTTTCTTAGGGGTGGTTTGAAAATCGTTTCACGCACAACATGGAACGTGTTTGTGCAAGTGGAATTATTTTTGCTAGCTAATGTTCTAGTAGAATTAATGTTGAGATGTTGAATTTTCAAACCTTTGAATTAGCCTTATTGTCCTTATTTTTGTTTTTAAATCGTTCCAACAGAATTTACGGTACTCAATCATTTTCTTTCAATATCGCTTTTCACGATCAATTTTAAAACCCTTACCGTTATACAATACACAAAGTGCGTGTTATTTGAACAATTTCGAGAAAGAGAAAATCTATCCCAAAATAAATCATCACCATAAGAAAAATCTCCCCCGAACCTCTAGGTAACTCCAGCCGCCTTCGATTTGACTACATTCTTTGGAGAATAAAAATTTATCAGACCGTTACCACCTTCTCCGATCGTCAAGTTGTTATTCTAGCGTCTCATGCGTGATGCGCGTGTTAACATCTTCATCTTTTCTCCCTTCAACGAGTTTCCGAACCGAACCGGGAACGGGCTTTTATTCTAACCGATTTTTGAGAAAACCTCCGCCTGCGTTGGCTAGAACGGGAAGGGCGGGCAAAATGGAGCCGAGGAAAATGCCGGAGACAACAACCGGAAAACCGATTATACCACGTGCGATGCGCTCATCAGACCGACGGGATGAGCCTTCTCCTGTATTTTTCCCTCACCTCTTCCCTCTAGCTTGAAGCCAAATCCCTTCTCGGTCTACCGACCGGATTCGGTACAGATTCGATCGTCAAACGACGCATTCAATCACGAGGTGAGACGTTTCGGCCCATTCTAGGGTGCCGTGCGGGACACGATGTACTCCGATTAGCGTGAAATGTTATTAAAATTGTTTACAAGACACAATACACCGCTCCGTGTTGGGACGACGTAGGGCCCGACTATGTGTCCGGGTTCTGGAGGTTTATCGAAACGACCGAACGTCGCAAAGGGAACCATTTCTATCGGCTCCTCGGCCTCGGGTTTTGTGGTGCGACGACGTTCATGACGATACCGGGCAGGATTAGTGTCCAACAGCATGCGAGTACTGTACGAGACTTGCCTGGGAGTCTCGCTGCTTAGCCCTGGAAAGGGTTGATGGCAACCGAACCGACCGATGATGGTTTTCGGGGGATTTTCACTTTCGAAAGATGCTCTTAATTGGTCACCACCGAAAAGACGGCGGTTACGGGATGGCAAGAGGGATCAGCTCTACCGATGGCTTGCGGGAAAATGGAGTAGGTTATTTTTACCACCAGCAATCAGCGGTTCGTGGTGAATCACCAGAAACTGATTTGACGGCGTCTGATCGTTCAGGTTAATATCTGCAATAAATTGTGTAACCCTCTAAGGGCAGTGATGTACATTATGCTACAGTATGTGTTCACTAGAGCAAGATGTGTTATTCTGTATAGTGAAAATGGGTTAATCATAACTTTTGTTTTTCGTTGTCATGGCACATGACATTAATCAAACGATTTGTGTGCATAGTGAGAAAAGACGTTTTTACAAGTAAAAAACGTATTTACCAATGAAAAATCTATTGCATCAACTGAAAGCAATAGTTTTTAAGAAGTTTTTATTTTCAGTTAACCAATTTCTTCCAAAGCAAATATTTACATATCTACTTTTTTATTCAATTTTATTGCGCTATACAATCAAGGAGTGTTACTTTTGTATGAATGGAATTATTAATTTCATTAATTTTTTTATGGTTTTGTTTACGTTGCATAAACATACATTTTTTAAGAATATCATAAACGACTTTATCATTGAGTTGAAAATTAAAGCGGCAATCTTTCATTTTGAAGGATATTTGTCCTAAAAATCAAAATTCAAATACTAAAGCAAAAGTATCATAATCTTTGTAAATATCCTTTTAATTCTTGTTTCCTGTCAATAAATATTAACCGTTTCTTTATTTTGAAAGGGAGCGTTTTAATTTTTTTTGTGTCATTAACGATTGGATTCCATAATTAAAAATACAGCAGCTTATGAGAATCTGACATAAAACATGAATGTTTAAATCTATCCCCGTAACAGGAAACAAAAACCAACGGTATTCCTTCTAAACCGACCTTCCAAACTCAATTATGCGACACTTCCTTTATGTTCGCTTTCGGCACCGTGATTCCCAGCCCGAATCAAACCACCAACCCGGATTTACGCAGCAGTGACAAAAAGCAGCCTAGAATCCTAATCCTACCGGATCCTGGGAAAATTTGCACCGATCGTGTGACCCTCCCTGTTTGCCGCGCAGAAGTCAAGATAAATGTCAACCGAGCGTCAGTGGCGAAGGTGAGGCCGAAATGTGCAAAGAAGTAGCGGGAGGCAAAAACATCCCCAGCTTAGGCTTCCGGAAACAAACGGGCGAGAGGAAAAAACAAATCCCTCCATAAACCCCTTAAGCACCATTTTTGCTTTCACTTTCCAAAACGCTTGCTAAAAGGTGGGAAAACCGCCGCATCAATTATTTATTTCGTAATAACACCGATCGCATTGCATAAATTACGCCAATGAATAATAAACAGAAGCACGGGCCATACGAGGCGCCAGCAAAGGAGGGTGCTTGGTGGAAAAGGAAAACCTCGCACAAAACCCCTCTTTTCGAATCCTAAGACAACGTGCCGTGGCCGAAGGATTAGAAAGGTATTCAGGTGGACATCCGGCGTTTGGTGTCCGCTGTTTTCGGCGAATTGTCATCTGCGGCGGAGTCAGATCAACAACACCGCACCGGAATGCTGTTTTTCGCACGGTGCCGGCCAAAAAGCTTTCCCCTCGCTCAGCATCATCCCCTTGGAACAGAGGGAAATTAGTGCTAACGCCCTACTTTTGTACGACTTTCTGCGTGCTCCAAAAGTTCCGGCCTGCCAAGGGCTGAGCAGGAATAAGCTGGGTGAAATAATTTCGCCGCATAAATTAGGCCACCCTCCCGGGGGAGGTCGCGCTTTTCGCGGGTGGTGATGATTTGCCTTTCAAAGGGAAATCGGAAACAGGACACGAAATCTTCGAAAAATCCCCAAACGTCAAACTGTAATCTGCTTTTCCAACTCCCTAATGAGCGGCTTAGGGCAGGTATGCGAATGGGTCGGTTGTTCGACTTGCGGGCTTCACAAAAGAAGCAAATGGATTAAATACAACCCCCTCTCGGGAGAGATCCATAGACTTCCGAGTATCTTCCTTAGGCCTATATAATGTATACTGGCCAGGGGTTTGCATCATCTTCAATGGGTTGATTCGATTAATCTTTCATTAATGTTGGCTTTCTCCTGCTTTGTTATTCGCTGAGGCTTACACATTATTAGTCATAATCATGCCTGGGCCAAAAGTTCGATTTTTCCACCGGAAAATTCCCTCCCCGGGAGGGCTGATCAGTGAAACAAACCGGTGCTCGAGGAGCCTACCACCACCCGAGGGGGCTCAAATCGATCGTTCCTGCTTCTACTTGCTAGAGGAAAACTGACCCAAGGCAGCATCGATCCATCTTTCAGTAGTTCGGACGTACTGGAAGTGAATCGTTTGCTCTTCTCCACCGGTTTATCTAGAAAGTATCCTGCTACGAACCGGTGTGGTATCCTTTCAAAAGCGCACCATTTTGGCATGCTTTTTTCTACCTTTTGGCATCCTCTTACACTTGAGTGTTAACCTAGAAGCGCATTTGTGTCGAGTGGTAGTCGGCGTCTTGATTTGAAAACTTCATTCGAGAAATGGGAAGAAAAATATAAACCCCTTACCGAAACAACGCCTTTCGTTCACGTGAGAGAGAGAGAGAGAGAGAGGGGTTTTATTTGTAATTTTTCCTCATTTTTTCCTTCTTCTAGTTCACTTTCATTTCCATTTGTACTGGCTCGTTTTTTTCTTCCTTTCCCCTATTTACCGATTTTTCCATTTCTATCTCTCGCTTTTATCGGTACAATTCCTTTCCTCGGAATAAAGGAAGCTCTTTTTCCACCGCCATCGAAGGATCACTCGCAGCATCGGTACATTCAGGGTGCAAAAAGGATTCGAGTCCACTTTCGGGCAATGGCCGGTGGCCCAGTTCAGCGCATCGTCCTGTCTTTGTGTGTGTGTGCGTGTGTTGGTTCAAAGCACCAAAGATAAAAAGCCGGCACCACAAGCAGCAGATTAGTATCGGTCGGAAGGGAAAATGGTCAATTTACTTGTGCGATGGCTAACCGTCGGTAAAAAGGATAATGGCGGTCGTGTGGTATGCGTATGTGTATGAGTGTGTGTGGGTGTGTGCAAGGATAAAGTGGATCGCAAAATTCCAATCACATAAACACACACACCTACACACATGCAGAGTGGACAGAAGCCGGCCGAAAACGTTGGTAGTGGGTAACCGGTGGGAAAAGATTTTCATTTTCCATCTCCACAGTAAACAAAACGAGAGCCTCCCTAGTCTGCCCCCACACAAACGAAAACACACCCTTTCACGGCTAGGCTATCGCGCCCCGTCCGTGGGAAGGCACACGTACCAACCCATCCGGCGCACCAGTACGAAGTAATTTCAATGGAACGGATTCCATCTCAGGACTCCGTTGCGGCTCCGATAGTGAAAGCTAGTACGCTTTTATCTATCGCGCTCTCGGACTTGGGAGATGGAATTTTATTTGAATTTTGATAAGTGAAATGTTATTCTTCGCCTTTTGCTCGGGAAACCATTTGGGAAAGCGCCCACACCTGTCTGGGTTCGGGCCGGACATGGGGCGGTGTGCGTAAGAACTGGACGAAATTGAAACAGAATGAGGTAGAGTACTAAGTTGGTGGGGTAGGGGCGGAGGGTTTGCACGTTGGGATTCCTTTCCCGGAGTGAATCGGTCGACGGTATTGCACTCGTGCGTTGCAATGCGTTTCATGTTTCAGCAAATGCACAACGAGTGCGGCATATTAATTATGGCCAAGGATCAACTAAGAAAAATGAAGCCAAGTTGTGTGATGTTTAAAAAATTTTCCATATAATTTTTCTTGTAAAAATTAAATGAAAAAGGAGATCTCAAGATCTAGGTAGCCAGTTTTTCAACAATAAAATATTGTTAGTAACCATCAACCTCTAAGAAATTTGTTACTTGATTTGTTACAATTATTGCTTGTTGAAATATTCTTCGATTAAATATCACTAACTTCCATAAAAATATTATGTTTGATATATAATGAAGATTAGCTCATGTTTCAATCATTTTCCTGCTAATACTAAAGTAGACCCAGCATGCAAAGGAACATTTAGAAAACTCTAAGTTGAGGCAACAAAACTGTTTTTGAACAGTTTTGAAGAATCCGCAAGGTCAAACATTTTAAATTTTGAAAATCTACATAAAGTGTTACAAACGTTCACAACTTTGTAAACGCCTGTCATCAGGATGACTTTTTCCAGTGAAATTCACTGACAAAAGGAAATAAAGAGGGACCACAAAGGTGTCACGATTATTGGGTTTAGTTTTCCCCTTGTGCAGAATACTCAGAAAATTCCTGAAGTTTCCATTTAACTTTCTCACTCACTTTGCAGTTTGCAGTATACAGATTTTTGAAATCTTGGAAATTTTTACTTTTAATTTGCAAACCGCTAACAAACCTTGCAGTACGCTTTATGTCTTTGCAGAAATACATTTTATAATTTATTAGTAACTTTATGTTACATTAAATCAAATTTTCAATTCAAATTCACAAATGCTACAACCTTTTGAACGCCGCATAATGTCTGCATAGATGCACACTGCTGTATGTTATCAAAACCAAACCGATGCATGATTTCTGTCCATTTGTATTCCTATATCAGCCCACCATCCTCGTTGGAACCGAATAATACTGATGATGGCTCTGATTGCTCGTTGAGTGTAATGGTTCGACCTTTGCTTATTGTGCGCAGGTGAGACACCACTCAACGGACGATAGGGTGTAAACCGATAACAGCATCCCGGGGTCCTCAAGAATCTGGTGCCATCGTTTTAGGACACCGAAGCAGATCATCAAACGCACCGATGAGTTTACGCAATGCACAATCTCGCACCACCGGTGCATTGTGCAATGCATGTGGGTTGTTTGCAAAACAGTCCCCCACGGGGACACTATTTATTTTCCTTTCACCCACCTACACACGCAAAAAGAGATTGAAGTCCTTTTTCCAACACTGTTTAGGCGCACTCATGGGAACTCCATTAGAAACCGCTTGATGAAGCCTGCACCTCACACAAGCGATCCACATGCAGCACGCAACTGTATAAATGAGATTTTTATCTGATTCCAGTAGATACGGTTCCTGATTTTTCTTTCCGCAGCGCTTGCCGAATACTTTCCGTTCAGGATTACCTTTGAACTCGACACGTCGTCGCTTGATTCCCGCTTGCGCCGTGGATTTGTTCGAAAACACATATGAATGACCATGGGCAGCGATGCGTTTCTTCGCGTTCCCGTTGGTTGTTGAGCAAAGACAGCTTTCCATGCGAGTGGGCACGGTTGCATTGTACTAAATTGGTCAACCAAAAATGAATTTATTTGAATAGGTCTAAGATCAAAAAGAACATTTTCCTGTAAGTGTTTTACATTTCGACACAAACGAGACATAGTTCTCCACTCTTCCACAGACATGTAAAAAAATTCTTTTTGGTAAACGAAAAGCACAAACAGGAAGAGAAAAAAATTATGTTAATGTGCCGTCAACATCGTTTCAAACGAAATTAAACTATTCCAAAAAAAACTTGTATCATTTATCATTTAATCATGTATATTTATTTAGCCTCGAATGGGAAGAGAACATATTGTTTGATTGAGCAGAAACGTTTGGGAATAAATGTTGCATAAACATATTAAATAACGCACATTGTTTCAACTGAAAATTTGTTTTACTTAATTCGTGTTCGTGTTTTACTTGGATTCGTCCTTAGAAACACGAAAGAGTTTGATGACCCAATGTGTCTGAAGACTTTATATGTTAGTTTAGTTCGCTCTATCCTTGAATTTAATAGTGTTATTTGGTTTCCTTACTTCAACTGCTGGCACGATAGGATAGAGACCATCCAAAAGAGGTTCACGAGATTGGCGATACGATCGCTCCCTTGGCAAAATTCAGAGTCTCTCCCAACTTATCAATCGCGCTGCCTCCTTCTAGGACTGCAACCGTTAAAGAAGCGACGACTGGTAGCTCAGGCAGTTTTTATTGGTAAACTGATTCAGGGTGAGATCGATGCTCCAAACCTGCTTGAATTAGTAAACTTTAACGCACCCTATAGGCAGCTCCGTAGTTCGGAGATACTTAGAACTAACACCAACAATACGCGTTACGGTCAGTTTGCTCCAATGACCGCTATGAGCAACACATTCAATAGAGCTTACTACGCCTTCAACTTTTGTAATAACGCTAAGGAATTTAAATCGCGCCTTACAATGGACCCAAGTTTTATATAAGATTAAGATGTTATGTTATCTCATAGTTCGTAATGTGCGTTTACACTAGTTTTAAGTACTCATTGGGACCTTGTTCGTCCGTTGAGTTTTTTTCAAACAAATAAACAAATAAACAAATAAACAATCTGTATCTGTAAGGACGGGAAGAGGAAGGTGTATTTTGTTTGCATACCGCCCGGTTAAGTGGAGAACAATTTTCCGCCGTTCCGCGTTTCCAACGATAACCACAAACAGAGCTCTCGTGATCCCTTTGGGACTTCTGCTGCTTTCCTTTCGACTGAGAGCGGCAACAAGAAAGGACTGAGGGGCCCCAAAGACCTACAAACAATATTTCTGGCATGC
>KE525398.1:104761-115529 GCA_000441895.2 Anopheles sinensis
TTTCGGTCTCGGTTGCAGGGCTGACCGTGGCCCTGGCGCGGAAAACCATGCTGCCCTCGTTTGCCACCATGATTTGACCAAATCATCGACCAAATGCTCGATCACGGCGTCGACGGCCACTTCAAACGGACGACCACGACGACGACGACGACGACGACGACGTTCGATGTCGATGGTGTGATGATAGCGTTATTATAATGTCATTATTTCGTCGATTCCCTTCGACTTCCCGGGGCCAGTCGTCGAGGGTTGTATTTTCCTTTTTTTTTTGTTTGCTCCATCGTCCAATTACCAACCACCCCCGCTAAAGTGGTGGCATACGGGTGTTGGAATTTACATAACGAATTGGTTCGTGCCCAAATCGGTTTCGATTGCCAACGGGAAAGAGTGGGCCGACCGGGGGGGGGGGGGTGGCACAACCGCACGAAATCGATTCTTAAGCGAGGTGCTGGAGGGTGATTTTTCACCGCTCGCTCCTCACCGTACGCCACCGTTCGCTCAGGTGAGGAAAAACTTTGTACGACGAAAAAGAAGTTCTGTCATAAATAATTGAGTAAAATGGCTGCGCTTTGCTCACCGGCGATTGTAATGTTAATGAGCTGATTATGAAAGTGGTTTCACTGGCAGGTTGAAGTGGGGTGTTGGGTGTGAAAGAATTTTGAAACCCCGTTTCTCACGCCCGAACGATTGACCACTCAATCAGCCTGGACTATTCCTGAAATCGGTTTGTTTGTCGTTGAATTTTTCAACATTGTCCAGCAGCGACATTCCTTACCACAAAAAAAAACTAACTAACGGGAAAAAAGGACAGGTGTGGACTCCACCATTTGGGCTGCTTTTCCTTCACGTGCGCAAGCAGCTTTCCATCGGTACGGATGTACTAACAATGTACTAATTGGTAGCTTACCGGTCGCCGCCTCGATCGATCCCGATAAAGAGCGTTGTGCATCCCGCCTGAGGAGCGGCGAGTACACTTTATTTAAAGCAGGCACTCCTGGGCACAGGATTCATCGACGAGGGCCCTCTGGCACGAAAGAGAGAGAGAGGGAACGATTTGGAAGGAGGTTGGTCGAGTGCGAAGAGTATCGCGGCACAGACTTCGACCACCGGAAGCCACCACAAAGCGTCATAAATCTGTGCTCACAAATCCACCACCCGTTCAAAAACCCCCACCGGGCCAAGAAAAGGGAGGCTATGGGGAAGGGAAGGTTGTGGTTGGTGCACCAATCGAGGGAGCAGTAGAACGCCACCGGCCCGAAAACCGGACTCGAACGGCAAAGCGATGCAACAAAGCCAACCCTCCGACCCTGTGCCATAAAGCAACGTTCGGACTTGCGGGAAAATCCCAGACGAGCTGGCCACTATTTACAGGTGCATTTTTCATTCAAGCCGGGCCCTTTTTCCACCCACCTTGCAAGTGCCTCCACCTTTCCTGGCCAGCGGCACCGATGCCGATGGTCCGAGGGCGATTTTCCGAGTGGGACCTTACACACGCCAGACTCACCGGTTCGTTTTCGCGTGTGAGCGTGTTGGTTCCGTTCCGTTCCGTTGGTGTTTGCTTACCGGGACATTCCCGTCTCCCCAACGCACCCCAGTCTCATTCCTTTTTTGAACCGCAAATAGAAATAATTGTATTTTTCTTACCGCACAAACTCTTTCTACCAGGTCGGCGGGTTCTGGGTCGGTTTTCCCATTTTTCTTCTCGCGTGCTTTTTTTCTTTTCACTCTTCTTCTCTGGTTGGTAGAAGCCCTCTTCTATCCTCTGGTGCTACCTTTGCCTAAATGGCAAAACGGGGGTGGAAGCTTCAACCGGAAGCCATGTACCTGTAAATACACAAGCCGGACCAAACCTGGCTCGGGCGGCACGAATCGGGTGATCGAAAGGCCGTGCATCAGGGAGGACAAAAAAAACAGGCTAGGGGCTGGAACTTGGGCCGTTCCACAACCCGTTGAACGAGGGTGGAAAGCCGG
This sequence comes from Anopheles sinensis, assembly GCA_000441895.2. NCBI lineage: Eukaryota > Metazoa > Arthropoda > Insecta > Diptera > Culicidae > Anopheles > Anopheles sinensis. Next base: position 106,733 of record KE525398.1, read on the forward strand.
TCCACTTCCGAGAGCGTGCCGGTACCATGCGAAAGGATCCGGAGAGCTTTATCACATCGCCAATATTTGCTGACGGAATGAATGAAACCCGCCAGTTCATGCGATATTGCGTTTGGTCAAGCATCGCCACCGACACGGTACCGATGGAACCATGAAGCCGTGGTCTAGAATGGTCTCCCCTTGCCTCTCATCGTGCCCTTATGTCCTGGAAAGAGACAGCGAATGAGAGGCTAGTCGAAAGCGTACTGCTGCCAGTACGGACGATGTGGAAAGTAACGGTTTGGCCTCCCTGAAGGTAAGCGTGGTGCCTGGTAAATATTGGCCCAGACCAGGAGACAGCGGCTGGTGGAGGACGTGACTCACTTTTCACGTCGATCGAGGTTGTTTCTTTAACGGTGGCAGTTTTTCTGTCGCTTCTTGCTACCTTGAAGGTAGATCGAACAAGATTTTAACAATTTCTACACATGCAATTTGCTGGTGAGAACTGACCGTTGACGATCAGACTCTCAAACGATTAAGAAAATTTATTCAAAACTTACACATCCTTGTTCCCTCCATATGACAGCGTAGTTTGTCAATAAAGTATTTTTTTAACAGATTCTATTTCAAATTCAATTTACTCTCTCCTGCCTTGAACTGTAAAACAGTGATTTCTAATAACGTGCTTGTAAAGATGGCCTTTTATTACCATTTCTGTTTTATTCCAGTGGAAGTTACATCATTAATTTATATCATTAATCATATATCATTAATTTAAGAAAGTTGTTTTCTCGATGGAGGCGCCTAGTAGCTCTGGAGCTGCTATGACGGTTTACTATAAAAACTTTAATAACTTTCAAAACTACACATATCTTCAGGTAAACTCTGCATGACTTTAAAGAATACATATCAGACTATAATATCCTGCCTATGAACCCACGCAACTCCGCGCACTTTTTGTTTGGCAAGTTGTCATAATTCAAGTTGTTTCATATTTGAGCTATAATTTGATACGGTTTGTTAATTTTTTGGAAAACTACTAGCTTCACAGCTTAACACTTATTTTTCATTTAAAGGCAAATAAAATACCTTTCTGAAACAGTTTTAAACATAAAAATAGGACCAAAACTGTCAGAACTATAAATATGCATAGCTGATCCATTTTTTTACAAACTGTCGATCGGTTTTTTCGCAACATTTGACTTTGAAATAACTCAGCCCTGGTTGGACGCAGGGGTTCAATTTTTTGGCTTGCTCTTAGTTTGATCTTGTAGTTTGAAACAAAAATAGTTGGTAAACGTTATACGTATATTGAATATTTGACTTCCATCCCGGCAATTGGCCATTGTGCGCTGGCCCGATGGCATCAGAAGTGTTACAACATTTGTAACAGATTCACAATCGTCTTTTCCCAAATCAGGAAATAACAATATCTTTGTTCGCTCGAATATTTTAAACCCATTTCAGTAATCCGTAACAGCAGTTCTAATCGAATTCATGTCACAATTGTTTTGAAATTAAATTATTTACAACGTCGCTGTAAAATACGGAACCTTAGCATTTATCGTACAATTCATAAATTAGGCGCATTGTTTACATTGAGTTCAAGTTTTCGCTTTTATTTCCACAATCTATTTATTCACATGATGTTTTAATGAAGATAACAGTAACTGGAAATATAAAACAAAAATTTTATCTTTCAAAATTAATACTTGAAAGACAAAATAAATCTTATTTATGACCAAACTCCAGGAGTAAATTACCTTCCAGCTCCTGGTTCAGAAGGAAAAGCTTTAACACTTCAAAAGAGTATTTATTCAGATTCACTCACTGCTTTCAAATGCCGAATTTGTCCTTAAAATCTCTGCAAAAAATAGGCAATTAAATGAGTGACAACTTGGCAGAACGATACGCTTTAATTCTGCTCGTCATTTAGCAACCGGTCCCGGTATGCCAACCTACATCATCTGTTAGAACAAACGGCCATTTCGACACCATTCCGACGTCCGCTTCCGTGACGATGGTTTCCTGTCACTTAGCTGACTTTGCTCTTCTTAACCTAGCCATCCACACCTCATTTCGGGTATGATTATTTTTTCCAACTTTATGATCTTCGCCACCCTAAAGCCGCACCACCTTCGCCGGCCAAAGGATTCACTCTAATGGCCCCGATTTGCATACATCAAACGGAAAGGTCGTTGGTTGGTCAACAGGTTGGCTACACGCGCCCTTTAAAGGGCGACCCGGGGTGGGGCCTGTTGGTTGTCGTCCCACGAACGTCGCCCACATTTCTACCTTCGTTTTTTCCATTTTCCACCGTAAACCAGCGAATGCGTTGCGGAGTGAATTTATTCTCCATCCGCTTGTATCCTTTTGCTGTGTCCGGCTCTTTTGTTTCGTGGACATACGGCGAAAAAGGGTCCGAGTGTGACGATTTTGATGATTGCTGGCATCGCTCCTTCGGGGAACTTCCGCCCGGTGGAGGTCCGGAAAAAAGGCGACAAAACGCTGAAACGGTACAAAATTTGGAAACAAAACAAGAAAACGAGGTAGCAAAAATCCTTTTTTAATTGCACCCTCATCACTACGGATCCGTCCGACCGATGAGGATGCCAGAGTGGAGTGTTGCTTTATTGTGCTCATATTTTCCCGAGCCGCGCGCAGGACGTGTGGCCATCTTATGGCGCCACCCATTTGCGATGTTGTTGATGGGGACCGTTTTGTCCGGGTCGTGTTTTCCCACACCGTAATTGACACGCAGGGGTCACTCTTTGGAGCTCATTTCCATCATTTGCCATCATTATGACAGCGAACAAATAACGTGATTTTTTCACACAGCTATCGTATCGTTTAAATGGTCGCATTTTTTTTGCGTCAGGTAGTTACAAAAGAAATTGAAAGGTGAATAAAAACAACACACAAGCAAGCACATATTTGCAATAATTATTAATACAAAATGTGCAAACCGTTTTTTTTTTGTAACAGTTATAACTTACCACCGCCAACTGATTAATACAACCAAGTAACGCCCAATCAAAAACTGGTTTGTTAACAGCTGCATAATGACTGTCATATGAGTGTGTAAAGAATTTAATCAATTCCTGATGCTTGTTGTCATAGATTTTTAATTTTCCATTTTACTCACCACAACAGATCAAAGATGACTCACTTTATTGATATCATTGGTTAAAAAAGTTAGAATGTTTTCGAACTGGATAAATAAAGTTTGAAAAGAACCTGTTGAACCTTTTTGATCATGGATGTAGATCAATTCCATTCACCATTCAATAAATATGTGAAACCCTGTAAAATTGACATAATGTTTTGGTTTTTCGAATTATACGGACCAGAAAATACAAAGATCAAAGAATTCATGCAATGCTTGCATTGATAACGAATCGTAGATACAAATGAAACTTGATTGTCTTACCCACGCCTTGTTTTCTATACTAATCAGATGAGATTAATTAAAGGCCATTCTAATTTAGTTACCGAACGATTCAACCGGAGTAAAACAAACCACACAAGATCTACTCGAAACCAAATGCTAAGATAAACAAAATACCAATCACCAAATGGCTTTCATCGCCGGCAGCAACAGGAATTGCTCCAGCGGGATACGTTCCAATCCGTTTTGCCGTCTTATTTAAATCTACCGAACCAAAAGCAGGCAAACTGGTTTTATATACCTTCCCCCCAGCGTCCCGCCCGCAAGCGTCAAGGGGCAAAAGTTGTTTAGTTTTTTGAATCGCAACGATTGAAATAATTCGATCCAGTTTCCCAGCAATGCCACCGGGAGCTATAATCGGGGCTCCACTCGGCAAAAGCTCACCGGCAATTTCTTCCGGAAGGAACACAACACTTATTGCATAGACACACGCCACACATAGACATGGAACTAGTCCTTGCGTGAAGTGGGATTTATTTATTTTTTTTTTTTGCCCATTGCTATCGAATGCTCGATTGTTCGGGTTGACCCCGGAAAAGTCTAAAGTATACCCTGCACGCCGGGAGCGGAAATTCGAGAGGGCCGCAATGACGCAATGACAGAGCAACAACAGATAACAGCGTGATAAGAAAAGAGTGGAAAAAAACGAATCAGACTTGGTACAATCGAACCGAACAGATTCATAACAATAACCGTAAACCGGAAAGAAAACCTAACGGAAGCACTCCAGAAAAGCCAGCATATTTGATGACCCCGGAGCGATGCCTACCCCAAGCGCGCTTCTTCTTTGGGGCTGACACGACGCTTCGTTCGTATGTGAGTGTATGTGTGGGTACGTTCGAGTGAAAGAGGAAGCATTTGTCCATAGAGGCAGCCCCGAGCAGGATAAGTGCTCGTGTGCCCTTTTCCGTTTTATCGTTTACCATTAGCCCCATAAAAGACTCATTTTCCGAATCGCCCTGGCGCGCCTATTCGGTCCGGTGCCGGGGCCGTAAGGAAAGCAGAGAAAACACACGCAGACAAAGCGGGACCGGGTGGAGCGCATCTCCGCATCTCCCGGAACAGAAAAGCCTGGCTCGTGCAGTGCAGCGTCGCCCGAAGAACTGTGAAAGTCAGCAAAAGCAGCCGTGAACAACTGTTCTGAAAGCTTTCGAATTTTCGATACATCCCCATTTGCCCCGGGGTCGCACGGATCTGGCACGATCTCGGTGGTGGAAAGCATGCGGGAGCGGGAAGGAAATGAAGCACACGGATACGGAAGGAAAAGCAAAAATTCTGCAATGCCTCATAGACACGCGCCAGACAATGTTATCGCCCGCCTTCTTTCGTCCACAATCTAAACCCCGGAAGCTACTAACATCGGTACTAAGGTTATATTTATGCAACGTACACTTGTACATAATCTTTCGCCCACTGCGATTGCTTCCATACGGTGTCGCTCGGTCGGTCATTTTCTCTCCCATTCCTTGGGAACGGGTATGTCCTAATCCATCCGTGTGGTGGAACCGAACAAAAAAAAACCTAACGGTAATGACCCACCAGTGCACTGCAATGATCCAACTTTCGCTTGTCGCCGGACGTCCCTGCAGTGGAAGACACCCGTAAAGCTATAATCCCTTTAATTTTCCCACCTCAAACGCTGGCGCGCTGGAAGTAGATGGACGAACCAACCGCCAGAACCAAGGAAACCGAATGAGCTTGAGACGACGACCGGTGGAATAAAGATTCCTTTAACTGTCCACCACGGGCCACTCCGCACGTAATGCCGGAACGCCCGGGAATGCTAGGAGACCTCGAACCACTGCGGACGGTATATGGTACGGGCTGTGCATTAATAATTTGCACCCGTCGAACGTTTTATTACATTTCAAATTATTTCGAATGTGACTTTTGCACCAACGATGTTCCCAGAACTCGCACCGTTACTTCGTGCTTCCAGCCCGCACTCTTTCCACATCTCCTTGTCTGTTTCTCTGCTTCTGATCTGTCCTTCCCCTCAGACTGCAGTATCTGTAATCCGCCAACTTTTCTTAATTTGCGCCATGCACAGCCACACTCGACCTCACGACGCGCACTGGAGGGTTTGGCTGCATCTGCAGTGAACCTGGGAGGGTGGAAAGATTTTTTGGTAGTAGTGTCACGTACGTACACGGTTCTGGCGGGGGGTTTGGTCGTTAAAGTACACCGAGTAGTGGTTTACCTTTTCCGAGACCGAAATAGAAAAGTACTCCTGGGTTAGATTATAAAATTCCCTAAATTACCAAGAGGAAAGCTCGAGCCGATCATGATCTCCGATGGCCAAGCTACCCACTTGAGGAGTTTTAAAAGTAATTTTTAATTCAATATACGACCACCGAGCCGGGGGGGATGCTACTTAAACCGGACCGAGACTCAGCGATGGCCGGCACTGGTTACCGGTTCGAGTCAATTCGAGATCAACTGAGGACCGGTGATAAAACTCTACTCCACACCCGCGCCTGCCTGAGCACACCGTCAATCATCTGTCAGAGCCGGTACTACTAACACCTGCCCGGGTGTGTTCAAGTGCCTGACGAATCGGTGGGAGTAGAACCTTCCTATGTGCCGTGGCTTTTTGTACCGTTGCTGTCGGTTTCAAATCGAACCCAATCCCCAAATCCCTCATCGAAACGCTGTGAGTGCTCAATAAAATACTTTAACCGAGGCAACTTGAAACCAACTTCTCGCTCGGCCACTTGGCCGGAAAAGAGTGTGGGAAAACACCCCGTGTCAGATGCGGGATTTGTTGGGCGCCCTCTCCCCCTGGTTTTCCACGGCCTGGCACGCTGATGAGCGATCCCGGGCTCGGCCATGATTGAAAAGGTAGACACGGAGTTTACCGCTTTTTCCGACAGCCGGCTTTCACTTTCAGCCGCCCCGGACCGCAGCGGTGCAATCGAACGGAAAATGTTCGAACTAGCCGATGGGGAAGCGGTGGCTGGCAGGACGCTGGACGGATGGAGGAGCGAATTTCCCAGCGATTGGACTCTGGGGAGGGCAAACGAGCGAGAAAAATCCCTAGCTACCCGGTGAGGCCTAGCGACCTCACTCAGCCCGCCCCGGCCTGGGATGGGTTTTTCCTTCAACCAGCCTATTCCTTCCCCGAACGGGCCGACCTGTTGTTGTGTGCCAGCATCGACGGCCCATTTATACGGCCCCTTCGGCTCAACCGGTGGGCCACGGTGAACGATTTATTACATTAATAATGAAACAGAGGAAATCGATTAATGGTGCGCGCTAGCGCCGTGCGGCCGTTTCCTCCCAAAGGGGAAAAGGAAATGAGCAAACACGCATCAGATAATGGTTGCCTGCGCGGATGGGAAAACACGCTGCCGGAAAAGAATGAAGTGAAACAAACTTACCAACATAATACGTCGCCATTCGAGAGGAGAAAGTGCCTAGAGCATCCTAGATAGGGAAAAATCATCCGGAACAGTGGGTGTACATGGATCATTAGCGTGATAATTACTCGAAAAACTGCACATACCAACTGCAAAGTAACATTAAGTAAGTTAATTCTTGTTGGTGAACAAATAGTTTGGTAAGTAGGGAAAGCTTGACTTACCTTGAACATGTGAAAAGAAAGAAAAATCATGTTCTCTAAATTTACTTTTTCTTATTTCTGCAAACAACCGCTAGCAATTTTGAATATATTTGTTCATCAGCTAGCGAAATAAAGTTTAACTTATGAAAAAAAAAATTACTAGTCACTTTTTCTAGGATCGTTTCCATAGATAGGATCCTATGGTAAAATTTTGCGTTGGGGCAAAATGCACCAGGTTGTTTTAAGATTAAATCAATTTTAAACGTACAAGAGTAGTAGCAATGAACAACAAATTTTCTAAACATAATCAATGTTACTGGCACTGCTTTAAGTGCTTCATAATAATTTTAAATATGGTTTCTATACAAAGCTAATTTTACAATGATTTAGTTTTCGTAATATGCCTAGTGAATAATATAAATTAACCTTTTCCCTTAAAAGGTGCAGATTATCTCACCTTACCTTACAGGAACTATGTAACGTTTAGCATACCGATGTCTCCGGTGACGATCGAGCCCCAGTGACAGATCAAGTAATTGTCTCGAGTAATTAATTCTCCATTTCCTTTCTCGTTCGTTTCCCGTTCGTTCATTCTTTCCCCGAGGGGGCGAAAATCCTGTCACGGCCGACACTGCCACGGTTTCTCCCTGTCTTTACTGACCACTCGCAGCATCCAGCGGTGTTCGGAAGAGCGATTGCATGGTGTGTCTAATGGCCCGCGGAAAAAAAGAAATAAATGAACGAGCCAAAGATACCGTCGAGACCGTGGGCCGGCTAAGATTAACACATCTTTTGCATTATGCGATTGTCATAAATCATCCGCACTCAACTTTGTGGAGTCAATTTTCCTAACGTCTCGCGGCGTTGGACGGTTGGCCTCCAATTGAGAGGAACTTGGAGTATTAAAGAACCTCTACCGGTGGAGAAAATAAAAAGAAAGATGGTCGAGATTCGTGGAAAGGTGTGCGGGAGGAAGTCTGCAATGAACAGTTGAACCGGTGGAGAAAATTATATCATACTGGAATTGAAAAACTCCACTTTTCCCTCCTCATAATATGTGTCTTGAATTAAAATGTCTATTTATGTTAATCTGCGCTCAGATTCCTCCGTACAACTGTTACACACGAGTGAAGAATCCTTCCAAATCACTGTGCAACAAATCCCATGGGATGTACGTGAAAAATAAAACCGTATCCGAATTCGAAACCAACTTCGCACGCTGACCAACGGACTGACAACCTACATCCCCGATACGTTACCTTCGCGAGACAGCAAATCTGATTAGGACGGCGGGAAAATCCCCGCACCCACCGGGATGTGAAAATACGTTCGAACTTTGCCGACGCCCTATCTTGTACTGGGCATGCAGATGAACCGCTGGTTGGAAGATGAATACTCACCTGCTTCGTACTGCATGCTCGGCCATTCTTTCCCCAGACGATCGAGCGGCTTCCCGGACGGCGTGCAGGGGAAAACTCGTGCGAACAGAATTAGATTGAGATTTATACCGCAGATTTATCCCGACAACGCGCGGCTTCCTTCCTCGCGGTTGGCTGTAATCGTTGCATACAAGCGCTCGACGACGTGTTGCTGCCGCCTTTTTCGAAAAGGGACTCCCACGTGCCGCCTCTCCCACTTCCCTTCCCTTCCCCAACCAACCAAACCCATCGCACGCCACGCACGACCACTCGAACTCGGTGAGGGTAAAGAAAATCAAGTTAAAATAAATATTAATCTAAATTTAAACTAAATTGCCTATTGCTGTAACTGGCACGTTTCTTTTCTTCCCCACCCTACACCCCCCCCCC
>KE525398.1:117449-130698 GCA_000441895.2 Anopheles sinensis
TAACGATTCTTTTTTACCTCACCCCAACACGTTGGGCAATAATGCGTCGCCGGAGTTGGCCACCGGATTGCGTGAACAATTTCAAGTCAAAGTGAAGCGCAAGAGAAGCGGGAAAACTTTTCAGCTTCCCTCAACCGGATGGCCGGGACCGGACTGGGCAGGAATTAAAATCTTGCTCCGCTTCGGCGTGGTTTTGCTTTTAATTTTCATCCCGTGTTGTTTATGCTACTTCGCTGGAAGCACCGTTCCATCAAAGCCCGCCTAGGTTTACGCATAGTTTTGGTGTCGTTTGTTGGTGTTCCCGAAAACGGGAGAGAAAGAGAGTTTACTGAAAACAGCGGCATCGCGGATTCTTCCGCGGATATCAACGTTCTTAGCAAGTGATTTATCGCACCGTCTCCTTTGGCTCACTGTGGGTGGAAGCGTGGCGAGAAGCGGCAAAACATTAAGACACAAAAAAAACAAGCAAAACGTTAAGACTCACAGCGCATAAAGTGAGAGTGTATGTTGATGTTTTATGAACTAGGGCTTTCCGTGCAATTGCGGAGGCGAACGGGCGTAAAAGAAGTCATATTTTGTAATCAAATTGGTTACGCTGTCCGTTTGTGTGTTTTCGACGAGTTGCCGTTTACATCTGGTGGAAAGAGGAGAAACCCGAAAGGTACGTTTTTAGGTTTAGAATTTGTTCTTCAAGTCGGTTTTTGAAGCCAAAAGGTCTTCTATTCCGATTTCAACTAAAAAAATGTTTATTCATGATTAGGGAAAGATGTTTTCAAAGGTTGATATAATTGAGAAAATTTTCGCTTTGTTTTACTTTCGCTTCCACGTGACCTAAGTCTTTGAACGAGGATTATGTTGTGCAGCATCTTTAAATCTATGATAAAATATTCATAGCATGCATCTGGCATATTCGCACCAACGGGTTTTCAATTGGATGCAGGACTGAATAACTAAAAAGAATAGAGATTTTTTATGTAACTTATACCATCAATTATACAGCAAAAGTCAAAGGTCATCTCGGCCAATAACATTGATGAGAAAATTTACCCTAGGTTAATTTGTGCCAAGCGGTCGAATTACAGTTTGGGAGAATATTTCTTTACATAAAGGATTGTAGCCATGCACTTTTGACGTCTATGATCGGGACATAACCGCAAATACTTTTCACCAGAGTTCAAGGTTCAATGGAACTTGTTCAATCATCCCATATCGATAACTACGCAAAAGACGTGGAAAAAAGTTTTCAACTTTATATGCACTAAATACATCACTTCTGAAATGGAAACCTTCACAATTTACTAGGTAAGATCAATAACTAAACTGCAAATTCATCAACTTTCTAAGCTCATCATCCCGTAGTGGCAATAGAAATAGTAATAGCTTCGGTTCTATAAATATGAGCCATCCAATTACCACCACATTGTCGTGTTCTTAAGGGCTTTGCCTGATTTGCATGTGGGCCTGCCAAACCGCACCCTTTCGGTTCGAGCAGGAACCACTTAATACCTTAATTCCTGCCGGATCTTCACCCATGCCGTTTTGTCGACGGTGTTCTTCTAACGGGGTTTCCACCTGCAATGGCGCTGAACTGTGAGGTTTCCTTCCTCCCCCAGGTTGAGAATACAAGTGGCTTAAAACTACCTGCCTGCCTTCATTCCTAAGGGTATGTGGCTCCCTTTTCACGACATTTCCCAATCAAACTAACAAGTTCTAGCACCGAACCCCGACTCGCTCCGGAACTCCACGACCGGAATTGGGAAAAGCTTCTTAGCGCGCCAGAATGGCACCAACTCTGCGGCATCCGAGTAGATGAAATAATACCATTTATTACTCACAAGCCCATAATTTCGTTGGGCCAAAGTTTTAATTGGTGGGCGCCTGATGGGTTCGAACCACCACCACAACACCGAGCTAATTACAGACCAGGGAAGAATCAACCTCGCTGCTCCCTGGATAGGTGTGTGGCCTCGCCTGGATAGCAAGGAAATGCAGATGCCAACGGTCCTTCGAAGTCCTTCGCAGGCAAGAAAAAGGACGTAGTTCTCTTTCCATCGATCCAATCGTTCGAGGAATCGAATTAATTTAATTGCTTCCCACGCGTGCACACCTTACGCGGACTGCTTCTTATACGTTCGCTTCGATGTTCGGTGCCTGTCAATCCAGCTATAGGGCGAGAGAAAAAAAAACTAGCTCCTGATGAACGAAAGTTCGAGGTCAGAAGATCTGGCTTTTACTCGCATGAGTACCGGTTGCCAGATTTCTTTCCCGGGCGTACATAAAACTTTTCCCTAACGTCCAACAGTGTGCGAATAGCCGGAAAGATGGGCCACTTAGGAAAGTGTGGCCCTGCGTTCATCCTTTCACTGGGCGGTCGCGGTGGGAAGGTAATTTTCCATAATTCTCCATTCGGAAAAATTTCCCCCAGTTAAGGGAGACACGCCAAGAGTGGCTGAATTGGGAAGGGAAAAAGTTTTGCACGAAAAGAAAAACATCTGTCAAATGTTTTTGGATCCTCGTTAAAAATTGATGCATTCCTATGTTATTAAATGACTTTTTTTTCTCTCAGTCCATCTTGTTTAGTTTGTGCCGGTTTTTACTTTTTTCGACAATGGCGATGAAGAGAGGACGAAAGGAAAACGATTGAGTGACAGCATTGTGAACATCTCTGAGACCTTTTCATCGTAAATTCGTTGTTTTTTTCCTCTACTTATTATATTCCATACTTTTCCAACAGTGCTTGAAAATCCTCAAGAAAGCGGCAATTCCGATTGAGGGGCGAAGAAAACGACACGAATGCCCCGAGAAGCAACGGCCTCCCGGAAGGCGAGAAAACAAAGCCTCGGCGTCGTGTTTCCATCCAGCTGCTGGTAAATCCGACTGGTGTGGCCTTCGGGCAACGCACAGGGGAAGGAAAATAGCTATTGAGGCGGAAAAAGTTTTCCTTTTTGCCCTGTCGATAAACGATTATAATCAACTGTCTCCGGGAGCAATTGGGAAAGGGGGTGACGGGAAGAGGATCAGAGAAGGGACACACGATAATGACGCAGCTACGAGCTACGAGATGGGATTCGAATCGTGCGGCGTGCTCCTGAAATCCGTCCGTAGAAATAAAAATAAAAATAAAAAAGCGATCACACAACGAGCCCCAAATGGCAAAGACAACGGGACGACGACGACGACGAGACAACAACTTCGGCATGAATTTTCATCGACTTTTCAGCGAAGGTTGATTTTTATCAATTGATTTTATTACGTGCAGCGTGTGCGTGAAGAAATGGAAAAGGTTGGCAGCTTTTTCCTTCGGTCGGTTTTTCTTTTCACTCAGGACTCCATTTTGCTTTTCAAACTCCCTTTCTGCAATTTGTGTAGATTTTTTCTTTTATTTCCTCTTGTTTTGTGCCTCCCCAAAGCCTCGTCCTGACCTGACGCGGCTGACAACGAAATGTCATTAAAAGGAATGGGTTCGAAAGAGTGCTCCGGGAAAAACATCATCAACATCCATCTCGAGGGTTCATGGGTCGTTAGGCAGAAGTTATTGAAACTGATGTTTGTCGCATGCTGTTTAAGTTGCCCCTTCATGTTCGGTATCAGAAAATCTTGTTTTTGTTTTGCTACTCTTCGCAAACCTCTCGCCCGATTGCGTTCGGTGTCGGAACGCTTTCACCCCGAAGTGTGTTACATCGAATTGGGAAACACTTCATTCGGGCAAGTTGCGATCGAGCAACCGTTCGATGGACAATCTGGTGGAAACTTTTAATAAGCTGACTTAATAAAACGTTCATTATGATCGTCGATGGAATTGTTTCGTTTTTCTTTTATATCTTTCGATCAATGCTGAAAGTTGAACAACTTTTTCAGCCCATTTTGTTAATTGATTGTTGCTCGTAGAACGATGGAAAAGGTTCAAACACAAACCAATTATTTCCCTTTAATTATTAAGAGGCACTTCAGACGCAATGTATGTGCTTCAAAAACTTACTTTATGCATGAAAAGTGCTTTAGGAATCTCACACCAGGTCCGTATTTAGCTTGCGCTCCACATAAATGCGAACACAGTTTTCTGCACCATTTATTCCTCACTTCAAAGCTGTCCGGGACGTTCCAGGTTCGGAATGAAAAGGAAGAAAAAAACATCTCCACAAAGGTGCCATTTTCTGTTTGAATGGTAAACAAATTACTACCAAGCTGTCAGGACGAAATTACTGCCCCGGCTCGCTATTCAAATAGAAAATTATGGAAAAATTTACCACCACAGCGCCGCATTGTTCCGGAACCGGGTTCGCTGTTCGGTGGGTAAACAATTGTGCTTCCCATTTTCATTGGAAGCCGTTTTCCCCAAAGCCGTCTCCGAACCACAAACACGTCCCTTTGCCGACCGACCACAACAATCTGGACGAATTTCTCTTTGTTTGATTAAGTCGTATCCAAGAAAAATACCAATTCCAAAAATGATGAGATCCGGGAACTCGGGAAAAAATAAAAATTTCTATGCAGGTCCCAAACACAAATGGAGCGCTTTTCCAGCGATTCCCTCGGAGAATGGGGAGGACGGGAACCTTCCAACCACAATCCAGCATCACCGCCCATCGGGCCAAATACGGTCCATGTTTCTTTTGAACGATTTTATTCTTCCTTCTTGTTCGAATAATCGTCCAAATCTGGAAGCAATCAGCCCGCCAGTGGCGATCGGAGCGACGGAAAGGGAAAAACCGATGACAACCGATGATTGGTCGAAACCGGCCTCGGAGACTACCGCGCGTTCACTTCGTTTCGTTTTCCCGTCTCCGGACGGACCGGTTTTCCACCCGGTGGTGACCGGTGATGAAAAATCCATTTTATTCCCTGTTCATTTTATATCTGAATAAACAAACGATCCAACCGCACACTCGTACACAAACGCAAACACACACACAGACATATCGTCACCGGCAGACGATCCTACCGAACCTAATCTTCAATCAGACAGCGGGCGCGTCCCGACGGTGGCTAGATTTCCCGAACGATATCATCGATCGCCACGGGAAACTCGTCCAGTGCAGTCCAAACCCGAACCGGGATGGAATCTTCAATTTTAAATATTTATTTCCACCGATCGCCAAACCAAATCAAACCACATTTTTCTCTCCTTCATTATTCTCTCCTTCATTCTTTGTTATTCGGGCGCAAGAAGATTCACTTTATCTGATCGGAACAATCGCTTTCGTAGACAGGATGGCGACCCATACGGAAAGGTAGGAAAGGCAAAGAGTTATCACAAGAGGCTCCTTGCTGAAGCATGTTGCCCGTTTTCCATTCCGAACCGACAACAATAACACCGGGGGCCGCTGTCAAGAACGCACCAAGAACCCACCCCGGCTCGGCAGGCTTGAAATGGTGGAGCACAGGAAAGATGCCCGAAATACGTTAACCTCCTTTTTTCGCGCCCATTCGCAAGCCTTTGGACGCCAACCATATTTTATCTCGATACCACCGGAATCGAACCCCGAAAGGATATGTTTTATTGATTATGACAATAATAAACAAACAAAGGAAACCCTTCAGGCACCTCACGCACACCACGCTCCACGTCGTGTGACATATAAATTCACCCCAAATCGGTCGCCACTGGACGGGGGGGAGGTCGATGGGAAAACCCGGAAACCCGGGAACGTCAAATCAAACGCCACCCCTTGCTGTACGGCAGGATACGAAGGCGACGAAAAGGACAATCCATACTTGACAAACCGGTACCCGGGTCCCGGATGACAGCAATCGTGCCCACTCGCATCCCAGACCCGGTGCCCCGGATCGGAGGACAAAAAGGATTTCCCTTTTTCTTCCCGGGAGCTCCAGTGGTGTCCCGGGTTTCGGGAAGCAACAGAAACGTACACCGGAACAAAACATCACGCGGCCGGCGGTGGAAGACGACACCGGGACCCGTGGGACGGCAACAAAGAACGGGGACATTTTTATTTCGTCTACAGTGGATGAAACAAATGTGTGAACATTGTGCCACTTTTCCACAGTACACTACATAGCTAAATAATTTGAATTAAATTCTCCAGCTGTTGAAGCGTGCCAAGTTCCATTATAAAACGATACGTCTGCCTTATATTTCTTTACTTCGATTTTTGTTTCGATTTTTCAGCTCATTGTTTACATGAAATGAAACAATGTTTGATAAAAAATTACTTTGAACGAAAAGAGCGATCGTTTTATCGAACTTGTTTTGTATTTTGTTAGAGGTATAGGCAAAACAAGTTGTACGATCAATAAGAATAAGATAAGAACTTAAGTTGGATTATATTGGAATAACTCTTTGCATCGAATGAATTTTTTAATGAGAAATATGAATCCATAAAAGTCTATGAAAGAAAGGAACCATATTTTAGGTGAATTTGTTTCCTTAATCGCAACAGTAGCGAAACTAAGCCATAAGTACTTATTTTTTCAGCCTATTACATGCTTGTACAGTTAAATTAGCTTGCATTACCAGAAAATTTATATCCAAATTCGTTAAAATACATTTGAAAACAAGTACTTTAAGGTAAGCAAAGTGTTGTTGAGATCGTATATGACAAAACGCCAGAATAACTATTGATTAAATTACGTTGTTTAAACAATCATATCTTTGCATTGACAAACTGTTGTAAAAATGGATAAGAAAAAGAGATGCCACTTATAAGCATTTTCGCCACTGTACCCGTTAGGTGGGCAATGAAATGTTGGCATTCAAACAGATAAAACCGATGATGTCCTGCCTTCACTAGCGATGGGGAAAAATGTTTATGGGGATTTTCGGGGGGAACAAATCAAGCCTTTGAATGGGCCGCACCAAAGCATCCCGGATCCGATTTTTCCATCACTCTTCCCTTGTTGCTTCCCATGTCTATTTATTCTTTCTTTTTTTTTGTGCATTTGGGATCCCTATCTGATTTCCGCACCATGCCGGATTCCACCACTCAAGTCCATCTGTTTGAAGCTGAGGAAGTACGGGGCGTGGGGTAAAGCTATGGCAATACGGGAAGATCTTACCACATTGAGTCCTTTGCATAAAGACGTATCCCCATCGCCGGATGTAGAAAACGTCCCGGAGAAGCACGGCCGGGCAGCGGGGGGGAGAAGAAAAGCCGATTTTCCCGGAGCCGGGATACGAACGGAACGGAATGATGAACATAATGATAACAGTTGTGTATTGATGTGATGAAGACATCTCGGCTGCCCCTTCCGCCCCGAAGCCCGGGGTGGCTCTACGCGTACCCCAAATCTCATGACGGTTGCGTATGTGTGTGTGTGTGTGAGTGGGTATGTGAATGGTAAGGGCGCAACAGGGACGGGTCAGCCGGTCCGAATACACACATTGCTTGATGTCTTTGACATGTTTTTGAACTCTTTTCGAACTACTCGACCCGACATTTCCGAGCCGGCCCGGCGAAAAGGCCAAATGCGGTCGCTTTCGGTTTTTCGGCCAAAACCTTTCGACATCCAACCCGCCCAAACATCGCTCACGCCCGGTTGTTGAGGGATTGTTATTTCAGATAGGTCTATTTGGCAAAAGTGCTGGCCTCCGATGTTGGTCCAAGGGGTGGCGAAGGGCATCGGAAGGGTCGCGGGAGGTTAAGTAAAATAAATTGGCTTCCGCAAAGGGGCCAGGGCTGAACTTTTGACGGAAAAAGGACCGGCCGGCGTGCGGGTTGGGAAACGGTCTGCCAAACTGTTGTTACCTTTAAAATATCTTTCCAATCGAAAACGCCAACCACCCCATTTGTCTGCCCGTGTCGGATCGAATCCGGGACCGGCTGCTTCTTGTTGATTGAGCCGGGCAAATGATGGAATGATTCACTTCAACACCTTAGGACAATAAAGCCACGCAATATTTACCGACAGTTCTCACCCGAGTGCGCTCTTTTAGTTGGAAAAATACAATTTCTGGCATTGAATTGCGGTACGTTTTCTGGGGCTATGAATTCCATTAATTCCCGCCGACCTTCAAGCTGGTAACGTGGCTCGTTACGTTATATCCTTACATCAAAAACTGTGTTTTTATCCGGCATAGTTTGCTTTTACCAACGATTTTACCCATTGGTATGTCGGGAACGAATTGCTTTCACTTTAAATATGCAACGTATTTTTAAACAGATTAATTCGTTGGAATGTCTGAAAACATTTAAGAACGGAACATGATTTACATTACATATTTACAATTATTTTAAAAACACCTTTTTTACGGTTGGTAAATGTAAAAGTTCATAATGAAACATTTGATAAGATATTTTCTCGCGGAAAAGTTACCTTGTTCACATACGGCCCTGTTTAGTTCATGATAAGTTTAGATGTATTGGGTTGATACGTATAAACAAGCCAAATTCTCGAGACAAAGCATATACAGTTTAAAAGATTCAAATTTCTGCGGAAGTCTTACCAGTCCATACTTTAAAAAAGGTGCAAACAACTTTATTTCAACTTTTTTATTCACAGATTCGATTGGGAATCTTTACGGCCGTAGAGAAATGTCTACCATAAATAAGTTCTACTTTCATATCTTTTGGTGATGTGAAAAGTGTAATATTCAACCAATTCAACCAATTGAATATTTTATATTACACTTTCAGCGTGCAATTCAGGCAACTTGTTCAATTTAAAAACAGACGCCTGCTCTCGAACAAAATCTAAATTTTTAAAGATCTCAACTCTAGAGTATGTCATTTTCCACCACCATACTCCTTCGTCAGCAATCACAGTTCCTCAGTTGGAGCGGAAACGGAAAACCCCATCCCCTCTGTAAACAAACATTCCATCCAAAATCCATTGTCAAATCCGCTTTGCACGTGCAACAATAGCGAAGTGACCACCGTGGTGAAACAAACTGCCCAAATGAAGGATTGAAATCTTTTCAAATGAAAACCATAATCCTCGATTGCCAAAAGCAAACAACCAAATCACAATGCAACAATCAACGTGCGTAAAGATGGGTGTGTTTGCTGTAGCGGAAGCCAATGGGAGAGCGAAACAAACTTGGGCCGACCGACGAAATAAAAACGATCGTAAGCTGATACAGGCAAAAAAGAAAACACAACAATAAACCACATCAATATTGAGGGTGGCCATTTCGCTTCAGCGAAAATCAAACGCCAGCGAAGCGGAACGCACAGCCAGAGCCAGAGTGGCATCAGTAAGCGCACGGAGAAGAGTTGTGTTCCAAATTGCAAACGAGACCAACGTAAATAAACCGCCGGCTGGGGGAGGGAACGGACACGGGTTGGCATTCCTACTGAGGTACGCATATCTCCGGTTCCAACCCTCCCGGTGCACATCCGCCCAAAACCCGTCACCCGGATGTCGATAGTGCTGGTAAACTGCCCACCGTTAGACCGGAGGTTTTGGTCCCGGGGTTTCGACGGATCCTTCGACCCCGCCGAGGGCCCAGTACCGGCTTCCATCCCTCCGCGACCCGACTAACTACCACCGGTGGAACGGAAAAGTGGCCGTGCAAACAGAGCCTGCATTTTTAAACAAATTTAAATTGCGTGCCACGTTCGCGGGACCGCACCTGGCGGGAAGGAGCAGGAAGCAGAACGGTGGACCGTTGCATCACTCCATGGAAGCTTAATTTTTTCGTCACCCTGTCGGCGATTTTTGTTTTGTTTGTTTTGTTTTTTTTTGCATCGCCTCTGTTGTTGGAAAAACATTCAACCGTCAGGTGACAGGTGTTTCTCCCACCACGGGAGCGGTGTTTCCGATGGCGAAAACAATAGCAACAAATTCGGCTGTCGATTGCAATGGCGCCTCGACGATGATTTTGCAAACCAAAGGCTAAATGGAGAAATGACGCAGGCACCCGGGGGAGGGTTGGGAGGGGCGGCTTGGAGGGTGCGAAGCTCGCACAATGAAACGCGGAAAAGCTCGATTCATCATCTGATTGTCCAATCAATTTCAATGACGGGTGCGCCAGGGAATTTCCACGCCAACGGCCTCCCTCGGGAAAAAGCGGCGTGAACCGTTCGCTGCAACTGACAGATTAATGGCGTTCAGACCAGCCGTTCGGCCCCTGATCTGTCAAACTGTGAAGGAACTCAGATGGGTGCTCCTGCTGCAGCTGCTGCCACATGGCACCAGGAAGGTATATGCCGTTGTTTTTACTCCATATCTTTCGAACAACTCCCCCAATGAAGGAAGGAAGAAAGCACAACACGACGGGGGGGGAAAAGCCGCCACAGAAAGGATTCGAACGAACCAGTTTCGTGTTGATATGCCAAGGTGGCAATCTGCTAGAGTTATCGAATCGTTCGCTTGTGGCGCCGATCCGAGTGGTGTGAAGTTTTGCCAACGGCCGTCCCCGCACGCATGCACGCACACGTTTTTCCGCCCCTTGTAGGCAGGTGAAAGAAAATACTTGAGCGGTACCAAATTTATTCCATGAATTTTAAACCATAACGAAATGCGCCAAATAAATGTTTAAGGACACCCGAGAGCAGCCACCGTTAGCCGGCGAGTTATTAGCATTCCGAGTGTAGCACACCGAACACCGGTCGGAGTGTACTCCTATCGACCCGTGAATGGGTTCGAAATATTGAACCATTTTATTTTTCCTCTTTTATTTGTGCGTGTGCGTGCGGCTCACGTGCAAAATCTCGTCCCCGTCCCGGCAAGCGCACGGGTTGGGATCGAATTAGGCGACAAGGAACCCCACCGGACGTTCGATTCGAACCGGGTCAAGGGGACCTTCGAAGCCTGACCTAGGCAAGACGATTTTCTTTCGCCCTTTATCAACATGCGAGCAAAAAAAACAACACGGCTCCGGAGAACTTTCCCTTGCGCGAAGCGTGGGTGGAATTATTTTCACCCCATTAAACTAGCCCGGTAAAACTGTATGATTGACATTGTAGCCAAACGCCAGCGTGCGATTTCCGAACGGGTTTATTTGGTTTTTCATTTTTCCGCTTTCCCGTTTCCCGCAACGGAATCCTTGAGAGCGATAAAGCTCACCGCTTTGAGCATTTTTCGAATTCGGAGCGCGGGTGAGAAAAGCCGAACGTGAGCACATAACGCACGCTTGGTGAGCGTATGACGTGAGCAAGCACATGAGAGCTGCTTCGCATGCAAGTGAGGTGAGAAAGTGAATCGATGAAAACAAAATCGATGAAAGACGCTGAACGTGAGCAGCACGAGGCCTTTTAAAGCACTTGATGCATAATTGCGCCAGTTTTCTGCCCAGTATACCGTTAAGTTCCAATATCCAAAGATCAATAAGGACATCAGTGTTAAATTAAAACTGCCAAAAATCTGGTTAATTATAATATTGGCTGCCAAATGGAGCGATTTCTTCATTAATCGCAAATTATACCTTTTTCTGATTCATCGTTAACCATTCGATAAAATTTATATTAGCATAAAAAAGGACATAACTATGTTTGATAACTGTAAAAAATAACACTATAATTTAATTACATTTGATTCGATTCTGACTTTCTTTTTGCAATGGTGAGCAACTACGCATCTTATTAAAATAAAAAAAAATATATCAATTATATTAAATGAATTTAAGGAAGTAAAAAATAAATAAATTTAAAATCCAAGACAATTTAAAAACAGAATGTTGTTTGTTGAAGAAATTAGATTAAAAAAATGTATGGCAATTAAATCTAAAAAGGATGAAACTACTGTTGAAAGCTATAAAGCCCTAATTTGCAAAAGTTTACATTCTTGAAGCACAAATGATAACCATTATTTGTATGATGTGTGTTGATTGTCTTTGCTGTCCTTCCTGCACGTCGCCCATCTTGTAGCGAATGATAATAAAATGATAATGCCTTTAATCCGGTGACCTTAGCGCCTATAAATGGTAATTTAATTGTGCTCCTTCACCAATCAGCCTGCATCGATTGGGAGCCGGGTCCGACCGGTCGCAAGCTCATCGTAAAGATAAATCCCATCAATTAAAACAGTCCATAATTTACGATCATCCGCGGTGACAGACATTCAAATCGTTCACCGAAACTGAAGCGCCGATAAGGTGCCGTCTCGCTCGATTGACTCTCCATATGGAGAGGGAGGTTCGATGGGTTAAAACATCCGAAAATAAACTCCCTCCCGTTAGCGAATGCTTTGGTTCATTGACTGAAAGCTCGCGCAATGAAACACAGGTGATTTCGAAGCAGCACCATTTGCTGATGATCGAGACGCTCCCAAATCTCACCAAATGGAGGTAAAAACACACGACCGTTAACGTCAGTGTCCACCGGTGCGCGATGACAGTATCCCGCCGGGAGTCAATTAATAAAATTTAAAACATCATAAAATTGAAGCTTTATTAACCATTTTGTCCCTCACCCTCTATTCCTCTCTGCAATCATAAAAAACAACCCCTTTCGGCCAGTTTCGGTTTTATCGTTCCGCTGTCCACGGGAGGCACGGCTCCCTGCCACGAAAATCAAGTAATGCACACACACGCCGGCGCACGAATGGTTGCGTTTTACGAGCCCTACCTGCCCGCCCTACCTGGCTCCTTGAGTAGGAACTCCCGGTCAGCCCAGGGATCGGGGCTGGATATCAGACCCACCCTTTGTTCCGAATCAAACAGCCAACGAATTGACTGACTGACCCTTTGCCACACTTCCAAACACCAAACTCCCACCCCGACGGGTTTCGCTTCCTACGCCGACGCTTGTGGGTCGTTGCCGACGATTGGAATGGACTTTGTAGTAATTATGAATGCTCTTAAAATCCATCTTCTCCACCGCACTATGGTCCCACTCTCAGGTGCGGACCGACCCAGGTCGAGTCGGCAACTTGTTAATCATCCCGCGGATTAGTTCCGACACAGTGGATGAGCTTTGGGATGAGTTCCGCCCTTCGCTGCCCCCCAATCCTCGCCTGCCGGGATGTGCGACTCTCGTCGGCTCGGCGGTTTGTTTCGAGTCCGTGCTCCTCCATTTTCGCTTTCGTTCAGTCCAGCCCGTCAACCAATTTAGCTTTTAATTTCTCGTCTACAAGCTTGACGTCCCGGTTTCCGGCGGTCGGGAGGCGGTAAAACGGAACGTTCTCGCAGTTGAGACGTCGTACGGTGTTCGAACAAGTGAGCGAACGGACGATGATTAAGTCGTGGTACCGTGGTAATGAGATGAATCGTCCCTTCCTTTGCACGATGCACCACCGACCGCAATGTGGGAAGGTACTCAAAATGGACAGAGAATGTGAGAAGCGACTCGGCGACCAGACGACGACGTCACGCTTCTTCTAACGATGATCCATACACGCTTCCAGGCAAGAT
>KE525398.1:177559-197510 GCA_000441895.2 Anopheles sinensis
AATGAGATTATAAAGCAAGTTACAGCTAGAGCAGCATCCACGCGAACGGTTGAACCATGCAGCGTGATTACTAACTGGACAGTATTTTACTTGTCCTTGTCGCATGGTGACCCATTTTAGTAATGTTTTCTTTAATTCTTAACAATATTCTTTTTTATATTTTTAGACATTATTAGGTATTAGAAATTAAAAAGATTATGACACTAACTTTCACTTTTACAATCGTTTTTACCTGCCGCAAAGCTGAGGAAATAGATTTACAAAAGCTTTGAAATGGAGCTAATGTACGAAAGTACTGAGTGTTCCAAAGTTAAAAATATAAATTAAAATAATATAAATTATATGTAGTTAGAACGAAAAACTGCAACTGATGTAGTTGTCACAGCAATGAAAGGAGTAGTAATTCTACTCAGAAGATCGTGTGAAATAATAGTCAGCTTTAAATTATATTCCATCGAAATGTTCCATGTGTAAAACAAGTCTGTTTGAATCATACAATGTTTTCTATGTTCATACTACAGAGCTACAGCAAAAGAATGCGCTGTGGTTGAAATGATCAACTGTTCATTTTAGCAACTGTTTATAGCAGATTCCTTTACCTAGTTTATTTATCTATGTTAAGAAAAATGCAATTTAATGCAATGCATGTTTCAGATGTCAATATTATTTAAAACAATGCTAATTGCAAGGAAGCTAACAAAACTTACCTTACCATAACTATTTGAAAGATAGTAGGGTAGGAAAATATACAAAAACAACACTGCTGAATTGTCGTTCACTGTTGGAATTAACCGTCAAAAACAGTTGACTTTAGGTTTAACTGTGAGCAACCGTCGTAAACAACATCAGCAAACCTGGAGAGCTGCTGTTGCTCGTCAACAACAAAGGCGGCAAAGATAAGGAGCGTCCACAACACCGTCAGACGATCGCACGCCACAACAATGACACAACACTCGCGTCATACGAGTGGTTTGTCATTATTGGCGTTATGTTTGCATCGCTCGCGGAACAATATTGACTCTGAGCGCTGCACAGACAGTCACGTCGGCTGTTGTGTCAAGTGTGAATAAAACCTGAGTCTCTCATACCACAACCGCACGCCCCCCGTCTGAGGATTCGAATATTTTAGAATTTATAATATCTTCCCACAATGTGTGTTAAAATGCAAAGGTCAAGGAGGAAGCCTCGACTTCTAACAGGCCATTCGACGGCAAGGTTTAGCCATGCAGCATTCGTTCCATTTCCACCTTGCCAGCTAATAGCACACATCCCAGCTGCCTTGGCCCACCCCGAGGCTTAGCACGAACTCCCGCTGTCACTGACCGATACGGTCGGCTTTAGCAGCTCTCGAAATACTCCGACACGACGCCACTGTGCGCGCACCTGATAATGAAAAATGGCGATAATAATGACGAACCGTGGCGCTGCCGTTGACCTACATTTTTCGTTTTCCCCCTTGGAGCATCATAAACGATCAGGGAGGCGATTGCACTTGAATGCAATTTGACTGCTGCTGCTGCAGCGTAGAACCGTTGATGATGGACGTCCACCAGCGACGCGACCTCTTATCGTTCGACGCGCTCGAACGGACAAATGCCATTATTCTCGAAGGACCCAAGACATCCGTCGGCCAGTCCAGTCCCGTCTGCTTCCGAGCGAGAAAACCAATAACAACTCATCCGCGACTGATTTACGACCCTGAGCGAACCGTCTTACCCTCATCGTACCGGTTGTTGTGGCCGGGGCTTGGAAGCGAACGAAGTGATTGTGAGCGCAGAAAAGGTGTATAATACATGTATATATCTCGTCAGTCGACCGACGATGCAACAAACCCAAGCTTGTTTACCGGCCGCAACTGCGTCTTAGCCGCTCCGTGCGACCAATTCCTTTCTACAGTTAGCTTCTCTTCGAGATACTACTATAACCAGTCATCCGGAAAGAAGCTGTCCGTAAAACGTCGTTCTTGGCAAACGACGCATTAGCAAGTAGTACCGAGAGTATTGAATGTGCGATTGATCATCTTGCAAACATTACTTCCGGAATGTAAATTATAAGTGAGAATTTCCAAGAATGTTAAAACTTTATGAGATGTGTGACACAAGGGTGAATTTTCGATTGGATTGGAACGGTTAACATGAAAAATAAGGACATTTAGGTTTTTTAATACTAATATCCTATTCTATTACAATTTTAAATCATTTTTTGCTTGTACACAGAAAGAAAATAATGATTGAATAAATTACGTGATTGTTTTCTAAAGGACTTTTTAACCTCTAGAACAGGGGTCGGCAAAGTCCGGCCCGCGGGCCAAATCCGGCCCACCAAGTGATTTTATCCGGCCCTTAAGAAAATTTTAGTGCAACATATGACAAAAATCTCAATTCTTGACAGCTTTGTTAACAATATCACTATTGTTGTTTCCCAAAAATGCACGTTGAAATTGTTGAACGAGGTCTCCAATGGCATACTCATTTACTTTTTTAGACTTTTTCTCTCGTATTTTCATGATCGCTCGACAATTTCCATGTCTCCAGTGCCAAAATAACGTGTTTTTTTTACTCCCACAGTCAAGGAATATAACTTTCGACACCTTTATGAAATATAAATATAGAACACAATATTCAAAAGTTTCCATAAAACCTCGACATTTGAGTAAAGGATTAATTTACAGTAAAGTAAAAAATTAATTTACGATACAATGAAAAGTTGTATGTTGAAAAAGTACTTAATTCAACGAACACAAGGCCACATGGTTCAAATAGTTAAAGGTATAAAGTTCAAAAATTTCATTTTATAACACAGTTTTATGTAATTTTACTATGTAAAAAAAAGACACTCGATTTAAAAAGGGTTTAATATTATTTTCAACACATTAAGCCATGTTTCAAGGTATCCGGCCCGCACTTGCGAGTTCTTTTCTATCATCTGGCCCTTTTCAAGAAACGCATGCCGACCCCTGCTCTAGAAAGTCCTGGAGAAAAAAATCGCTCAAATTATATATTAAATTATATTCAATTTTAGTTACAACTACAAAATCAATTTAAAAGATACTTTTAAAAAAACATAAAATAGTTTCACGAATTCCCAAACCCCTGTTGACAAAAAAACATGAAAAGTTTGGCAATCGATTGGAATACTTAAGCTTAAAATGTCTATACGAGAATAAAAAGAATATTCGAACTGATGAATTAGTTTGCAATTTTGCTGCAATTTACAACCTTAATAATTACTCGCGGAGCAGAATGCGTACCTTCACTCAGATCATTATGCGTAGAAACACGATCTCTCGCAGGTTGATCAGTCGGTCCGTTCTAGATATCGAGCCCCTTCGCAAATACGAGCAATCGCAACGTTCGTGCGGCGCAATCATTACTGCGCAGTCAGAATCATCGAAATTAAGTTTATTCATCCAACGGAAACACCACCTACACCCCCACCCCTTTCAACAACGGGGTTGAGAGCAAATGGGTCAGCGGTAAATTCTCGGGGTGGTGCTGTTTCCGGCTGTCCTTTCCCGAGCGCCATTCTCTCGCGAATACGGAAGGGGGTAGTCTGGCGTCGTGGATAAAAATAAAAAAGGTGCAACTCATCGACAGCAAGTAATGTAGCGCACCGGGAGACATGTTAATCGCCCGGTGGCGCGGCTTGTAAACACTCGAAAGGAAGGTGTAGACGCGATCGTTCAGGAAGAGATCAACACCTCTCGTGAGTCAACGTATGTGAAGAAAATGAGGCGTTTGATGTGTGTGTCTTTAGATTTCGCGTTCGTGAATGCGTTGCATCAAAATGTAAACACAACAATTTCCTTTCGCTGACTTCCAACCGCGAAAAGGTGTCTTAGTCATTGGCAACGGATTGTTTCGCAATACAAACTCCATTGTATCGTTTCCTACAGCTGATGATCCTCAATTTACGTTCGAATCTATCGATCGATGGCGGCCATTGTCGATGGCCTGGCCGGCCAAATCCACCCCGTACGTCGTCATCATCATTATCACCCATCATCCGCCCATCACACCACTATCGGGTGGCTGCTACTTGCGTCCTCTTGCTAGCAGGGCCTCCTTTTCTTCTCATGCCTTATCGCAGTAGCCTTAGCACTGACCTGATCAAACCACTTTCCCACGTCTAAATTTGTCCGGAACAGTATACTGATCGTACGGAGGGAAAAATAAATGCGAAAACCCAGCAGGCTGACGTGATCAACCGCTGCCAACCGGTAGGGTAAGGTAGTGTTAGTGGTTAGTGTATCCGCTGTTGCATACGTCATGCCATCAGCGCCCTCGGGAAGTCTTATCAGCCGAAACAACAACAGGCGACCAGCGTGAAAGAAACGGTGGTCGTCGTCTTCGGCTTACGTGCTCTAGTCGATCTTTTTCTACTCCGCCAATTGCAAAACCTAACGAAATTTCCATGCTCTCGGGCATACTTTGAAAGCGTCGCTGGCTTGGTTGCCTTATCTGGTGGATGGTTTTCGGTACAAACATTGAGTTTGGTTGAATTTAGGGGGAGGGAATTGTCTGTCGCTCTTGCATAACGAGAATTTCTGTAAGCATATTGCTAAAGCTCCCTAGTTAAATAAAAACTTTGAATGGCAACAATCCGATCAGGATTTAAAATCTTATATAATCTATCTACTTTTATGTTAAACCTACTGTTATCCCAGCCGAAGTATAACCAGAAATTTCCCGCTCACTCAATTTAAATGGTTCAGACAATTTTACTAGTTCATAATGCTACCTTTTTCGATAAAACGTGATGTGTTTTGTAACGCTATGAAAAATAAACACTATACTGTGTTTCAAAATAAGCGAATAAGCCTAGGAAGCAGGAAATATGAATTTCGCAACATGTTTTATGATATATATCTAAATTTTGTGTATCTAGGTGGAAATTTCCAGAGTTTATGGACATCGTATTTATGTAAACTAAAAGAAAGCCCTGAAATGTGTTTTGAATGCATGCTGTTACATCAATTTCATAACTAATTGTTGTTGATAAGAGTTTCTTTTCGTTTTTGATAACGAATTTTGCTTGCTGAAGGACATCAGGTTTAAGAATATTTAAAAAAAATAAGAAAACAAGGTGCATCAGACCAGAACGTTCCCAGAAAAAATACTATCAGCAACCTCATATTATTAGATTCCACAGACCTTCCTAGAATTTCTCAATTCTTGTTTTTGATTGCAATTATTTGCGAGAATAAAAAACAACATCCAACAGAAAAAGCATGTTAAGGCACACGAAAAGAAAACAATCAGAACAAAACCGATCTCGTTTTGCGGGCTGGCCGGCGGATGCACCGTGGAGCCTTCTGTGTTCGACTTCATGCTCTGAAGCCCCCTCGATATTATTGTGGGGCGTGTGTTATGTTATGGATGTTGCGCATGAGAGCGTTGGGCGCAATAATCTACGACGCAATTTATTCCGCATCTTTCGCCCGAGAGACGCACGAACCGCCGTTGCGTGGGAAAAGGAAATATTGATTGTGCGTTCTGGGAGGGGACCGGCACCTAGCCACAAGTAAATTTTACATTTCTACCGTCTCCACTTACCTCCGAGTTCCTCCGTTCCCAGCTTCATGAGCTGGCTGGACGTGGTCATTGGCACCTTGCCGCTGACGGCCGATCCTTTGTCGCCCGATAGATTAATCGTACGGAACATTCTGCAGCCTTTTGCCTCGACTCGATGACCTGAATGGTTTCGGGCGGTTTCCTGTGTTTGGTTTGTTTTGTTTGTTTGGTTTTTTTTCTACTCGATGTTTTGCTGCCAACTAATAAATGCACCTCACGAAAACGCCCAACGCCCGCGTCTTAATTTTCCACTCTTCGTTCCCTTCTCCTTAGCTCCCGCACTCGAGCTGGTACTGTTTTGTAAACAAAGAACTCGTCGATTCGTACGGCGGCGACGGCGAATTTGCCCTCGAACAGGCCGCCCGTTTTTCCTCTCACTATCACTCGACGCGAAACCTTCAACGATGCCGTGGATTTCCAAAACTCGAACAGTTCAGTCGCGAGCCCCAGCAGCGAGCGTTTTTCGAATCAACAAAGCAAAATCGTACGACGCGCGCACGCACACAACAAACTGAAGCACCGTCGGATGATTATTTTTGCTTCTTTTTCCCAACTCTCCAACGCGCTTCGTCACGTACACATTCCGGGTGGAAAAAAATAAACAAACTACCCGTTTCGTTCACTCCCGCCTGCGCCTGCGTTCGGTTATCTCGCTTGCACGACTCCAAACTGCGACTCTTCGTCCGGCGTCAGAGGTGGTGTTTCCTTTGTCCAAGATTCTTACTGTAGGATTCTTCAAACCAACCAGCTACGTGGCGTACCAGGTTTGGGGAGAATTTATGTGCAAAACTTTAAAATTGTGAAAAATTCAACGATTTTTTCAAAAAATCATGCACAAATCGTAAACCGCACAAACACCAACGCACTCTTCTGTATCGATTGCTGCACCACCACTACCGATGGCGACGTGGACGCTTTGTTTACAACGTAATGGCGATGGATTTTTCGTCAGCCACAATCATGGGGCAATAAAAAACGATTCGGAATCCCAACTACGTCACACACCGCTGGAGAAAAGAACTTGCTACGCACTTACGGATTTTCACGTAAACTAACTTTCGACTGCTGCGGAAACCAATGGCTACCGTTAGCATAAAAATGCGTCAACAATGGAAACAGCTGCTACCAGCTCGCGCGCAGAAAAAAAACAAAATAAACCACAAACGACCAGTGACGCACTTGCTTTTTCCAACGATCCTGGGTAAATCGGTTTTATCGTTAAATTCAATAACGACCGCTTCCACGGGATGCGTGGACCAGAGCTATCGATTGGATGATCTTTAGCGGTGCAAGATCCAGCAGGTATGAAACAGGAAAGAACTTGTTCGGGAAACTGACCGACTCGGTGCGTCCATTCACTACGCTGTCCAGCGTTGTTTTGATTTCACTCGTCGGTTTGAAATTCGGTCTGCCGTGCCTACGTGACTGACGTCTGTTCGTGTCGCACTTCGTGTTGCAAAACCAGGTTGTTCAAATAATAATTTCAAATTATATTTCAAACTCTTTCGTAAAATAAAAAGCTTGTCATCAGGCCAAACTTATTCAATTTAAATATTTTTTACAATACAAGCAGGAACATTTTGATCAAAGTTGAACATAATACAGAACGTTTTATTTTTCCATTTCCATCAGTCACCCTGTGCGAGATTTACTTGGTCTATTTAGCTCGGTCCTATCGATCGAAGGTGTGTACATGTTTTGTCTATAGACCTCAATCATTTTGGTCCAAAAACGTTGACAGTTGTCAAAGGTGTTTCGCTCGACTGACGAGATTATTGCATAAATTTATTTACTTTTGTCGCACCGCAAAACTTTCTCAATTGCACACCTCTTATTCGCCGTTTCTTTCTGTTGAGGGCATCAACGTGAACAAACATGGTTGTGGGTGCATTCCCGGCCGCCAAGCTTGGCGTACTGGCCATGAAACAGATTTCCAAACCGATTGCAAATTTGCTTAAAGAGCGTGCGAAAAACAGTCCCTTCTTTCGGAAGTACGTTTGTATGCCTCCGGCTCAGTTTTACAATTGGATGGAGGTAAAGACGAAAATGTGGGCCCTAAACTTGGGCAAGCCTACCACGGTGCCGGTACTGAACGAAGCAATGGCCATAGAGCTAGGGGCGAATTTGCTTGGCGAAATTATCATCTTCACAATAGGAGCCGGCTTACTATTGCTGGAATATCAGAGGTAGGTGGGAAGGGAACTCGAAATCCATCGGATCTATAGCATCATTATCACATCTATCATAGACAAGTGAGAAAGGAGGAAAACAAAGAAGAAATGGCCATTCAGGAGAAGCTGGAGCTACAGGCTACCATAAATGAGCTAATCTTTCAAGTTCAACGCCAGGACACACAAATTCGAGAAATGGCGCGGGTGGTTGCCGATCTCGGTGAGTATTTAGTCTGACCGACATATCATCGAAGTTTGCATTATAATAATCAAATATTACATCATTTTCACAGAGTCGAAATCCTCTTGGAAGCCGAAAATCTTGGACGAACTACCGGGGTTCACGAAGAAGAGCAAAAGTGAACAACCGCTGTATATTCCTGCCATACCGGATGTCGGCTCGAAAGACGGACTCAACAATAGCGGTAATAGTGGTGTCATTACCAAAGCGTTAGACATTATCGATAACGAAGTTTTTTATAGGGACAGCTCCGCAAGCGAATCAGACGAGGAGTTCTCGATAGAACGCAACCAGGGGATAGTCACTCGTAGCTTAAATTACCTATTACAACTCAACTCCATGCCACCAAACACTAATCCCAAACAAAAGTAGAAGATCTGTTCCTTTTAAAAGTATTGCGGTTCGTTGAAACTTATTTTCAATGTGCAATACTGTTGTAACATGGTACGTTAAACTATTTCACCTGTTGGTTCGTTGGTATTTAAGAAGAGTACGTTTCAAAGTTGTGTCATAGCATTTTCACATCGTTTTATCTAAAACTTAACGATGGCTTCCCTTACTTCTGAAAATCCATCTTCAACGATAATTGGTCAATTATTGTAAAACATCTCTTATGTGTTTTTCACGCCAAGAAGAAGAATGTGTTTAATCATCACATTTGCTTATTTTCATATTAGGCTTACAATTTGTTCTTCAGTCCTAGTCGTTATAGTTTTTCAACTCAGCATATGTTCATACGGTGTGCTCTTTATTATAGAATTCGTTTGAATGCCGATTTACTACCTTGACGATACACCATGATACGCATTTTAATTTACCAAACAACCATTTATTCACTATCAGCTGTTTGCACCACAAGTGAGACACATTTTTGTTAAAAACAATACAACATTTGAACGACTCAATAACACGCGTTGCAAACCGGAAACGTACAATAATGGAACAGTTTAGCGTGCCCCACGCATGAAGAAAACATGTGCTATATTGTTACAAAGTGATACGTTGCACTATGTATATATTTGTTGAAGAAACTAGTATCAGGTTTGAAAGAGGATAGCAGAGGTAAAGATAAGAGCGTGAACAAATGATTAGAAAAAGTAATAAAGACGGCGCAAACAGCAATCGATTGCAGTTTCTCATGGGACAGACATGTGATTCAGAAAAGATCTTTGTTTATGTTTTATTTTTTATTGAGAATATTTATGGACTTATACCCAATTAAACCTACAGTTTTTGTAACGTGTTTTCATTTTAGTCGCGTTCTCACTATTTTCGGTGAACGTGATTGGTCTTTCCTTTTGCTAACTGATCCCAACGGAGTCAATGGTGCCTTCAAAGGGGATGATTCAGTAGGGCCTAAAGAATTCGTATCCGAAACACACGGTTCCGCATCATCGCTATCTGCTTCTCCGTTTTGCTGATCGGTCCTTACACGTTTAGTGGCTTTACTGATCTCAGTGCTACCAGTATCCGCCGGTTTACTGATAGTGGCGACATAAGTTGTTTCGAGTGGTTTTGTAGCTGGATCGTTCGGATTATGAGGTTTGGAGCTGTGCGCTGATTCGCATGACACTGCTTCAGCCTTGCTTGGATTCTGACCGGTTGCTTGGGCATTTGCAAGAATTTCTTCGTTTCGCATTTGCAAGAATCGTTTCTGTGCCTGTTGGAATCGCTCGATCATTTGGTGATGCTGTAGAATCTTTTCCAAGCACGGTTCACAGATTGTCTTGGGTAGATCATCATCTGCATTGATCTATATTTGATGGGTATTTAAAGACCTTTGAGTGAAGTGTTTGTGCATTGTGGGTATTTTTTTCGCTTTGATAGATAGGCCGTACCTGTATCGGGAGATAGTTGTTGATTTTGTTCACCAGATCTATCTGGGCGCCTCTTGCTCCGAAGATGAAAACTACCGAACGTTTCTGCTTTGAGCACAATCGGCAAATAAAACCGGTGACGATGGCATCTTCTAAACTACCCATCGTAGCAGCATTGATTAAACAATTAAACCTCACCTTTTCGATCGGTCATACGATTGTAAACAAATAATATTGTTGTGATCTTGGAATGCAGAGGCTGTTTGAAAGCAATAATCGGCAAGTTTTTGTTGTGACAGGTGATGATATTTACCAAGGTCGATACATCA
This sequence comes from Anopheles sinensis, assembly GCA_000441895.2. NCBI lineage: Eukaryota > Metazoa > Arthropoda > Insecta > Diptera > Culicidae > Anopheles > Anopheles sinensis. The sequence continues at coordinate 187,691 of KE525398.1, forward strand.
ATATTTTAACTATCATAAACTATTGAAATTAAATTTTACAGCAACAAAGAAATGATCGAAACCAGAGTGAACAATTCAATGTAAACTGTTTGGGAAGAAATTTGCTAAAATGTCCGCTTCCGATCGTTATCATGAAATTGTTTTCTATCAACCTTACTATGAACCTTGTTCAGTGACTTTGACAGCTCTGTACGAGCTGCGAAGAAAAGAAATGACACGCCGGTTATAAACGTAATTCATGACACGTATTGATAATTGTCATCGAATTGTAGAATTGGGCCGAGTAAAGTGAAACACTGCGCGAAGAGAGTTAAAATTGGGTGAAAATTATAAAAATTCTCGAACGAAACACGTTAATCCGTGTAAAACACCATCTTCTCGCTATCCGCAACAACTGTGTGGAGTGAAAAGTGCATCAGGGTCGGTTGTTGCACGTTGTGACCGTCTGTAAGAGTCATACCATTTGCATCGTTGTAAAACCCACAGCAGTTTGCGGATATGGCGTCTGTGTCCGAGGGGATGTCGTGTTACACGATAATAAATCCTCCCGAAATCGAACCGTACAATGAAATGCAACTGAAGCAGGATCTCGGTAAGTTGGGGATGAACCGCTCCGATCGATAGGGCACTAGAAAATAGCACCTATTTTTGGTCCCCGTTTCAGAGAAGGGCGAAGTGAACGTGAAAATAGAAACGTTGAAAAAAGTGATCCAGCTGATGCTGCAAGGCGAACGGCTACCGAACTTGCTGATGACGATCATTCGGTTTGTGCTGCCGCTGCAAAATCACACGCTCAAGAAGCTGCTGCTGATCTACTGGGAGATTGTCCCGAAAACCTCCGCCGATGGGAAACTGCTGCAGGAGATGATACTGGTGTGCGATGCGTACCGGAAGGATCTGCAGCACCCGAACGAGTTTCTCCGGGGCGCCACGTTGCGGTTCCTGTGCAAGCTAAAGGAACCGGAGCTGCTCGAACCCCTGATGCCAACCATCCGGACCAGCCTCGAGCACCGCCACTCATACGTGCGGCGCAATGCCGTGCTGGCCATTTTCACAATCTACAAGAACTTCGATTGGCTCGTGCCAGACGGTCCGGAGTTGATCGCCAACTTCCTCGACACCCAGCAGGACATGTCGTGCAAGCGAAACGCGTTCCTGATGCTGCTGCATGCCGACCAGGAGCGGGCGCTTAACTATTTGGCCTCCTGCCTGGACCAGGTGAGCAACTTCGGGGACATCCTTCAGCTGGTGATCGTCGAGCTGATCTACAAGGTGTGCCACGCGAATCCGGCCGAGCGGTCGCGTTTCATACGGTGTATCTACAATCTGCTAAACTCGTCCTCGAACGCCGTGCGCTACGAGGCGGCCGGTACACTCGTCACTCTGTCCACCGCACCCACGGCAATCAAGGCCGCCGTAAGCTGCTACATCGATCTAATCGTCAAGGAGAGCGATAACAACGTGAAGCTGATCGTGCTCGATCGTTTGATTGCGCTGAAGGAGAACGAAAACATCGAGCGCATCATGCAGGAGCTGGTGATGGACGTGCTGCGTGTCCTCAGTGCCACCGACATCGAGGTACGGCGCAAGACTCTTGCCCTGGCGATGGACCTGGTGTCGTCGCGCAACATCGAGGAGATGGTGCTGGTGCTCAAGAAGGAAGTGTCCAAGACGCACAACATCGAGCACGAGGATACGGGCAAGTACCGGCAGCTGCTCGTGCGCACGCTGCACAGTTGCTGCATCAAGTTTCCGGATGTGGCCGCGGCCGTCATTCCGGTGTTGGTGGAATTTTTATCCGACTCCAACGAGCTCGCTGCCGGCGACGTGCTGGTGTTTGTGCGGGAAGCGATTCAGAAATTTTCGCACCTACAGCCGCTGGTGATCGAAAAGCTGCTGGAAGCGTTCCCAGCGATCAAGTCGGCCAAAATTCACCGCACCACGCTCTGGATTCTTGGCGAGTACGCCAACTCGCTGAAGGACATCATGGAAGTGATTGGCGTTGTTAATCGTGCGCTTGGTGAAGTGCCGATAGTTGAGGCTGAGCAAAGCCGTCTGGCGGGCAACGAAACCGGTGAGGAAGAGCAAAAACCGACGGAGGTGGTCAATAGCACCAACAAGGTGACCTCCGATGGCACGTACGCCACGCAGAGCGCGTTCAGTGTTGCACCGTAAGTATTGGATTGTTTTTGGTTAAAATCCCTTAGTTTGTACGTTCGATCTGAGTTCTAAAGAAAAACCAAGTCATAAAAATATTTAAATCTGCTTGATTGAAAAAGACCGTTAGACTAATCATAATAATTTTTCCATTTTTTTTCTCTCCAGAGTCGCCAAAAAGGTGGAACGGCCTCCATTGCGGCAGTACATGATGGACGGTGATTTCTTCGTGGCGGCCACGCTCGCATCGACGCTGACCAAGTTGGCGCTCAAGTTTATCCAGCTGGAGCCGAACGAGAAGAAACAGAACCGCCTGTGCACGTGCGCGATGCTGATCATGAGCTCGATTCTGCATCTCGGCAAGTCCGGCCTGCCGACGAAGGCGATCACGAACGACGACACCGATCGTATCTATCTCTGCCTGAAAACGCTCAGCGTGCGCACGCCCGAGGTGGTGGAAATTTTCACCCAAAGCTGCCGGAACGCGCTGGCCCACATGCTGAGCGCGCAGAGCGAAGAGAAGGCGCAGGAGAAGAAGGACAAGCTGCAGAAGAACGCGGCCAAAATCCAACCGGACGATCCGATCGCGTTCACGCAGCTGGCCAACGGGAAGAACGATCAGCTGGGTGAGAACGTGTTCGAGCTCAGCCTCAATCAGGCGCTCGCGGGCACGAAGAGCACGGCGCTGGCCGACATCGCCTCGCCGAACAGCAAGCTGAACAAGGTCAACCAGCTGACCGGGTTCTCCGATCCGGTGTACGCGGAGGCCTACGTGCACGTCAACCAGTACGACATCGTGCTGGACGTGCTGATCGTGAACCAGACGAGCGACACGCTGCAGAACTGTACGCTCGAGTTGGCCACCGTCGGTGACCTGAAGCTGGTGGAGAAACCGCACCCGGTCGTGCTCGCTCCGCACGATTTCTGCAACATCAAGGCAAACGTCAAGGTGTCCTCGACGGAGAACGGCATCATCTTCGGCAACATTGGTGGGTGCCATCGGGAAGGCTAACATTTCGTTGACTCTTATGCGACCTCGTTTTCATTCGTTTTCTATTTGTATCTTCCAGTTTACGACACGACGTTCTCCTCGAATGTGGTCGTGCTGAATACGATTCAGATCGACATCATGGACTACATCCTACCGGCCACCTGCACCGACACCGAGTTCCGCACGATGTGGGTCGAGTTCGAGTGGGAGAATAAGGTGTCGGTCAACACGACGCTCACCGACCTGCACGACTACCTGCGGCTGCTGCTGAAGTCGACCAACATGAAGTGCCTCACGCCGGAGAAGGCACTATCGGGCCAGTGCGGATTTATGGCGGCCAATATGTACGCAAGGTAAGTGGAACCCACCTAAGAGATTGGTTTATTCAAAGAAATAATGCTCTTTATCCGTACCGTAGATCAATTTTCGGTGAGGATGCTCTGGCCAATCTCAGCATCGAGAAGCCACTGGATCGACCAGACGCACCCGTTACCGGGCACATTAGAATACGCGCCAAAAGTCAGGTAAATATCGCCATTTCATACAACGACATTGAACGATGAGGTTCCCTAATTAAACACTCCTTCTTTTTCCCCTTTTTCCCTTCCCCCACCAGGGCATGGCACTGAGTTTGGGCGATAAAATAAATCATACGCAAAAGTGCTTGCAGGAGAAATCGGTTGCCGCTTAATGTCGTCATCCCCATGTCGTCAACGCCCGCATTTTAGTATTCTTCTCCCTTGTGGTCACCTTAGCACGACGTACACGTTAAGACATGAAAGAGACAGAGCGAGAGAGAGAGAAAGTGGAAAAATATCTTCTTTCATATTTCCGCTTACCGAGCGGACATTTCCGGATGTGACGCGAGTAACCCACCTCTGATACAGTCGGCACGTGGAACATGAAGCATTCAAGAAGGTTAAGAAAAAATAAGACCAGGGGACTTCTTTAGGGGTGCACCGTTTTTCTCCCACAGGAAACAGCAATTTGTTTGCCGCAGCCGGGGTTTCGACACACGAGGTATCGAGTCTCCATTCCTATATTTTCTATTTTTTTTAAATATTAACAGTTATCTATTCGTGTACAGCATTCGACGGGAAGGAGAATGTTGTGGCATGAATACTATCGTATAATAAAAAAAGAAAATCTGTTTATCCATTATCACTATCTGGTGTGTGTTTTTTTTTTACGGTGTTTGGCCACCTTTAATTTGTCATAATAGACGGTAAACGTTATCCAAGTCTTTTAATCAATCCCAGTAGCTACTTTCAGTTTCCAAACACTTGCCCTTGTTGTCAACACGGTTGCTATGGAAATACGATTGAATTTCAAACAGTTTTGGAACCAATGGTTTTCAAGTTCAAAAAAGATAAACAATGAAGGAAAATGATAAAACCATTGGAAGGAAAAGCGACTATGAAGGTAATTATGCAATTAAGTTAGACACTGCTCGATTCTCAATGTGAAATTTGTTTCTATGGCGTTGTTACCCAGAGGAGGAAGTGATCGCCAACATGTGGGTGCAACTCTTGATCCATTTCAATGTCTACTTCGCCGGAATTTGGATTCTAGTGACAATAATCTTTCTAAACTATGAGGTAAGTGAACCATGTGTACTACGAGGTCAGTGGCCTAAGCAGAACTTTTAAAAATAAAATTATTTTCTCCAGTTCACCAATATCAATGAAATCGAAAAAATACTGTCCATCCTCTCGCTCATCGTCGCAATACCGTTGGAAGTGGTTCGTCTCTATCTCGGCTTTACAGGGAACCTAATGAGCGCGGTAATATTGCAAAACTGATCCTTAAGCGATAGCACAAACCTGTTTCAAACAAACATTTCCATCCGGTTCGTTTTAGATTCCAAGCTTTGCCGGTTTCCTCATACTGTCGTTTCTTATACAACTGCCACTGCAAGTCTACCTTCTGATTGCCACACACACCGTAAAGCACCTGCTACCGACGGTGGTGCAATCAATCACGACCGGAACACTGGTACTGCAGATCGGAATAGGATTTCCGGCGATGCGAAAACTGTCCGCCTTTCGAAGGAAGCAGTTCCAGCTGGAACGATGGCAGTACATGGGCAAGAATGGTGCAACTGAACGATCCAATTCGAAATCGGAAAGTGTTGTTGAATAAACTAGCTTATAGTGTTTCTACTATAAATCTTACAAATTCGTTTACATCACTGACTGTATGATTACGAAAGTTAAGCTAAAAATGGACAAAAATTGTGGTATCGTATACTTGCACTGATCAATGAGTTAATTTCGGTTATATTTGCTGTATTTTCAAACCCAACATTATATTTAAATATAAATATAGATCAACTTTATTATTGCAGTACAAATACTACGCTTTATAAGTTCTATGTAAGTCATGCTTCGTGTAGAAATCATTCAGGTGGGTTAAATTTGCTCGGAAACCTTCAAGAAACTCCTTCAACGCCAACAAATTGTCCGCATTGGTTTCCGATGTGCCAAGTAACGACGTTCGGCTGGGAAGGTACAAATGAAGCAGCTGTATAAATAGAATGAAACGTTAAATTATTTGTCGCTCTCAAACGTAGTTCAAAATCTTTGTCAAGGTTTTTTCAAGGCCTGAAACATAAATGCGTCCAAACTAGCACGGGCTAGTGGCGCATAGTTCGTTAACCGTTAGCAAATATCATATAGACTGAAACCATTTCAACGGACTTTATATGGCTTCGACAGTAGGTCAACAGTATCGTTTTACAGCCCACCCTTAACATAACGAACAGCTCCTGGCTTACAGAAGACGCACATATTATTAGGTGTTTATCGTACGTTGGCACTTTCCACGTAGGCTAACGAAATAAAAACCCATCTTATCGATATTCACACTTTCGGAGGGATTTACCTGAAAGGCTTTCTGGGCTAAAAAATCCATGATACGGCAGTAAACACGTTTCGTACGCCTCCCGGAGGTGCGGTTTCACCTGTTCGCTGCATGTTTCGTCCGCCAGCATGTTGCGAAAGAACATTTCAATCATTTCAAATGCCCTGTGGATGAATTACAGTGTGAGTTTGAATGGTTACCGTAATATTTTGAGAAGAAAAAAAATAAAACCTACCTTTTGAGCCAAAGTAACCCATCGGTCACTGTATCGAACGGAACATCTTTGCCGTTCGCGTCCTTTAAAATTAAGTCCTCCAAGTACATGAACAATGTTTCATTTTGTTTGAACTTATCAGCAACTTTCTAAAACAAAAATCACAAGTTTCCGTATCACATGATTCAGAATGTCAACTCCCAGCACAAAGTTTCACACAATGTTACCTGTACATTTTGTCTCATGTCTTTTACGACCGGGGAAAAAAGTTTACCAAAGCATCCTGTGTTTGATGAAAAAATTGCTTAATCCACGCCATTCCAAAGGCATCCGGAAATAGCACACACTTACCCATGGCATCTATGATCTGATTCGACGCTTCGATGAAGTGTCGGGTGTCAATTTTGTACCCATTGCTCTCGTCGATCGTTGGAAAGGGTTTCAGCTGGCGGAAGAGGATCTTTGCCTCACAAACGGCTAGCTCGGACTCGTTCTCGCTACTCATCGTTCGCCACTTTGTATCGGGTGTTTAAAACGCGATTTCTATTTACACAACGAACCGAACCAAACGGCCCAAGAACTCACCGGTTACTACAGGAACCACGTCTTCAGGCGCGTCGGAACCGGTCCACGCCAAGCGAACTGGTTGAACCGTATTACGCTTCTATCTTCGAACGCGATCTTGCGCCGACTAGAGGACCAGTGTTTCGTTTGGGATTTTTAATCTTATCAAGAAACAGCATTTTCACCACTTATCATCACCAGCCTCGGAGTGCTGGTTGCTTTCGTTATCGCAGGATGCGTGTCGGCGGTACGGGTCACTGTGCCGTCCCTAAGTGTGAAGCACTTCCGCCGCGCGACTATGTGCTGTGTGGTTTAAGTTCCGTATCGAACATTGAATACCTGTAAGAATGGTAAATGGGGAGAGTGTTCGGATCAGAATGGTTGATGTGCATTAAAATCACGATATGGGCACGATAAATCAAACGTACGATCTAGCCGGGCGGGAGTCGTACATAAATAAACGAGATAAGATTGCAGGGGGTAGCCCATAACGTTAATTTGCTTAGGGCGTCGCTGTCGGAAGTAATGGATATGGTGAATGGTGAACGAAGTGCTTCTATATAATTTTTATGAAATTGTCTGGAATCGCTGGAAACATCAGCAAGGTATATTTATTAAATGAAATGTACCAGAATTCCTTTTTCTAATGGTTTTGGAAATGTACTAAGAAATATGTAGAATGTGACCAAATTATTTTTAACGCATGCTCTGCTTTGCTATTTCATTAATTACCTACTATTGATTTTATAGTTTTTCATTTGTTAACATGACTAACAAAAATTCTGTTTATTTGAGGATGTTTGATACTATTGCTATTTATTAAATTAGCGCACACAGATCATTGAAACGTTTTAATTTTTCGGATTAATCAATCAATTAATCAATCAATATGAAGAAATGTTTTACTAGAACAATATTGGTTTTTTTAAGGAACTTTAGTTTAATTAATACTGCTTAGGTCGATTTTTAAAGTGCATCCAACTGCATTCATCGCAAAGAGCGTTCGGTCTACAAATGTTGGAAGTTTCGGAATGGTAAAACTAGTCGGACACTTTGCGCGCGGAAAAGTCCAAAACTTTTCCATCATTCCGTTCGATGTTAGCCTAAGTTCTACCAAGACGATCGGTGAATCCGTGCTGGTAATTGTTCTGGTGCTCTGTGCGTAGTGCAACATTGCGCTCCCGTTATCATCCGGATTATCTACATTGTAATTAAACCATCGATGATGGTTCAATGTAACGGCGCTGTTGAGCGCGAAAAAGATCCCGTCGTTACATTTCGATTCCAATCGCTCGCGGAACACGTCACCCGGTCGCTTCAGCTGCGTAAGCTTACCGGATGGTCCGTACGGTCTTGTTTCTATCAGTCGTTTCGGGCCGGCGGCGGCCCTGGAACCGACGAACACGCAGTCAATTCCGTCCAGTCCGGTACCCATAATGGAACTGTCCGGTGTGTGACCGAGGTCGAATGTGTGCCCCATTTCGTGGCAAACCGAGCCAAGGGTTGTAGCGTAACAGCCGCCATACCTACAACGAATCAATCGATTTACTGCTAATGTGCAAATCATTAGACGAAGGGATTTAAATAATTACGTTCTTCTGTAGTTACTATCGTCCAGAAGTATGTCACAGTCGACTGGCCGCTGGGAAGAAAAGGCATCGCATACAGCCTCGAGCGTAGTGGGCCAGGTATATAGGCACCCCGTCCCAAACAGGGCTAATCCACCGCCCCCGAGGGCCGCGTGGCCGGTAGTTTTCTTCCGGATGTTCTCGTACGAGTAGTCCCCGTCGGAGATTCCTTCGAAGCGTGTACTGCTTAGGAAGGCAACTATTTTAACACGCTTTAAATCGTACTCCCGGCACTGGACTAGCTCGGATGCGAAATGCTGCCATAGTTCCCCTTCCGTCATGGTGGTCGAGCGTTCCAATTCCAGCGAGCTTGAGAACGGTACGCAGGAAGATCCGATGCAGAACGTCTTCCGGCCGAAACCATTTTCGTGCAGCTTTTCGGCGTACAAACATTGGAGCAGTTCGATGGAAAGTGTTATTTTCCGACATGCATTAACACAGTCGTTTTCCTTGTCCGTGTCGTACGACTGATAGTGACCGGTGTGTCCCGCGCATATAATGTAGAGTGGCACAACGGTATACCGATTGGACGGTGCTGTGTAGCGTAAGGTCAATGATTTCGTACCAACGCAGTACACCAAATCTATATCGTTTTGACCGACGTTCAGTCGTAAAAGTACACGAAAGTTAACTGGACCTGGGGAATCCCTCTTCACGCCGTCTTCGATCGTGGCCGAATAGGAGATTGATTGATGTTGTTTGGAGAATACCTGTAGTTTTGCATCCGCGCACCGATTGCTAACCTTTCCTTTCAGCAGCACAATAGGATGTTGGAATGTTTCAAAGTTTTGCACATTTGTTACTTCCAAACAGTGCACCGTTGTTTCACACATTTGAGCAACGAATCATCCACCGAGGGATGTTGAACGGGTTGTGATGACGTCATGGAACGAATCAGCTGTTCGTTGCCCAAGGTGTGTTGTTTGATGTATGTTGGGATGATTTTTATGGTTTTTAGAATTATACGATTTGTAGTACAGTTTATGCCATCAGAAACATTATTAATTGTAACAGAGATCATAGGTAAATTTACACAAAAAGTACTAAAATAGTCATTCAGAGTTGTAACTTTCTCAAACGTATCGAATGCTAGCAGTTTAACTGACTGCATATTTCCAGTGTGGTGATGATCGCCTTGAAGCGGAATAATATTAGGAGCTACCAATCTTTTCACCTCGAGCGAAGTAGCACTCGGCTTAAACTCACGCTGACACATTTTGATTCCAGCTTTTAACGACAAAACGGGTCTCAATTTATTCCCCTTCCATTGTATTTTGTCACCCATATCTTTTTTTCTTAAAAACTGTTAATACGCTGCGTCGGAGTTTGATTGTTTAAACGAATCATGAGCAACTCCCACACTTGACCACCTCTAGTAAGAGATACTTTTGTCACAAAAGGTCG
>KE525398.1:218802-235153 GCA_000441895.2 Anopheles sinensis
GGTAGAAAGAAATAGTAGTAGTAAAGGTGTAGGGTAGGTAGTAGTATTAGAATAAGGCTATGTAGTAGCAGTAATATTAAATAAGTAGTGGAAGACAAAGTAGAGTAACATTTTTGGTATGTCATGCAAAGTTCTACCATATCTGGGTAACGGAACCAACGGATAAAAGTAATGAATAAACAACTGGATTTGGAAATTGATCCAAACTTTTTGGTAAAAAAAGTAAATTAACCAGAACAAAAATGGAACCAGCAAACGCTAGGCGCTCCGGCGAGCAGGGGAATTTTAAAACTTCACAGCTTATAACACATCACTTAAAGGCAAAACGTTTGAGGGTCTGAAACATAACGATCGGTACAGAACAAGTGGGATCAAAATATAAGATCAAGAACAAAACGCTGGATGACTACTTCAGCTTGTAGAAATTTTCGTAAGATCAACGACATTTAATGCCGTGTCCATAATCTAAGAACAAGCAACTAAAAATCACAAAAAAAATTGATAAAAATAGAAAAAAATATATAAATCATGTGCCAATATACCTTTTCTTAAAAAATCAGATTCCTGTTTTTGACTTGAAAGTATATCATTGAATATTTAAAAAAAATAAAAGAAAAAATTACTTGCGTAACATTTCTAAAAAAAATCAAGTCCTAAAAAATAATATAAAAGCATCTTTGGAGCAAAAGTCAGTAGAATCTCGTAAACTAGTTCCATCATTTATAATGACAATATGCCATCAAAGGTTAAATTAAAAATAAGAACCACAAACAAAATTGAAACAAAACACACGCAACGAGTGTGGCTGACTTTACAGCTTCTTGTACTCTCGCGAAACATAGCAAATAAAAATGAAGATAATTGGTAACAGTATTAAATATAAATATATATATATATAAATATTTGTTGAACCATCATTGTCTTCATTGTTTTTTTAATATACCTGTTTGTTGTGGTGTTTTATTGATGCAGATGCAGAGAGTTTAGAGTGATTAGTGCTGTGCTCATTGGTACGTTTGTTTGTTTCCGATTGGTAGGTTCTTGTAAGTATGTTTAGTGGGTGAATCATCGTTAGTTTGGCTTGGTAAGTTGGTTCGCTGGGTTTTCTGGTTGATTTGTGATATTTTCCTTGCTAGGTTTATATCTGTGCTTCGCTTCTCAGCTCGGTAGCCTTTTGTTTGTTTGTTTTTTTTTGTGCTTTCCACTACTTTTTGACCTTTAGTCGACATTGGTTCTAATGTGTGATACCGGTAGCATAACCGCTACCGATGATTAAAATGCATTCGAAAGAAAAACGAGTGACGACCGGCTGTTAGTTTCAGTTTCCTCCTGTTACATGTATCTTAAGCCTATCTTGTTAGCGAGCAAACTTGTTAAGTTTGGTTGCAGTTGTGTGTATATTTAATTTTATTTGTTATTATTATTGGTTGGATTTGGCTATCTCAACAGTGGTTAAATCTTACCTCCTTGTTCATCCAGCATTACGATGGTTCGCATTCCCACCTCAGTGCTCTAGATCAGAAAATATCACAAATATCATCTTAGCATTGCGTTCACGTACTACGGCGGTCCGTCTCTAAGACGGCCCTTACGAGATAGCTTAAAATTATCCCTGCAGTGCACTCAAGGGTGCATATCTATTATCGTTTACCACTCCGCGGGCCACGCAAAGGCTGCAGTACCGAACCGTTGTCGATTGAATCTTCGATCCAGTCATGTCGATCAGATATGCCTAGCTTTCAAATGGCACTTGGGAGATCGGTTTCTAAATATCAACGATACATTATCTATTGAAAATACGTTCTTGTAAAACCTTCCATCTTATTCATTCGATTTACGCTAACCCATATAAAACATCTCCGATCCGACTTTGAGCATTGAGCACGATGTCACAGTTCAATTATACACTCTTTTTTTCTCAAAATTTAAGTTCGTTTTTCATTAGCACAACACACCACAGGAACACTCACGGTAACGAAAAGATAAAACATAAACTGAAAACGAAGCCCAAAACCAGTCGGGCAAAGGTGGTTGTTAAACCGAACGCAAGAAGTAGTCAAAACAGTACACAACGAATATAAAGCGAATCTACGCACGAATGGAAGCAATAGACCCAACAAAAGACAAAAGTAACATGTTAACCATCACCACTCAAAACCTTAATAAGACGATCACGAAAATGTAACCCAACGAAACGGAAAACAGTAACAATAAACAAGTAAAACAGAGAACTTAAATGATTGAAAAGTTGGAAAAAAGCAGGTAGATAGTATGGAAAAGGTGCATCGTAAATCGGTAAAGGAGTTAGAAGCCGCTAAGAAAAGCTTTAAGTAGCAAACGGAAGAAGGTGCAATAAGAAAGAAGATACGAAAGAATTAGACGAAGAAGTCACAACTAGCGAAAAAACTAGTGAAAGCTACATTAAGCAGTAGGTGGTGCGGTATAGATTTGTTCAGTGTCGGGAGCACTAGTACCGGAAGAATGGATGAACTAGAAACGGGAATAAGTAGATCATGGACGAACCAGTGTGCCACCGGAATAAGGATGGACATATCCTTTCCTTTGAGCACGCTAAAGTAGAATGTGCTTTGGCCAGGTGCTTGGGAACCAAAATGCATGCTGATATACTGTGAAACACTGTTGTTTCACTTGTCAATCAGATCATAAGGAAAGGTTCTAACTGAAAAAGTAGGACAGTTTTATTTAACAGAGTTAAAAAATATGGCAGAACCTGTGTGCGGCGAATTAGCGGTATATGTGCGAAAATGTAACTTAATTGTTATTGTACATATGTACAAAGATAACCGAAATCGCAACAGTTCTGCAGATATTTTCAAACCAAAAATTATAACTAACGGTGAATAATGTATGCTAACCTAATACTTTTTCAATGCTTTGCAGACTGGTTCATGATGAAGTATAAAATAACAGCGGCGCAAAACGAAAGAAAACCATGTTGGATAGGTTGGAGTTTTATGGGTAAAGTGTAATCGATCGAATTGTTTTGAGTGTACATGAGTAAACTAACAAAAACGAATGCAAATATTATGCGGGTATACTTGTATACAAAGTAACGGAAAATATATTCATGTCTGTGAGTATGTGTTTTTTTTTTCAATGAAAATACAATAGTAGATAAGGTAGAATATGTGTCCAATGATATGATGACTCACCTCCCTGATCGTCAAGGGCCACCAGGGTTCGAATCCCGGCTTCCTTGCTCTATTTTTATATGGCGGCATTTGGAATAATCAGTAATAAGTGTAATTTGTTAATTGTTCTGCGTATACTGTGGTGCTTGGCGTATTAGTAACGGTTGGCGTTTGAGAAGGGTTCGGGGTGCGTATTGCATGTTGAGTTGTAATTAAATAATACAGTTTACCGCGCATCAGGGGTAGAGATCGATTGTGTGTAGAATATAACAGCGCTTGTGACGCAAATATGTACACCCAAGACCAAACAAAAAGTACTTTTGGTTAACCGATTAGATTAGCATATTTTGTTTGGCTTGCCGAAATCAAACACAAATGGACGTTTCACGGTTCATTTTTGAATTATTGAATTGAGTTCGCTACCGGATTACAGTTGTATCATTTAGTTTCCAGTAAGCAATGGCAGTTTTCAGTTTGTAGTAGAAGAGTTGTAATATTTCTTGCATAAGTAGTAACCAAAAATTTAACAAAACGGTCAATTAAATGTTACTAACTAAAACTACTTAAAACTTTGTTTACAATTTATGTTACAAACAAGTAACTTTAAATTGATCCCTTTTTCCTTCTCTAGGTTGATAAATTGTTGTTAAAAATAATGTGGTGTAAAAACATTATCGCAATTAGTAATCTCTTAGAAGGCACAGATTGAATTTATACCGAGTGCTGCTCCAATGTTTTATTCCTTGTTTATGTTATGGTGTTATCTGTTCGAACAGTCAACCAACTGCAATAGATGTTACTGTAGACACTGCGTACGCACTAGATAACCAATACGTTATAGAAACTAAAACACACCAAATATAGTTTTAAACAATTTTTTTGTACTTTTTACCCTTAAACGATAACAAACTAATAGAAGTAACACATCTGACACCGAGTTCACAATAGGGACAGTAAACTAATGGATTGAAAAGTAAAAGCAGCCCTGAATCAAAAGTTTTTTTACGAATAAGAGCATTAGATAGATTGAGGAAATTATACTTTTAGTTTTTTTTTGTGATAACTTCAGCGCGGTTCAAACTCTGACAAAAGAATCCATGCTCCTGAAGATTGTTTAAAGATCATGATCTTTCTCGGTAGAAATGAGAGGAATGTAGAAAACATGTACTATTTTGTTAGTATTTTTGTTTAACCATAATGATATGGCTATGAACAGATAAGCAAAACTTTTATACAATATACTATCGGTTAGCACTTTTTCTTCTCGTTAGCAGGTGCTGTTATAATAACACCATAACAATGTTTTCCGTTTTAAATCCTCGCTCATTAATCAAAGTTAAAAGATAGAATACAGTGGACATTCATGCAACACACGATTGTAGTAACGAAAGTACGCTAGAGCAGTAGCAGTATTTACTAGTTAGAGGGAATAATAAAAAAAACAGTTCTAGTGAAAAGAAACCAAATCTGTTCGACAATCGATGAAAATAGAAATGAAAGGACTATTTTATTAGTTTTGTATACCAATGTCGACCGGGAGAAGTTTTTACTGAAGACGACATTGATCGTGATAAGACTGTCAGATTTGTACGTTCGAATGTTTGGTAGGTCATAGGCATGCAACATTGATCGGGACATACAGATACACGCAGCCTCAACGAAAAATAAGAGAATACAAAAACATTGAAATAAACCACAAAAGGCTATACAAATGAAACATATGAACCTCAACACGGACAAATACAGGAGTAGTGACAACAGATCCCTGCTCAACATTGAGTTATTCTTGAGCAACCAAATCATGGCCTTGGCTAACGGTTGCTGCTTTATCTATAGGAAGTAATAGATTCTTTTTATCTTATTAATATTTTTCTGCTTACAAAACGAAGAAAACCTGCTCAACGATCGGTACTATAGAAACAAAAACAAGGCATTCATTTTTTTAAGACATTTTCTGTTGGAATTGGAACATTTATACATTCAATACTTCGAGATTTTAAAAAATCAAAATAAATTGAAATTATACCATCATCTGATTGAAAACTCAAAATAGTGCATTTACGCGTTGTGAAACGTATATTGCAAAAATGGATTTATGGAAGAGGGAACACCCGTTCAAAAATATTTGCAAATAATTATTTAGACAAGCTTGGAATCAATAAGCAAACGATCTATGAAAAATTGACATGACCTCGTAACGGGAGCTCTAATTCTTCAACAATATAGATTAAACCGATCGCACGGCCGATCAGTTAATCAGTAGCAACTTATGTATCAAAAACTTAACGTTCCACTAGAACTAGTCAGAAAAATAAAAATGGTAATCAACAAACAAAATGTTCCAACAAAAGGACTTTCATGAACCGCTACTCATTGCTTTTAAATATTGTAGGTCTCTATGGGAAATTAAATGTTGCTCAGGTTCGATACAAACTCATTTTGTTTCTAACCATCTTCTATACCTTTTCGCATCCATAAAGCTGGGATAGGGCGAGGACATTCTTTAGGCCCTTCATTTGTTACGCTTTCGCTAATTAACCCTTAACGATCGTATCCTCTAGCGTTGCCACTATTCTCAGCATTAGAGTTAAAAACGGGCTAGTGCCAAAAACGAATGGATTTTGTCTTACCTCCTCGCATAGCGCCAGCATGCGCCGGGTACTGTCCAGGGACTACACGAGCAGCAGGCACCACATGAAACGATGTCCCCGCAGAGAACGCACGGGTAGTGAGAAAGAGAAAGATAGAGAGAAAGGTTACTGAATTGATCATAGATTAGCGCTGGTCCTGTTCCATACCTCATCGACGACCTGCTGCGATTTAATTTGGATCTCTTGCAGCTCGGTTTTGGGCACGGCTGGGCCATTTTCCGCGGGTGCTGGGGCCGGCATTCTGTAAAAAAAATAAATGACAAGCGTGTTATCGTATAGCACGTTTGGGAAGCAAATGAACGATTTACTCGATTTATTTTTATTTATTATTCAATAGAAAAGTTATTCCTCGATATTGTCTTTGTCCGGTTAAAAAAGTAGATAAATGTTCAATTTTTTTTTGCCGTCATTTCTATGGCATTTGTAATATCCTTCTTAACATAATGAAGAAAGATGTGAATATGATTACTTCTCCTTTCTTTTATTCTTGATTTTTTTCTGTTGGAATCATGTCTGTTGAACAAATGAGCAAGTGAGTGAAGAACAAAGACTGTTCGCATCAATTGCCCAAATGGATGCGTTAAAAGTCCTTCAATGTTCTTTAAAAAAATTTCCATAATTTATTGATAATAATTAAGCATAGTTTAAAGAACAGTACTATGAAATCGAATGACAAAAGCCGTACATTCTGGGGCTAGGATTGGTTAAAAATCGGACTAGCGTCAGCAAATCTCCCCGAGGGTGTCGTCTTTGGTGCGTACTCCCAAAAAATCGATATCAAAAGGTTGATACGGTGAAAAACAACAACTGGAAGGGCTGATTTGAGTGTGCGCCAAGCATCTTTTTTATCTGTGCGGCGGCGGTGTTGCTTCGGTCTCATTCTCGCGCCCACACACTAAACGGTGTCATCCGCGAACGCGCTTACTGCGGGTTTCTTCCGTACCGCTGTCTTGAGAGTTTTTTTTGCGACGGGAGCCTGCATGAAAAAGGACATAAATTTGGGAATCCGGCGGAGGTCGCCGAGACCTTCCGTACTGTGGGTCAGGACGCATCCCCCACAAGCAATGGGAGGGAAACGGAAAGTTGGGCAGGAACCGTTCCCTTTTTCAATCCCCTCAAACCAACTTGCTCTTCCTTAGACTTGACCCTGAAACGGTATCCCTGCACACATGTGGGTATGTGCCATGTCCGCGTAGTTCTGCGCCCCAACATGCATGCGCCCAGAAAGGGCGTAGCACAAACATCAAGACTGCTTCATCACAGCGCCTTTCGTTGTTATGGCTGCTGGGAAAGCGTCGTGCCACGGCAAATGTATGACTTCATCTTTCATTGAATCATCTCAATTGGACCAGGTGGCGTCCCTGCCGCTGAGTCATCTCTGTAAATCACACAATTATCACCGAAATAGTCACACTCCGTGCGGAACTGCACCGACGTTGTTGGAGGCTTCTGAATCGATTTTTCTCGACACGGGTCACACAATTTCACTTCATCGGTCGCAAACGATTTTCATTCACTGCTTCACAACTGAGAAACTATGAATTACCTGTTTTAGTTTGGGATTTCTGGGAGCAGCAAAAGCGTTGAAGAATTTACAAGATGCTTCGAGGAGCGTTCGAGACGATCTTACTGAAAAAGTTTGACGCAGACACAATACGGGAACCGAACTGCACACGAATTTTCACTCACGACACTGGACAGCTAAAACCAAAGTTGGGCTAGGGCCAAGGTCAATGCATGTTGAACAAATTCGATAGTTTATAGAAACGTCAGCGATTCAAGTAAGCTGTTTGCTTTATTAAAGTCAGTTGAATTTGGAATTTATCGTGGAAAAACAACCGGAATGAGAAACAAGTGGTGTGTTAAATTGCGACTTAACTAATTGTTTTAACAAACTTTAATTTATTTTGGTGCATCCAACAGATGGTGGTTATACCTAGTATCGGAGGCTAGTGATACAATGTATATTTTCAAGCCCCTTTGTAGTTCAAGACCAAGTTTTGCTTCTTGCAGACATTATTCAGGGATAAATTTACTAAAAATCGTCAATACTAAATAATACAACCTGATTTGAAATGTTTGCATTGCCGTAGAATATTGTAGCAACCTTGGGTATTGGAAGAGTGAACCTGCTAGTATAAATATACTTCCTAGCACCAGATCTGACAGCCTGTGAATATTTGTTGTGTTTTGATGGTCAGTTGATCAGCGAATCCTGTCCGACGCGGTCTACTGAGACGACGAAATGAGCGAAAACGACGGTATACATATAGAATACGCGGACGAGAACGAATTAATTCGCGAATTCCGACGACACATGAGCGATCCCGAAACGAGAGAAAAGGCTGCAAACTATCTGTACGAGTCCCTAGTGGATGAAGCCATCCTGGGGGTTGTCTACGAAGTGCATCATGCAAACAAGACAGGATGTAGTGCCGCGGTCGAGGGTGAACCGGAGGATAGCAAACCGTACACGATCGTAGATCTCCCGGACATGGACGTGTTCGGCTCTTCAAACACCAAAAAAGCGATCGACTGCCATTGTCCGAACTGCAATCGCATTGTGGCCGCGTCTAGATTTGCCCCGCATCTGGAGAAGTGCATGGGTACGAGAAGGAAGGAGCCTGTTAGCCGGAAGCTCCATTTTGCTAACCCTTTTTTAATGTTACAGGCATGGGAAGAAATTCCTCGCGTATAGCTAGCAGACGCATTGCGAACACGCGTGACGTGGGAAGTGGTAACTATTTCGGCGGTGACGAGGACGATGAAGATGATGCCGACTGGTCGGGTGAAAAGCGGAAAAAGAAGATCTCGCAAGTTCGCACCAACGGGAGTAAGAAAAATGGTAAAACCTCATGAAAGTAGGCGTCCGTACGGGGTTGCTAGTTGATGTTCCTGGATCGGTGGAGCTTGCATTGAAGGTTGAATGGATATATAGACTTGACGACGGTTTCGGGTGTATAGATACAGAATGTGTTCAGAGAGGATGTGGAACGAGAAAGAATGAATAGCATCATCAACCCCTACGAGGTGCGAAAGATACAATTACTTTATAATAAGAAATGGTGTGTGTTGTAAAGCCAACATTCACCATTTCCGAAGACATGCCTTTGCACATGCAACTGCGGAGCTGCAATTTGCTAGAATACAACAAGTACTCGACGAAACATGACGAAAGTCACTGTTTATGTTTATAGTAATGGTAGCAAATGTTGCCAAATAACAAATAAGAATACTAACATAATAAGCGTTCGCCTGTACTAATCCCTCTATATGTACATCGATGTAATCTTACTATCGAATCAACGGCAGGGTGTAAAATTAACACTGCTTCCGAAAAATGTGTATATTCGTCTAGTTTCTAGGAAAGTCTGAATAAAACAAATTTAGAATTACTGTTGCAAACAAACCATGATCATTTGCTTTATGCTTGCGTTCATCTTTCTCGGCACGAAATCTGTTTCCCTACCGAAGACGAGTAGTGTACGCAAATAAACACACCCCTGGCCATATGATCAGCATTAGGGCCAGTCCACTCTTTATTTACATAAAGAAAATTCGTCATTCATTAGACGGGACCGCACGCATGGCAATTCCGACTCACACCACAGCAGTAAATTAATATGCGAAAGTTATGTGTGTTTATTTTTGCCGATCAACCACGCCAGATGGGGTAGCGAGAGTCAAACAGAGAAACTCGAAAACCGCGGAGTAGTACGTGTTGTTTACTTTTTGTTTTGTTTTATTTCTTTTCATCCATCCCGTTCACTTTCAAATAAATCCGCGTATGCGCCGCTTCTCGCGGCTCTAGAGCTCGTCCGCTGGCGGTGTTCTCGCGACGCAATCGTCTCTCGCAACGCTGTACGGCGTGGGCGATCGACGGCAGAGGCACGTTTCAGTGTGTCGCTTCATTTCCTCCAGCACTGTTGGTATCCATCACGTTGGCTTGCAGCACGTTCAACTGCCGCGGTTCGATCGAGAGGATCGTTACTATGGCTTCGCTGACGCACGATTTATAATATTAAGAAAAACATATTGTGCCGCAGCTTCCAACTGGTGCTCAGAAACACCTTTTTTCCATGGTCGCCAAAGCATATCTCAAACATTCGATTTAGTTGAGGTTTATCGGTCGTTGGTATCGTACCGTGGTTCCCGAACACATGATTCACACGAACGTGCACGTACGATGTTGCTTTATGATGAGATCATAACTAACTCGCTGAAGCATACGCAATGAGGTAATGCGTTATTTCTAAGTCACAGTGGAATTCGTAGCGTAAATCCGCGCGATTCAAGGACGGAAGGTTTTTAATTTATTCATGGTGTCGTCGGGCCCTGTTTATTCTCGCGGTCCAGTGCAGCAGGCTGTGAAATGTGTGTCCATCGAAACGCCGTGACAATGTTCGTAGAGCAGTTCAGAGCGACGGCATAGCAGTACAATTATTGTTCTACGATATCTTAAACAATTCGTTAGATGAAATCATGACCGTGCTTTTATCGTACCATCAAATAGTGGAGAAAGAACCCTCGCAAGTGAATCCCCGGTGGAAAAGTAAGTCCTGGGATGGTGGGGTAAGTTGCTGGTGAAAGTTCTTTATCTTATCGTCATTTGTATCACAGCATGCACCGTCGTCTCGTTGCTGGCCATTGTGTCCTCATGTGTCGTGGTCAGCTTCAGCCTGCATGGGCTAATTGCGGAGTATAAACACAACTGTTTGCTTGAGGCGCACCTGAAGTTCATTCCTAAACCCAACCTCCCACCGGAAAATACTACAGAGCCACAGCCAACCATCCAATGTAAGTAAATTGTTTTGTAAGTTTATTTCACAAAATAAATGCTTTGCTAAAATGTCGCAAATACCCGCAGATGGGATCGACGAGTACTGGAGCAACTGGAGCAGTGGAGCTTACTGTGAAACACTTAAGAACATGCCCCTGTTCCAAGGCATTTGCTGCACGATATGGCTAGCCATTTTCCTGATGCATGGTCCTGGCGGGTACGTTTAATCCAAGCTGGCTGAACCTTCCGACGAGAAGCCATGGAAACGACCGTTTTATGTTTCGTGTTGGGTTTTCTTTTATGGACTCATTTTCAGAATTCTTCCGCAGCCCTGGCGTATAGTATTTCCATCGTTGATATTTTTCCTTGGCTGTCTGGCAACGTCCCTTGCAACGGCCAGCTTCATTACACGTGGACTGAACCAGCTCTGCGCCGAGTTTCAAAAGGTTGAGTCCATGCGTGGACTTGACTGTGGACGGCTCGTAGTATACTTTGCGCTCTCGAAGGAAAGCACCTCGCTTGTGCAAGTAGATAAGAACTTCTTCCTAACACTAATCTTTCCCTGGGTTTGGTTCGGCGCTACCTGTTTGGGATTTTTTGTGATCTTACTGCGAATCATTCTGATGGTGGATTTCCAGCTTTTGCGTGTAGTGATATCGAAGCATGGAGACCGCAAATTCAAAGGTTGGTCCCGTTATTTCCTTGCATTACCTAGCCGTGTACTTTAAACGTCCTTTTATTTTATTTTATTTTTGGTTTTCCTAGATCTTCCAGAAGTTAAATTAGCGAGCAATTCAGAATCGGAAGGATTCGACGATTGAGGTTGGAAAATAGAAAAAAATAAGGTTGGAGGACTTGGCTGCCTCGCCGCGTGTGGATAGTATGTTTAGAGGATAAATTGGTTAATACATTATGTGTTTATTAAGTGAAGATTCAGCGTCTAATAAGTAGATTTTACAATTTTTAAATTTTTTCATAAACATATGAATAAATATCCTATACACTTATTTTTGGCACTGCTCATGTTTTTGAAGTTTAAATTATCAATAAAAAGTGAATTTGACTGTCCAACAGCCTTTTATTGGCCTTTATTCGTCAATGAAAACGGCAATCATTACCCAACAAGTTTAATTTTGTACTGATGTTAAAGTCTGGTTTTAAAAATAACGTGTATTCGTACCCAACGAATGAGTAAAGCAGATTTAATAATCGACGTAGGAATTTAAATTCTTAATGTTTTCAATTTGAAACTTCAAATAATCAACGAATTAGTGAAAGATGACAAAATCCTAAAGGAGAAAAGGAACCTATTTAAATAGTTTCCATTGAGCTAGCTTACTCTTTTACTTACTCATTCCCTCTTTTCGGATTGGAGTCCCTGTTTATGATTCAAATCTCACTCACAGTATGCACATCACTACTTCTAGTGACACCGGCTGTCACATGCAAAGTCGATCCAAAACAGAGTGTATTTTGACCTCCTTTCTGTGATGGAAGAATATCAGTTTTATTACTCATTCAAACGATGAAACCACCACCAGGTAACAATTGCTAGTAAATCACCTCGTTAGTAATCGCGCTCGTCTGTTTGCCCCGGTGCATTAGTAGACACCGGCATTAAGCCCTATCAGTGGTCGTTCATTATCTTCAACCATGTCCGTGCATTCGGCACGTAGGTGTGATTGTTTGTTTTATCTTCCACTCGTTGATTGTTGCTTCAAGTACCAATATTCCACTCGGCCCACATTTACCGTGCCGATGGGATAAGGAAAATATACGCGCACCTTGCCATGTTGAATGTACATTTTCCAGTGGACGTTGGCAGTCACCAGCATCAACATCATTCCGGGCGACGAGCGAACGCTTTACACCACTACCACACTGCGATGCTTCGGATCGATCTCTCCGGTGTACTTACACTTAAAAGGGTTTGAAGCATATCATGCCTCAGGCGGCATCTTGGGATAAACACAAGCACAAGACGTTTGGCAAAAGTGAAAGTACCGATCCGTGGATAGCCCAGGTGTTTCAATAGCGCTGCTGTTTTAATACCATCTTGTGCCCTCGCTGGTGGCAGTGTCAAATGGGCCACGCGTACACTTCGTCTTCGGCAAAGGAAATATAGCAAACGATCATAATATTCAGTTGATTGTCGATAAGGTGTGAAAAAAGTGTCTCCTACCGCATGTTAAATTTGTATTACTCAACAGAGAAAGGTGATTGCTAACATTCGTGGTGCTATTAGGTGTTGTTAATTTACGTGATCGATGATCTTACACAATTTACTTGTGCTGTTGCTAATGATCTTTGCCGGGATAGAACAACTTTTTTATCGAGTCCAATTTGATTTCAGCTCCACGCCACAATGACGTACAACCTAGATGAGCTTAGGAAGCGGTCCGTCGTGTCGGGCACCTCTCATAACCTGAACAGCAATCTCAATCCCTCACCGAAGCATGAGAAAGTTACGGAGGCATCGAAGAAAATCACCGAAATTACCCGCACCCATCCGACGGCGTACGTCGTGTTTGCTTCCCTGCTGCTCGATCTGCTGGCGTTCACGATGATACTCCCGCTGCTTCCGTCCCTGCTAGAGTATTACCGCAAGAATGACAATCAGTTGTACGGCTATCTCGCCAACAGTATTAAGCAGTTCCAGCTGTGGATCGGTGCCCCGGAGCGCTTCACGAGCGTACTGTTTGGCGGTGCGCTCGGGTCCATGTTTAGCTTTCTGCAGTTTCTAAGCAGCCCATCGTCGGGCCCTGTCCGACATCTACGGCCGCAAACCGTTGATGTTACTGTGTGCGGTAAGTTTCAAGGAAAAACAAGCAACAATTGCGCTTGTTGCATTCGTCAGTAATACTTAAATTGGTTTCCCTTCTTATTTTTGCAGACCGGTATCGCTGCATCCTACGGACTTTGGGCGTACTCGGAATCGTTTCTTCTCTTCGTGATAGCCCGCTTCGTCGGTGGCATAAGCAAGGGTAACGTGTCACTCTGCATGGCCGTAATAACGGACGTGTCGAACCAACAGAATCGAGGCAAAGCGATGGCCCTGGTCGGGATCGCCTTTTCGCTCGGTTTCATCGCCGGCCCAATGATCGGTGCCATGTTTTCCCGGTACTCGGACAAAACCGGCACGCTGTGGTTTTTCGCGCCGGCCATGTTCGCGATGATGCTGGCCGTAGCCGACATCCTGTTTCTGGCGCTATGCCTTAAGGAAACGCTTCCGAAGGAAAAGCGGTCGACGAAGATCATCAACTCGCTATCGCACGCCCTCGATCATATCAGTATTAGAGCGCTGTTTCGATTCTCGGCGGTGGAAAACCTACCGCAGAAGGACGTGCGGTCACTACGAAGCCTCGGAGTTACGTACTTCCTCTACCTATTTCTCTACTCCGGCCTAGAGTTTACAGTCACGTTTCTGATGTACCACAAGTTTAGCTACACCTCGATCGATCAGGCTAAAATGTTCCTTACCACAGGTGAGCACGTAAGGCTTCGGTCTTTTTTTCGGTCACATATTTTAATGCGAATGTCTTTTTCGGTAGGTGTACTGATGGCATTACTTCAGGGATCGGTTGTCCGCAGGCTTCCGGATCGTCTCGTGAAGAAGTCGGCCGTATTTGGCCTTTACTTAATCATTCCGGCCTTTGTAATCGTCGGTCTAGCGGAATCATCACCGGTTCTTTATTTGGGCATGAGTTTATTCGCAATCTGTAAGTAACTCATCTCGTTTGCTCGTCAGGCCAGACTATTGATGTAGATCTTTTGTCCCCTTTAGCGACTGCGTTCGTGGTCACATGTATGACGACAATCACCTCAAAGTACGGTGATTTTCACCAGAAGGGCACGGTGCTGGGCGTGTTCCGGTCGCTGGGAGCGCTGGCCCGGGCCGTTGGACCAATCGTTGCTTCCATTGCGTTCTGGAGCGTTGGTGCCCGCATCACGTACATTGCCGGAGGATTGCTCCTACTGTGGCCGGCCCTGATGCTGCAGTACTTACAGCTCTAGCTTCCTTCCTCCCACCGTGCAATTATTTGTTTTTTGTTGCTCTATACATTATTCAAGTATTTATATACAAAAAGTCCATATTGATATTTTGTACATTAGTATTTACTCCACTTTGGATGCGTTTATTTGTCTTTCCAATTTTCACTCGAAGTATTCGTGAACAGAATGAATAATAAAATAGAGATATGAACATTTACTTTTCGAACTTTTTTTTTTGTAACTCCAATAATAATACCAGATATCCTAGTACAGGTTTCAATCGGTAGATATCTAACTAAATACATTTTCGTTACCGACGGAGTATTTGGAATGTTCATTAGATCGAGTGATGTTTTTCGGGTTACTTTCAATAAGTGGAAACATGTCTTTGATTGAGTATCATCGCGTAACATCATGTGTGAGTATCTTAGTAATGGAAGGGATTCCATATTAAGGGATTTATCCATGTTTGGTGTGTTATATTTTTGGTACACACGCCCCGAACCGAGCATTTGGCTTGATACATATGTTACGGTCAGCTAATGCAATATGATCGGCTGGCCACTAAAAGCACCACAAGAAGCAGGACGGCGTTAAACCGGACCATGATGGCTCTGGAACAAATACCATCCTCTTCGATCATATGATCAATACACCGGCAGCGTCCGTGCAGACAGGTCGTATCGGGATCGATGCAGTTGTCGTTCACTTCGCAGATTCCATTCAGGTGCACCGATGAGACACATTTCTGTGGAGAGAAATGGATAGACAAATGATCAAAAAGAAGGTACAAGCAACAGATAAATTTAATACGCACATATCCGGCCTCATGAAAACGACTGGCACAGGTGCAACGGCCAGCAGTGATCCCATCCGTTCCGGTCGTGATGCGACACTGTGAGTAGGGAATGTTGTACATGCACTGAATGCTTTCCTCGCAGAGATCGTAGATCCTACTGGCAACTGTGGGTAGAAACGGGGGAAAGAATCAGATGGAGGTGTTGAAACTCCCAGCTGGTCCGAAGATCTAAAGCATACTCGGTAAACATCGGTTCCGGTTCTCGTTGAGCACGTGGCTGACCCGGCACGTACAACTCTCCTGGGCGCAGCGTGAATTGTCCGTCACGCATTCCTCGTCGCGAAAGCAGTGATCGCCCAGCTTGGCATCCTGCAAGCACCGGTTCCGGTCGGCGTTCGGGTGCTTGCCCGGCGTACACACGCAGATCCCGTCCCGGCAGTACGTATCGTTGCCGATACAGTTGTTCGTCAGCCGGCAGTATTCGCCGAGGTAGTTCGTCTTGTAGCAACGCTTCTCGCGCTCGACGTAGTGGGCCCCTTCGCGGCACTGGCAGGAGTTGTCCCGGCATTCCGAGTCCGTGCTCAGCGTGTAATGGCACTGATCGTTGTGCAGGCAGTAGTCCCCGATGTCGGTGGCCGCTGTAAACCAAGGTGAGAACGAGCAATCGCATTAGCAAGGCTAACGGGTTACGATTCGAAATCGTACGAAATTTGTTCTCGAACCGAAACGCATGCTTAAAGCATGCATGGACGCAGCGTTACCTCGCAAACACCGGCGTGTGTTATTACCGTCTGTCACGGCAAAGTAGCCGGCCATGCACGAACATACGCCATACTCGTGGACCGTATTGTACCGCTCGCAGTACGCTTGCACCGGACACTGGTCGTCCGTCCGACACACGTTGGCCGTCCCTGTTTGGAGTCCGACGGATTTTGTTTAAGATGTTAATTGGACATAGGATCACACCAAACGATGT
>KE525398.1:251327-262874 GCA_000441895.2 Anopheles sinensis
TAAGGGGCATTATCGAATCGCTTTGATCGTTGCTTTTACGACAGGCTTTTCGCCCTTTATTTAGGTCCCCGAACGCCTGCTAGAAAGCTCATTGGGCTGATTTGGCAAAATAAGTGTGTTTGTCTTTTCTTTTTTCTTCGGTATCCGGAGGGTTTTAATCGATATACCGCAATTTCTAAATTTAATCACCTCACGTTTGCGAAATACTTGCGAACAGCGAATCATCGTCCATTGTGGAACGCTGAATCATTCCCGGAGAGCACTTAATTCCTCTTGCTAAATGAGAGCACAGCAGAGATTTTGCGAGGTTCTTTCGAATTCAACTTAAATGAGCGTTTCATATGTGCTTATATTTACATCTGCCCTATGGTCTACAAGACTTCAGAATTTAGCTACTCACGAAAATTAACTCACCGAAATAGAAGCTTATTGCTCGTGAGTTTGAATCTCTGCAAGCAATAAATCCCACTTTATGTATTTGAAGAAATTTTGTGTAAAATCTTCGGTAGATATGAACTGAAGAGTTGCAGGTCAAAAGACACACAGGAGCTTAACTAAATTCAACAAAAACGTTAAAAAACCTGTAACTTGGTCGTTATCGCGTGCTACGTGTGAATCAATATTTTGGCTTAGATCACATCACTAAATGTTTTAAGAACTTAAGGTGATTTTGCTAAAATTATATAGAAATAATTTCTACGGTTCTGAACATTTTTTTTATAGTTAAATTCTTATTGCACTAAACACGTACAAGCTTAATAATTGTCATCTTCTTTCGCGGGAAGTCCCGGCTCCGAGTGAAAATCGAGCTCAAGCCGACGGGGATACGCCATCGGTCAAGCAAAAGGGATACTTCTTCGGTCCTGAACCCGTCGTAAAAACTTCAATTTTCCCGAATCGAATTTACTCTGATCTGTTTCCTCCTATTTTGTCCAGTTCCTTTGGAAATTGTTTATTTTTAATTTAATATGACAAACCGCAGTCTTCCAACATGTGCATTTAAAATTTCTAATAAAACACATAATAAACGACTCCTACCTTTGTGCAACACGGACGCATAATGCTCGAGATAGGCGGCATTAAGGGGACTAAACGTCGGTACACCGAACTGCAGCGGAATCGGGATGACGTTCTTGGAAAAGTCCAGTAATCCGGGATACATGGCGGTCGGTTTTTTCGGCGACTCAGCACGTGGCGTGCCGTGTGTTGAAGATGGAGGCGGGGGTCCGTTGAGTCCCAGGGGGCTGTGTTGGGCCATGCTGGGTGAGGGCGACGAGTGACTGCGGGGCCCTACCGGACTAAGGTCGGCAGGTACGGTTTGACCCGCCAGCGAACCAAAGCTGGTGGTTCCAGTATTTACCGACGAACTCCCGCCCGGCTCCGGAAGTCCTGGATGAGCTGGGCTGGCGGGAACGTTTGGAGATCCATGGCGCATGCCGTGCTGGTACAGCCGGTTCTGCTCCACACGCTGATGGTGCAGGATATCGTCGATACGGAAGGAAGATTTACGCTTTGATGATCCCATTTTCATTTTCTTTTCCTGGGTTTGTAACTAGATTTGGCTTAATTTTATCCTCGTTTATTCACTACCAATCATTAGAACACTTTCACTGAGTTGATTTATTCAGATCCTTATTGCACTGTCCTATTATACACTCCGACCACAGTTCTAGACACTCGCACACTTCTCATAGGGGATATCGGTGGAAGGCACACAGAAACTCAATCAAATCAACAACGATATGCAACGGATACACCGACCAGTATAGGAGCGCGAGCTTCGTACGCGGCAGCCCAACTTGTGACTAACGCGCTTTATCAATTCGGCCCATTATATGTACATTAAATACGGTTTATTAGAATTCGATTTCGAATTTCGATTTCTGATTGATAACGCTGCGTTAGTGGTGGGGCGGCTCATGGGGTTGATAAAAGCGGGCCGATTTGAGTTGGCATAGCCCCGAAAATGCAGAAGAGAGATGGGAACGGGTCGAGTGACCAGGATGGATGGACAGACCGACACCCCTCGGAACGTTCCAAGTGGATAGGACCGTGCGTTTCAAGGTGGCTGTCCTTTTTTCCTGGAAACATGCGCTATTTTCTCTTTCTTTTGAATGATCATGGTGAGTTTGGTGTTTTTTTAGGTGGGATTGTACTGTACCAATTAACACTACCATGTGCCGGGTTGTCAACAATCGTAACCTTTTTTTTGGTATGGGAAAGGTGTGAGCCGGCAACAAGCAATTTGAAAAAGTTGCAATATATCTCTTTCGTTTGACAACTAGCGATCGCCATTTCGTTCACAAAATGGCTTTCTCTAGCAAATAACTGGGACCATGGAAAATATAAGGGCTTACTATGAAGCTCAAACGTTAGTTTGTCGGTTTAAAAAAACATAAACAGTTTTTACCTTGGCCACAAATGCCATTATAAAACTCTTACAGACACCAACAATTTTATATTAATGTGTTTCTTTTTTAAATCGAAAAATTGTATTGTATTTGTACACAACTGGCGTTTTTAACCAAAATCAAATCCTTCACATAGCATCGATACACAATGCGATTCCCCGAATAACTAGCGCAGATTCCGATGCAACCACAGATCACACGTGTTTGATAGACGTATTGATCTTGCAGCCGGTGTCCGATCGCGTCCAGATGGTATGAGAACACAACAATGTTGATCAAGAAAATTGTTTCTTTGCTTGGCCGGGCATGTTTACTTAGCAAACGAAACGAACGAAGCCGCCAAGGAGCTGCCTGCGCATCGGGTAGTACACCTTTCCGTTACGTTTTTCCTGCTTCGAACCTTTTGGACGCTCGAAACGAAAGATTGAAAATGATAACGCAACGCTCAGACGCCGGCGTTTTAATTTAAACATCGTGTTCGGCGGAATTACGCGCTAGATTGTGCAGTCGAATGTTTTGTCGTTCGATTTAGTAACGGAATAAACAAATAATGTAGAATTATCATTCGGTTGTTTTCTTTTCCGAGCGATGGTAAACAACAATCCGAACGGAGATGACGGCTTGAGGTTTGTGGTCCGGAAAAAGGAAATTTGTTACCGTTGAGCTGTCGATACAGAACCGGGAAAAGTTGCGCCATGTTGAGATTGAGCCAAAACTGGTTGGAAATTATACGAGAGGAAGTAATTTTGTTAAGAAAGGGATTAAAAATGTTGCATTATAAATACTATATATGGTTCAGGTTTGAAACGTTCAACAGAATGAAATTCAACATGATTTGTAAAAAAATGATGATGAAATAAATCTTTCCTATTTTATGTTCTACCATTACTTTAATACCCATAATTGTTTGTCCCTATTTTTACAATTATTTTCATTATTAACAGGCTTATTTAGGAGAGATTTTACCAAACACTTTGAAAATTCGTCAATTATTATTACATGGCCTAAAAAGGGTCTTTAAAAGTTTTGTATAACAATAGAAACCCTTAATAGTGATATTGTTAAAAATAATACATATTTTACAAAACACAAATAACGCGCATTTGTAATATTTGAATCTTTAAAACATAAAAGACATATGTTCAGTCTAATTCGTTTGGTAGGATCACTCGTTCACGTTGATCGATAATTTAAATAAATTTGATGGTATTTGTTGCTTTCTTGAGTAGTAAAACTAAACCCCTAAGTCTCAATTGGTGATGCAATTGATCTTTCTAGTTGCTCCTGGAGTGATCACCATTTCCAAGATTACCGTCGATCACCCGTCGGTTCGTTGATGAGATCTCAACCGCTTGCAGCGCGGATCATCGTCCAACACACCACTCACGCACGGATATATACTCCTTGTGCAAACAGAATGTGACACAAAATCAATTAGCTGAAGATAAATAAATAAATACGCAACCAGCATCCCTCGAAGTCCCCGAGCGGGCCCTCCGGAGTAGCGGACCTTACCAATCCCACGATGGAACGGCTTCGGCTGCCCAAGGAAACCGGCCATTGAGAATGTCGGAAGGGAGGACAACACACCCTGCTGCACGCTCGATGTGGATGTTTTCATTTTGAATGGGTTTCCCGGATCGTGGTTGGAGGTTTTGGGAATGGTTTTTCGTCGCTCAATTCTTTGCATCACTTTTTGTCGTTGCATGCCTTCCACAGCTCTGTCACACTTTCCAGCTGGTTCGGCTCTCGGGACGACAAGGGCCGTTGCTTGCCCCGGCCAGGCCGAGTGTAATACCGTTTCGGATGTTGTTTTATGTTGCGGGTGAAAAGGAAAATAAATAGATCTGTACGTGAGACGTGACCTGCCGGTAGCGGGATGCTTCGAACCGAACGGGTTAGAAATAGAACCATTGGGAAATTTTTCTGGCAAGAAATATGAATGTCTTCGCTTTACTAGTAACTGTCAAACGGTTGTAATCGCGTGCTACCGAGGGCTACAAATCGGCTCTCGCAACAAGTTTGGGAGATTTTACAACTGTGCAGTATTGTTTGCCAAAATAGCCTAGAACGAAAACTCGTCAAATGTATCATAATGATAAGATGGTCATTTTTCACTTATATGTAGTTTGCTTTAGCGTTTGAGACCGCTTTCCATTTCTTCACTTTGATTTAATTTTCAAATATAACATTTAATACTCTTTGAAGATGCGGAAAAAATCGTCCACCATTATTTTGCTGACATACACAAAAATACAACAGTAGAATCATAAAGGCATAAATTTGACGTTCGAAAGAACTTACTTCCAATCGAAATTTGTATCGAAGGATTGATGGTGACGAAATACCGATGACTTGTATTCGAAGGAATCGATTCGTTTCTAATCCGTCCTCTACCCTCACTTGTTTGAATTCACCTTCAAATGCTACCAAATGTTCGGGGAAATACGGAGGGAAAAACGGATTAGAAAAAGAAAGCCAAACAGAACGCACGCAGCAAACAGATCGCGCCAGAGAGTGTGGTCCATGGCGCGGCAAGTTCGACAGCTACTCGTGTCAATCAGGTTTGGGGTAAACATTTTTTCCGTCCGTTCAGTTTCAGGTCGAAAAAATATCCATTAGCCGTTACTGGAAACCGCAGTGTCAATAGGCTGTGTCGTAATCGATACCGTTAATAGAATAATCATAGCCGAAAATCCGTGCCCAGGCCAGTGTAGTGTGTTTGCACAGCGTACTGCCGGCACGACCACCAACAACAACCACCACCAGTAGCAGTAGCACGTTTGGCTGACTGGTGGATTATCGGCCGTTTACGAAAGATAGCAGATAATTCATAGCGGCTTACAATTTGAAACCACCCGTCCTTGATTGAGCAAGGAGAAGAAAGAAGATGCATGAGGATTTTTTGCGGGATGCTTGAGTTTGAATTTCCGAATCGAATAAATTATGCTACTTTTCTGTTGCTTGCGAAACACGATTACCAATATTAAACACAAACCGGTAAACAAAAAGAAATAAAAGAAACGAAAAGGAACATCATGTCTACAGTGTAACATGCGCAGTTTCTCAGATGATTCAAAAATTGTGTAAGTCAATCACTAAAGAGGCAAAACTAAAACAAGAAAATCCTTTGCAAGGGAAACACTTATACAAACGATCTGAAAAAAGATCAACTACCAAAACGGTAACATAAGGATCAAATAGTTCCGACACTTGAAAAAGTTCCGCCACATTGGAGACCACACAGAAGGACAAACGGTTTGGTATGACGGAACTAAACTATCAACTTTTTCGTTGCCTTTTCTATTATCCCTTTCTCTCGCTCTGCCTAAGCCTAATGCCACCATCCATTCCATTATTCTCTGCTGGTGCGAGGGTGTATATTGACGATGGTGAAGGCAAACAAATATCGTCGTTGTTTTCCCAGATTGTTCGCTAGATCGAATTACGGTCAACATCTGCGTATCCCGTCGAAGTGATATCCTCTCGCGAAGGGAAGGTTATCGATCGAAGGGGGGAAAAGAAAACCTGTCACAACGCGGGAAGAAACTAAAAACATATCCATATATTCCCCGGTAATTGCTGGCAAGAAGTAACCATAATGCGCATACCGTATCTTTGTTGGCAAGCAAGGCAGCTAAGGTTATCTATTCTACTTGCATCCGTGTGCTTGATAGGAAACACGCTGTTGGAAAACGACACTCCACCATCGAAGCACAATGGCCGCCGTATCACAGCTACAGCCAATCCGAGCGTTCGGGAACGCCCCTTTTTCAAAGGACGTTGATATCTCTGCTAAATGGCTTATATGTGGCAAAATCGTTAGGATTTTAATATTATTTTTTACTTTTCTTTGTTTCCCGATGCGAGTCCTTCGAACTCCAATTGAAAACAGAATTTTTACCCCTTTCACAACCCGTAATTTGCTCCGTTCAAATTTATCGAACCACTAATCGGGCACACCGTTTCGAAGTACATCCTCGAAACGGAAGAGTGGAATAAAGGCACGGCTACTTTGGTAGACTTCAAAAAGTCTAATTAAATTTCGATAGCGGCTAACTTGCAAGTGTTGGATTTTAGGATTAAAGGTTTAATTTACTTAATTCGGGGAATTTAAGATTGCAAAGAAAAGCATAGACAAGACAAGACGTGCCAAGTGTGTCTGGATAGATAACGAAGCGGAGTGTGTTATATCTATTATTTTACGTCAGGCCAACTAATATGACCTCAAGGTAGGGAACTCAGCCTTCATCAAGACGGTTTTAATTGAGAATTTCAAATGACACTGACATATGTGAATTGTCTTTCATAAAGGACATCTTGTTTCATAGTGCTTAATTCCAGCATAACGCTATGATTATTTTCAATTTTATAAAAATAAAACATTTCTTGCAAATCGTGATAAAAAAAACCAGGAATCTACATTTGGTAAAATATTTATTTATCGTTTATTGTTCAATGTCATTCAGTTAATGGCTATCACCAGTGTGGAATGTGTTTATTGATTGGTAAGCCATCGGAATTAAATTTGCTATCTACCGTAGAATAATGGAGTAGGGCCCGCCATAAACGAAACTAGGTGCTGGTTGCCAGTAGAATGTGTGTTTAACGTGAAGGGCTTATATCGACGATAAACCTTCATTTACCTAGCGGAGCTAGATACGACAAAACAGGCCGGGTCGAAGTAGGCTGTGGTAAAAAAATAACAACCTCTCGAAATGAAGACATCCAAGCAAACGCCGGCAGGAACGATAGATAGGACACCATCAGTGGCCGAACGAACAAATAGACTCGCCCCGATAACACCCATTCCCGGCGCGGATTAGCGGCCCGGATTTGGGGTGTATATTTGACAATACTCGTGTACTCAATCAATACTCGTGCAGTTACCTTCCCGTTCACTCACCTTCCTCACCTCACACGCCCTCCATCACCGGTAGAACGATGATTAGCTTCCCCCTTCCGCGGAGGACTTATCCAAGGCTAGGTGGCACCGTTTGACGTAGTAGCACCGTACAAGCTGTTGCCGGAATCGGGCACTCTCGTCCGGGTATCTATTTATATTGTAAAATATCTTATCGAAAGCCGCCCTGTCCACGTATCTGCCCATCCCGAGGTTCTCGTTTGCGTGAAGTGTCCATTTCGCTGCGCCCGGTATAATCCGGCACAATCCGAGCCCTCCTTTCTTTGCCGCGTCCGAATGTCCGACCCGATGGAAAACTGTTAATCAGGCGCATTAGCGCAATCGCCGGGGAGCAGTATGTGCGTTCGGTGCGGTGATTTCTCGAGCAAAACGGCGAAATCAAACGTGATTCGGCAGTCTGGGGGTTTGATGGGTAGATATCCACGGGTTTTTATCTACCGGTTGGTAGGATATTGCACGCCATTGTTTGTGAACAGGCTGAGCGAGTACTGATTAGAAAATGCCTGCTAACGGGGACATTGTGGAATTTGTTTGTAGTATCTTTTTTACATTTATTATTTTTCTATAAACGATTACTTCATTATATCGGTTTATAACAATGAAGGTAAAAATAATCACCTTGATTAATAATTATTAAATTCAAATCACAAGAAGACTTAACACGCTAACAGCCACTTCGAATTCCTTTTGTTAATTTATAATACCGAAGATATGCTGATATGATATTAATCTGTATCAGTAAAACATTTCCGCAAACAAACATTTTGGGTACTTCTTTACTGTATTAAATTTACCTAACTCCATACGAATATACCGTCGTTTTTAAAATGATACTACTTAGATAATTTAATACTATAGTTGTTTTACTAAAGCATCGGTACGAATCCATTACATTAGTCTCATCTAAAATAAACAATTCATCGATGCCTTGAGAATAGTGCTCACATTGTATCATTTAAATTGACTACTTCAACCAAAGGGACGAATTGAAAGCACTCCGTGATGTTGATGTGTTAATATGATCATGAAGAAAAGCGGTCTTTTCCTCCCCCCTCGAATACTGTATGTATGACATACCGAGAAGAAAAAGCGATGTAACTGGTTGAGTATATAACAAGCTGGTAATGTCCAACGAAATGGCTGTATCCAATACCCCCTGAAACTCTCAGTATAGTTTGTTTATTTACCGGTACCAGTGCCCAGTGTTTCCTTGCGCCATGTAGCATATCGTCTTCTCTGTAGCATCATCTGCTATTTCGGGGGCGGAGTGAGATGAATTCGGGCTGCTTCGCTATGTCAGAAGATGCACGATTTTCAGATCAGAATCTCTGCTTCAGTTGCGTTTCCGTTCCCGTGCGGTAAAGTTGGAAGCTGATAGACGGTGTTTCCCCCGATCTCTCTGTGTGTATCTGAAGCGCTATTCTTAGATGAAACTGATTTAGTCCACACGAATTGGTGATCCTTAGCTGCATCTACTGGAAGTAATCAGTCGATTAAGGATATGAGTAGTGGAACGGGTGGTGGAAGAGCCAGTAACAGTAGGGCTTGTGGTGGCTCCTCGAATACGGCAAGTGGGACTGTGGGTAGTGTTAGTGGTGGTGGTGGATCCAATTTCCGGGTGCCAAAGTGTGCCCGCTGCCGAAACCATGGAGTCATATCGGGACTGCGTGGTCACAAGAAGCTGTGCACGTACCGGAACTGCCGGTGCGCCAAGTGTGAGCTAATACTTTCCCGCCAGAAGATTATGGCGGCACAGGTTGGTCCGATAAAGGGAAGGGAAAGCGATACGCTACAGTACAACAAAAGTTCCAGTGATAAACGAATTACGATTTCTAATGCTTTCTGAAAGTTGTTTGTGCCAAAAAAAGTTTCTTTCAAATAATATAGTAAATCAAGAAAATAAAAGTTACCTGTAAAAATAAACAACACGGACAATACACAGGCTGAAGTTATGTTTAGCTTCACATGATCAATCAATTCTTCACAATTTTTTTGTTAATGATGATGAAATTTCACAACTGATTCTAATGCCATGGAATAGTCTAGGGTTCTAGCATTTCTTTCATTCGCTAAAATGCACATTATTAGTTGAACACACCATTTATAGTTGAACAGTTGTACAAAACATATAATTTTTGAGATACATTGAATTTAAGCTTCCATTGAATTAACATTGTCAGACTTTCAGTCCTGTTTAATCTGTGTTGTTACAATGATGTGATTAAATAAAAGAGGAAGATCGAAATCGGTGCTGGAAAATTGGAATTAAACCCAATAAAATCAAACAAGTAAAATGTGTGTACATATTCTTGCAAATATTAATGACTATCTGTAGGTTAATAAACTTATTTGTAATTTTAAAATAGCATTTTTTATTTAGCTTAGTTACTTTGCCTTGCGAGTGTTATAAAAAAACAAAATAGTATATTGTACTGAATGTACATATGAAAGTGTTAAGAAGAATATATAGATAGTAACCCCCAAAAATGTTCAGCGTGTTGAGAAAAAATATTGAAACCAAATCAATATTCTGGGCGAGGGTTAAGTGAAGATGACATCATTCAAATGGGAGAAGAAAATCCACAAGATAACTGCTAATCGAACAAATAATCAGAACAATTGCTACTAAAAAAATCACCTATGAATAATATAAATCAAGTAAAAACAGTTGGTAATCTGAGACGAAAACAATTGATTTATTAATACTTTCTCGCGCAGGTTGCCCTCAAAAGACAACAAGCGGTTGAAGATGCTATTGCATTGCGTTTGGCCTCCACCGAAACTGGAACACAGCTGGAGGCACTACCCCCGGGCAAAATTTACGGTATGACCGTCACAGAACCTTGTCCCTCCCCATCGCCAACCTCTTCCACGGCATCGGTTGATGTCACTTCATCGACTTCTTTGGACGGAGCTGGAGGATTCGATTTGACCGACGACAATTTGCGCTTGAATAAACCGAAAGGTAAAGTTTAGTCAAATACGCCATGGTAAAATCAATGCATTCACATGACAATCTTCTATCCTTCCTTCAGAAGTCACAAGTATAGCGGTATCCCAAAATGCATTGGACATGTTGGCAAAACTGTTTCCCCATCGAAAACGGTCCGTGCTGGAGCTTATCCTAAAACGCTGCGATTCCGATCTGCTGAGGGCGATCGAGCAATGCAGTCAAACGCAGAGCACCAGCGCCTTCAAACCACCAACAATGACTCCACCGTCTGCTCCCAGCACCAGCACTCAGATGGTAGTCCTTAAATTAATGAACTGTTCTTTAAAATCGGATTAAGTACAAGTGATTCCCTTTTCCTGCAGGTACAACCACCGGTTACCCCGAACGCGTATTCCCCGTTCATCGCGTATCCAAAGTGGTTACTGCCAATGTCCATACCGGTCTCATTCAGTCACATTGCACCGAATCTAGCACCACGCTGTACCCTGCCCAACTGCGTCATGTGTGTTCACCATCCGTTGTAATGTTATCCGTTGTTATGCTTATGAGAAATGTAATTAATCAATTGGTGCAATTCATTTGGAAATAAAAAAAGCCAAACGTACGAGTAAATTTGCCTAAATTAAAACAAAAATACGGAACGAGTGATTCTTACAAAGATGGCTCCCATCTTCTGTTGCCATTATGGAATTTATAAAAAATGAACCTGGTTAGCACTTCTACGTTTTAAAATAATATTACTTTCTCTTGTGTTCTCAACCGTTATTTTTCAAATTAAACGCTTCACCCATCAGCTAGCATGTCATATAACAACACTTGACAACACTTAAAACGAATTTCAAAAACATGTCTGTTTTCTAATCTGTTTGCTTAAAACCCTTATTACACGATGGAATTTACTGTCATTTGATTTTTGGATTTTCTGTCAATTGTCCCTGTTTGACACAAAACTACCACCGGCTCGTGTAATAACGCAAGTTCGGCAGAACGGTTGTTTGCTCTCATTTGATCTATTCCATGTTTAAAATCATCTTCGAAATCCATACGGTCACAATATTCATAACACTCCCCGATGAAAACCAACCGAAAATTTAAAAAACCTCGCTTTGACATAAAAATGCCAGTCGAAATCAAATCGGAAACGGTCGTGTCCGATTCCGATTTGCTGCCCAGCATAGTTCTGTCAGATGCGATTTGACAGTAATCGGAAGGGCAATGATGACAGATAAATTCCTCGTGTAATAACCCTATAATAGGGT
>KE525399.1:4920-24414 GCA_000441895.2 Anopheles sinensis
ACACTTCAGGTTCTCATTAGTATACATTAAAAAATTACAAATGCATCTTAGTATTCAATGAGTCCTCATTTAGCTTTTAGAACCTGCTGAAGGCGCCTTGGCATGTTCCGCACTGGATTTTTCGATGTTGGGGATCTAATTCTTTCCAAGCGTGCACTAGAATTTCAAAATAGTAGTTTTTATTTGATGCACCCGTTTTGTTCACCCTGGCATCGAGAATTGCCTTCAACTTCTCAATAGGATTTAGATCCGGGCTCCGAGGAGGCCATTCCAACAGTCTTAGCCGACAAGACCGGTAGAAAGACTTGGTCTTCTTGGCAGTATGTTTTGGGTCGTTGTCCTGATGTGTGAAACCTTCCTGATGTGTGATATAGATGTGTGAAACCTTCAGATTTTCCTTCAAGATGTTTATGCAACAATTTATAGTCGTTATATCATCAATTTTAACAAAACATCCCTATCAATTCCACGAGAAACACCCATAGACCACCACTTTTCGTTTCCAATGCCTCTCTGGGCCATGCGTTCAAAACAAACTGAGGATGAAGTGTTTTCAAGACATCATTGATGGTTACTTTTGCGTTCTTTTTATTGTGAATGATTTTAGTGTCAATACATGCAACGGCTTTGAGCTTTCTTCCTCCGCAAGGGCAATTTTCGGCTGAAACCGTATGATTTAAATTGCATTAGCGTGCTATTTTGTGTAAGATATTTGAGTATACTTAAAGCTTAATGAACAATATTCTATGTTATGAGATTCAAAAACAAACAAAAACAAAATTTATATGTAATGAGATGTCAAAAACTTTGGTTCAAGAAGAGTAAACATTTCAACAAACATAAGCCAAATACTACCACGACTTTGAATATCAAATTGGCCAACTTTATGAAAAACTCAAAACTTGGAAGTGGCTACTTTCTCTTGTCACTGGTT
The DNA here is from genome assembly GCA_000441895.2 of Anopheles sinensis. Taxonomy (NCBI): domain Eukaryota; kingdom Metazoa; phylum Arthropoda; class Insecta; order Diptera; family Culicidae; genus Anopheles; species Anopheles sinensis. Next base: position 5,855 of record KE525399.1, read on the forward strand.
TTTTAAACATATATTTTTAATATTTTTTTCTCAAATTAAAATGAATCTCATAAAGAATGTGTAAAACAAGATACGAAAAATATTTTCAGTGTATTTATTTCGATTAAGAAAAACATATTCAACGAAAATTAAATAAATTCAAGTTGTCTACTTTTCCCTGCCGGTCACTGCATGTTCTCAATTTCATAAATTCGCTTCTAATATAAATATCCTTTCTAACCACCTTTAGCGGCTGGAGACTTGCCAAAGTGTCGTTCGAACTCGGACTGTACGCGAAGCGAAACGTGCGTGAACGAAATCTGCGCCAATCCGTGCAACTGTGGTCAGAACGCGGACTGCTTCGTGAAGGATCACTACCCGGTGTGCAGTTGCCGACCGGGCTATTCCGGCAACGCGCAGTCCGGCTGCTTCAAGCTGGAGTGTGAAAGCGACTCGGACTGCACGAACGACAAGCAGTGCACGAACGGCGAGTGCGTCAATCCGTGCCTGCTGCAGGATCCGTGCGCGATCAACGCCGAGTGCTACGGCGACCGTCATCGGGCGGCGTGCCGTTGTATGCCGGGTCTGGAGGGCAATCCGTTCGAGCGATGCCGGCGCGTCGAGTGCCACTACGATGGTGAGTGTGCCAAGACGATGGCCTGCCAGCGGGAGCAGTGCGTGGACCCGTGCGCCAACTCGCCGTGCGCCCAGAACGCCCAGTGCTTTGCGATGAACCACCAGGCGCAGTGCAAGTGCCCCGAGCATCTGCCGGAGGGTAATCCGTTCTCCTTCTGCCGACCGCGGGCCGTCGAGCGGGACGAGTGTCGCGTCGATGGAGACTGCCCGAGCCGGTTGGCGTGCATCGGTGCCCGGTGCCTGAACCCGTGCGACGAACTTAAGCCGTGCGCTGCGTCGGCTCTCTGCACCGTGCAGGATAGCGTGCCGGTGCGGACGATGGTGTGCGAGTGTCCACCACTGCACGTTCCGGACGCCAATGGCGAATGTCAGCGAGTCATCCAGCAAACACCGATCGGCGTGTGCACGAGCGATTCCGAGTGTCCGGAGCAGGAAGCTTGCATTAACCGGCAGTGTCGGGATCCGTGCAGCTGCGGAACGCACGCGACCTGTACGATCAAGAACCATCGGGCGGTGTGCTCGTGCGAGGACGGCTACGAGGGTAATCCCAATGTGGCCTGCCGGGCCATCGGCTGCCGGGTGGATTCGGAGTGCGAGTCGACCAAGGCGTGCGTCAACGGCAACTGCGTCAATCCGTGCCTGGACAACGATCCGTGCGGTATCGGGGCGGAGTGTTACGCCCGTGCGAACCGTGCGGAATGCCGGTGCCCGAGTGGCTACCGTGGCAATCCGCTGGTGCAGTGCAATGTGGTCGAGTGTCGCAGCAACAACGACTGTCCGGATGACAAGCAGTGCCGCAACTCGCAGTGTATCAATCCGTGCATCTACGAGAACTCGTGCTCGCCGCGAGCGGAATGTCGTGCGCAGAATCATCTCGTCGTTTGCCGCTGCCCGGTGGGTTTGGTCGGCAACCCGTACGTGGACTGTCGGCCGGAACTTGTTCCGGAGTGTCGCGCCGATACGGACTGCCCGTCGCATCTGGCCTGTATCGATAACCGGTGCGTCGAGCCGTGCAATGCGCTTACACCGTGCACTCAGCCGGCTCACTGCGAGGTGGTACCTTCGTCGCCCGTTCGAACCATGCTGTGTACGTGCCCCGATGGATACGTCAGCAGCGGAAGTGGAACGTGCAAACCGGTGGTTAAGGCCGGTTGCATATCGGACTCGGATTGTTCGAGTGATACGGCCTGCATCAACAGCATCTGCCGCAATCCGTGCAACTGCGGACCGAACGCGGAGTGTCGCGTCAAGGACCACAAGCCGGTCTGCTCGTGCGCCCAGGGCTACGATGGCGATCCGGAAACGCAATGCATCAAGATCGAGTGCCGCGCGGACAGCGATTGCTCGAGCCAGGCTACCTGCTTCAACCGGCAGTGCGTACCCGCCTGCTCGATGGAAACGTGCGGACCGCAGGCCGAGTGTATCGGTGTCAACCATCGGGCCGTGTGCGAGTGTCTGCCGGGCTACGAGGGTAACCCGCGGGTAGCCTGCAAGCTGATTGGATGCCGCCGCGATACCGACTGCCCGCTGGACAAGGCGTGTCTGAACGGCCAGTGCGAGAACCCGTGCGAAACGCAGGCCGTTTGTGCACAAAACGAACAGTGCCAGGTGTACCAGCATCGGCCGGAATGTGCCTGTCCGCCACCGTTCGAGAACGATCCGCTGCAGGGTTGCGTGCTGCGCGATGACCGCTGTATGACGGATGGCGAATGTCCGTCGCAGACGGCCTGCATACAGGGCGACTGCGTCAATCCGTGCAACGTGACCGAACCGTGCGGTGTGAACTCGAACTGTAAGGTGCTCGACACGCTTCCGGTACGCACGATGATCTGCGAGTGTCTGCCAGGATACCAGGGCAATGCAGCGATACAGTGTGATAAGAGTAAGTACTGGAAACGTCCGACAGTTAAAATATTGGCACATACTGACTAACGAACTGTTTACCTTTTTTGCAGTGGCACTGTGTCCAACGGAACGAGGCTTTGTCAGGAACAGCAACGGAGAATGCGTCTGCCCGCCCGGATACGGTCTGTCCGAGTACGACGATTGTCAGCCGTGCCGCGAAGAGGATGGTCTCAAGATAGACGAGGCAACGGGACGGTGCGAGTGTGCGCTGGAGCGCGGTCTCATCCGAGACGAGCGTGGCCGCTGCATCTGCCCGATCGAGCATGGCTATCGGTTGACCAGCCGGGGCGAATGTATCCGTACCGAGCGGCCCGAGTGCGAGCGTGACGAGGACTGTGCCGACTGGCGCTACTGTAATCTCGACTCCAAGACGTGTGACGATCCGTGCGACCGGAAGATATGCGGAACGAACGCGCTTTGTAATGCCACAAACCATCGGGCCGTATGCCAGTGCATTACAGGCTACACGGGCAATCCGGATGTGCAGTGCAGTAAGTTACTTTACCCTTGTTTCTCATACATTATTGTGCATAATTCTTGCTACCGGTTTCAAACTGATCATAAAAAGTGTTGTGCTTAATGGATTTTTCGCTGAGATTCATTCATATGAATCTTTTGCAAAGAGTGATTCGATTTATGAACAGAATCTTGAATCCGATTCGTGAGATTCATGAATTACCAAATTAATTGATCTTTCGAAAACTTGATGAATCTTTACAAATCTTTCGTTGGCTTGGATCGAGCGACCAAAACAAAAAACAAGGTCTTCACTTTAACTTTCATCGTGTGTTATTTGCAGTCTTAACCTTCTTTGTTATTTGAAGATCCATGACACTTCTAGATTCATGAATCTTCAAAGATTCAAATTCATAGATTCTTTTCAAAGATTCATTAAGTATCATGAGTCTGAATCAGATTCACACACAACTCATTTTGGTGTATTCATCTAAAGATATTATGCCATCATTAGTTTGATAGCTAGAGAAATTTTCATATTTGTATCAGACTACAGATATTACGATATTAAGTGATCAATTATATTTAGATAAAAACAGCAACAAGTTTGATACAGTTTGGGAAGAATTTTGTCAAATGGTCCTTTCTGTTCGGTTTCTGTGAATCTATTTCTAATCCCTTCGCTTCCGTTTGCAGATCAAACGACGAACTTCCGCACGGACTTCCCGCAACCGGAGATGGTCGTAACGTGCCAGGCCGACGGCATTCAGGTCGTGATCGGTTTGGCCGAGTCGAACTTCAACGGAGTGCTGTACGTGAAGGGCCACAGCAAGGACGAAGAGTGTCGCCGGGTGGTGAACCTGGCCGGTGACGGCTCATCGACGCCACGCACGGAAATTTTCAAGGTGCACTTCGGCAGCTGCGGCCTCATCCATGTCAACGGAAATGCGAGCTTCGTACTGGTCATACAGAAGCATCCGAAGCTCGTGACGTACAAGGCACAGGCGTACCACATCAAGTGCGTGTACGAAACGGGCGAGAAGAACGTCACGCTCGGCTTCAACGTGCAGATGCTGACGACGGCCGGTACGATCGCAAACACTGGGCCACCGCCGACGTGTGCCATGCGCATCGTGGCCTTCGACGGCAAGGAGATCAACTCGGCCGAAATCGGTGACAATCTGCGGCTACAGGTTGAAGTACAACCAGCAAGTAAGTATCGAAACACTGACCACCCTTTAGGTAATTGATGTGTCCAGAGGCATTGCTAATTTGTCCCCTTAACATCCCCAACAGCAATCTACGGTGGCTTCGCACGAAGCTGCGTGGCGAAGACGATGGAGGAAAGCGTCGAAAACGAGTACATCGTCACGGACGAGGACGGTTGCGCGACGGACCCATCGATCTTCGGCGACTGGGAGTACAACGCGGACACGAACAGCCTGCTGGCGAGCTTCAACGCGTTCAAGTTCCCGTCGAGCGACAACATTCGCTTCCAGTGCAACATCCGGGTGTGCTTCGGCAAGTGCCAACCGGTCAACTGTCACGGGGCGAACGCGTACGGTAAACGACGACGACGCCGTGAAGCGCTCGGTATCGATATGGATCGCACAATCGAGATCGTGTACAACCGCACGAAGCGTGCCGCCGAAAATACGGCACTTGCCACCGACGACGACTCGCTGGGAATGGAGGGAACGTTGCGCGAGGAGATCACCATCCAGTCGAATCCTATTCTCACGCTGGAGAAACGCGAAGAACGATCGTTCGACTCGAACAACAGTAAGTTTCACATTCGTTTATTGCATTCTATATTTTAAAAATCATCAAGTTTCGTGTTGTATTACTTTTCACAAAATGGATCAGAGTTCATTCTGAATCAAATACTCAAAGTTCTTTTAAACCAAATTTAATTTTGCTCGACTTTGCAAATATATTCCCTTATTCTGCTGCTTTTTGCTCTGCTGAAGAGTTCGAAAAAAGATTAAAAAAAGTATAAAGAAGAAGTACAGGAGAGGGCTTTCAATTAAACTATTTTAAACTCGATTCATCCACAAAAATGTTTCCTCCACTTTATATAAATTGCTACACTAAAAATAAACGTATCCCGTAAACCGCCTGAGATAAATTATAAACTCTAATAACTTACCCCGCTTTCTTCTTTCACCAATTTCAGTCACTCCGGCGGCCCAGCGTGTGGAAGACATTTGCGTCTCGATGATCGGACTCATACTGGCGCTGGTGATCACCGCGCTGCTGGCGCTGGTCGCCGTAGCGGTCGCAGTTTCCTGCTGGTTGATGGCGTACCGAAGACGGCCAACCATCACCGGACCGCTGCCACATCCGCCCGAGTTCCCCAACCCGCTGTTCGCACACCACGAACCGTCGGAACCGTCGCATCATGATTTCATGGGATAGAAGTAATCGCTAAACATAAGTAGTATCGAGACAAAGAGATATAAACAGAGAAAAAAAACGCATCGAGCAAACGAGTAAGAGAAGTTGAAAAAAATACGAAACTAACCGAAACGATGATAGTAACGAAACGAAAGTGACTAACACATGATGTTAGGAAGAAGGAGAGTTACTAACTCATTAAACGAACAAAATAACCATACAACAGCCTTCACCGGCTAGTAGTGGTCGGGACAAACGAGGTGAAAATTTGTAAATAATGTTTAAAGCCACTCAAGCCCAAGAGCAAACTAACGGAATTTATTCGCTAGGAAAAAGATGCAGATAAACTGCCGTCGCTCAAAGAGCGATCGAGGTTTTCTTTCGTTAGAAGTTGGAAGAAACAAAAAACAAGTAACAAAAGACAAACAAAGCCCAGATAAAAATACGATCGAGGAATCGGGATGGCAAAATCGTAAAAAACCGTGAAAATCTCGATCGATTTTTTAAAAAACCACAACCAGTGTCCTTTTTAGGTACAGTTAGCTTAGCTTCGTTGACAAATATCTTACTAGCGTTAGGTGGCAACAAATCGTGGAATGCGAACGGTCCAATGGTTCACTTTTTTTGTGTCGAAGAAAGGAGACGAACTGGTCGAACGCATTCCAGCTCACCGTAACATCTCCTCCGTCGGTCGTTCCTAGTCCTCTATATTTATTAATGTTAATATGATGGTTAAAACGGCAACAACGAGACAAAATAGTAAAAGAGAGTAAAGGGAAGAGCAAAGCAACCCTATATCGAAACGAATGGCCCTCGGTACGGAGCGTAAGGGGCAAGGAACCTCAATCCGTTGACCCCGGATCGCGTTGCAACCGGCCAGAAGAAGGGCTTATGTGTGTGTGTAAATGTGAGTGTGTGTGTTCCAATCCACGTTCCGAGCGTGTGTCCGATTGCACATCCGATCCCGCTCGCGTTTTAACTGTAATTTATTGATATTTTAAAGTATGCTTTTGATATATACTGAACGAATGAACGACGATCGGCGGAGGATTTGAAGACCGAGCGTTAGGAGGAATTAATTAGAGTAGTACGATTGTTTTCCTTTTTTCTTTTCGATTCTTTTTTTCTCCGCACTCTAATTACTCTTAAAAAAAGGCATCAAATGTAATGTTGTATTATAGTTTTTTTTTCTCACTCTTGTTTTACGCCACGCAAGTGTAACAATGCAATCGTAAGCCTTAACGCAAAAGGGATAGACTAAAGCTGTACGAAGTAATGTAAAGGTGGTTTCGTATCGTACGAACGAATGTGGTTTTCTTTTACCAAACTGTTCAATCGATACTGATGTTTTACTGCCAGATAAATGGTTCTTTGTTTTTGGCCAATTAGACGTCGGATTCATTTGTAACGGAAAGTCTACTCGTATGGCTACGAAGCAAGGGTGGTGATAAGAAAGGAGCAGCGACCTTTCCCGTCGCCATTTGCTCGTACTTCGGTAAGCTTTCCGCTACGGATGAGATGCGAAATCTAATAGCCCTCGGTTAAGGATTATTGTATCCCAACCGCATCCACAAACTGCCAACCGTTTTTTTGAAAAACCTACTCTCCTCTGCGTAGCAAATTATGGCACAATCTCCGCTTGTAATTGTGTTTAAGAAAACATTCAAACATATATACGCAAAAGGTGCCTCGCTTTACATTACCTTCGTACCGGCCTAGTTAGTAGTAGATGTGTAATTATATTCAGGTTCTCTCAGAAGACTGCCACCAAAACCAACGTGCACCGCACGTCCTTCGTCGTTTTCAACGCCTATGTCCACCCTACCTATTTGTATGGATGTTTTGTTTCACTCGATACGCACCTACTCCTACGAAATATGAATAGTTAAAACCGAAACGAAACTAAACTAATAGGAAAAAGAACAAAAAACGCGATAATAAACTGTAATACTAATCAAAGTGAGTTGTTTTTATTTTTATTTGAAAGAAATAACCATTGTTTTACGTTTTTTTTAGTCGAATTTTGTACAGAAAGTTATCCCTACACCCAATAAACAAGGAATTACCGTGCGCAACCGGGCTTGCAAACAACTCCCCGTTTAATTTAAGGGTAGAGACAATTTTTCCATTATCCTTGCCTTCCTTACTCTCCGTGGCCAGATCGAGTACATTGATGTACCCGGAAGTGGTGCACACCAATAGGTATTGGCCGACTACGAGTGGCGTTGCGTAGATCTGCGATTGCAACTCCACTTTCCAGCTTGGTATCAGGGCATCACAATCCCCGGGTAGGTAGTGGACGCAGTGAACACATCGATCGTAACATCCTACGAGTAAGCTGATCTTGACGGTGGTTTGCTTTAAAATTTCCAACGATGCAAAAACATTCCCAGGTAATCTAGTGGATGAGATCTGGAATTGATCGATATAAAAAAAATTGTGTGAATTTTTCAAATTGGCTAATCAAGGCGTGTGAAAACTAACCTCTTCTCCTGTAGCGACTTCAACGACGGATAATGTACCATCCACTCGGCATGCTATAACTTTTCCAAAATCAGCAAAGTAAGCTGGTGTGCTGAATATTGGCACACTGCGTAAAAACGTGCTGCTCCACATGACGGTGCCCAAGGTTACACTGACCGAAGCAATCGTGCCATCCAAGGTGGCGATCAACACGCACCCTACGCCATCGACGTTGAATGCAATCGGTTTTGCAAATACTGGCTTTGTACCAATCCTCAGCTTCCATCTTACAGCTCCGGCATCCGACTGATGAAGAGAGAGAAAGAGTGAGTACATAGAGTAGGCATTTGTTACAAATAACAACGAATAGATATTACATACCCCATGAAGGCAATGCAGGTTATGCGATGATCCGTAGCTCCCGAAAATAATTGTTTTCGTTTCCGGCACTACTAGAGGACAACATTTGATCATCCCACCTGCATCATACTTCCAGTTAATGGACCCATTAAGTGGATTGAAACAATACAGATTCCCATCGTAACATCCAACGACACCGTGAACTTGTCCGTCGTCGAGTGTGAAAAAGCTTACCGAACACTCAATGCGATCCGGCAGTGAAAGGCGAGAAACGGTAGCGTGTGTTTCAACGTCGACCGTAAGCAGCAAACCGGAATGACTACCAATGCTTAAAATGTGTCCTAAACTCTGGCAGAAAGTCACTGTCGGGCGAGCATCGATACATTTGCCCATATCAAAGCGACACACGATGGATATGATATTGTCGTCAATCAAATCAATGGATTGGTCGTTTGGAGACATTTGGTCCACCTCTTTTATGCTATTTTTATCATTCAACGCCAAGTATTCAAAAACTTCTTGCAATGACTTTGTAGAGTCTAACAGGTACGTCAAGAGATCCGGTAATGCTGCTTCGAGTGTTTTTTCCATCATCCTGTGCAATCGTACGGCAGCGATCGATGTTCCGCCGTGATCCATAAACGAGCCCAATTTTCGCCTTTTACTATCATCACGCTCAGGCGTACTTCGATCCGCTATTCCTATGGCAACCAATTCTGCACGAAAGACCTCCACAGCAGAAAGCCGTTTCGTGTTTTGACGTCGTTTCAATTTGTCGTACAGCTGCAGTAGGCCATCGTTGCTAACCTTTCCATGCGTTGATAGAGGAATGTGTTCGATGCGATAAAGTTCATCGGGAAGCTTTTGTGACGGCAATGTTTGTCGAAGGTGATCCCATATAGCAATTTCTATGTTCCCGTGTTCCTTGGAGGCAGTGAAAAACAGCACCAACCGTACGTCCTCGCCAATAACGCACGCAGCACATTGGTCAACCGATTCATGGGATAGCAATGTTTCCTCTAACTCCTGTAAACTTACACGGCAACCAAGCCGTTTTATAATTCTCTCACACCTACCGCGATAAATGTACTCGTTGTCTTTGGTTAATTCCACCACGTCACCCGTCGCACGGAATACAACTTTTGCTGATGCTTCGTCCTTTTTGGGATCTCCTGTTACAAAACATTTTCTGGTCGCACTGCCTATAAAAAGATGACCAATAGTCGAACCATTGTCGTTTTTTACGGCAAGTTTTTGATTCTCTTCCACACAACGCAACTCGAGAACGATCGAGCTGTCCAAAGGAATGCCTAGGGGAACGTCTCTGCATAGATGATCGTGGGTCACTCGTTGTATCAGACTCCAGCAGGAAATTTCGGTTATACCGTAAATGTTGTACACCTCCGTTCGACTGTCTGGTGGTATTTGAAGCATTGGAAATTTTTCTCCACCAAACACCAGGACTCTACGAAAAATGGGATTTAAAAATAATTCGTCACCATATGGTTGAAATTTAACTTCATACAAACCTAAGCGTACTGTGCGGAGCTAGGATAACTTCCGTTATGTCTCGATTACTCCATCTCGTGAATAAGGATGGGGTGATCTGCATGAATGTAACACCAGGAAACAACAACGCCAAAAGGCGGTGTGGACTAAGTCGAACTTCGTTCGCCACCATTAAAAGTGTGGCCCCAGCTCGAAACCCCAGTAGCATGTCAATGACGAACGGATCGAAAGTTGGTGGAGAACAGACAAAAAGTACATCACGTTCACTTAACTGAAACCGCTCACTGAGAGCTAACACGTTTGGCATTATGCAGGCTTTTGGCACAAGCACCGTCTTCGGTGACCCCGTGGAACCAGACGTACGAACTCCAAAGGCAATTTCCTTATTGCCCCGGAGTGTTGACGATCGGACAGCGAGTGCAACATGCATGGTCATAACTCGCATTCCAACTACTAATTCCAGTTCATCACAGCTCTCGATCGTTCCTCGATCGGGGAGAAAAAATGCTGAACATTCCCTGTACTGTGTTAATGACGGGTATATCTCATCCTTACGAATTTCGATGCAATTGAAACTGTTTCCCGAGATCATTATGCTGCAAATAATCCAATAGAGTTTAAAAGGTTGAATACATTCTTTTTGGGTGCTTTTAGATAAGCAAATTTACCCTCCTAGAACAGCAATAAGCGCCGGGCAATGCGACAATTGTACGCCAATCAGCTGTCCTTCGATTTTCTGCGCCTTCAGTGAACATGCTACACGTTGTATATCGTTCCATAGTTGATTATAAGTGACTGCAGTCAAACTGCACCGGGAATCGTAGAATTTGATAGCGATGCGACTTGGAAACGTAACAAAAATTGCCCTATCCAGCAGTTCCATGGGGTAAAATAGAAAAGGTTTGTGGTTTGTTTACTGCTGGCCGGTATTGTGAAAGCTGAAAGAGAGTAAACAAATACACACGGCTTATTTCACGCACTTCTTATGCTGGGCTCACTTCACGCACATTAAACTGTCCTAAATTTAGACCAGTTTTGAATTGTATGTGAAATGAAAGGCTCACGTAGGAAATTTAAATGATGATTTTTTGCCGCATGTTTTATTTAAAAGCCATGAATTCAAAGAACTGTTTACGAAGAGAGAACGCAGTTTATTGTGCTCAAACTGAACTTAAAAAAAGTAGTTTGGATATGGCTCGTAGCATATTGAATTAAAAAAAACACAAATTATCTCCATGATGAAAATACCTTTTATTGATCTTTCGAATTCTGTTTATGCCATATTTTGGGTACTTGGTTTTGTCTTACGTTCGCGTACGCATACAACTGAAAATATTAACAAACAAAAAAAAACCGAACACGACACTTATGTACGCTGAATTGAAACATTTTCGGCACTACACGATGTTGCATATCTGTAAGATCTACCATATTCACGTATGAGTTCTAGAAAATAATAAGCATAACGAAATACTATTTGTAAGAGGAGGAATGGTTTCAAATGTGGAAACGTTATGGAAAGCTTTTGCTCTACCTTCTCTCAATATATTCTCATCACTATGAATTTTTTGACCGGTACCTGGAAGCAATATTTCAACAACACAACACCGAGCTGTTTTAAGCATACTTTTGAAACTACGCATAGACAAGAGCGAAACCAAATTTATGTTCGGCGATGTGCTAAAAAGAAATGATTTGGAATGTGCAGTAAACTAGTTGCTCGAAAATATTATTACATATTTGCGTGCTGCGAATGCTTTTTTGTGTTTCACGCATTACTTCCGTAGCAAATTTGCGGGCAATTCAACCACCATTTTTTCTCCTCGCTGTGAAATAGAAGCATGGGTAAAGGTGTTTGCATCTAATTTATATGTGATAATCCTCTTCTCATACATTGTCTTTAGTTGCAGAACTTGATTTGTATATTCTTCTAATACATCCTGTTTTACCCACACATTGATGTACCATTTGGGGGTATCTTTTCCATCCAGAGAAGGTGTAAAGAGTATCCAATTGATCGACGATCGAAAGCTGTTCGAAGACTCCAGGCTAAGCATGGGTTTGCCAAACGCCCCGTAAAGATAAAACACACCCGTTTATAAAAGCTTTCATAGGTTCACATTGTTTGTTGTGTGGCAGCACGCGGGTGTTGAGATGTGCAGTATTTTTAGCTCTCTTAACAAATTTCCAACAACATCTACTGTTTGCTACTCGTTGATACTCACGCCATCGTCTTAATTGTTACAAGTGTTGTGTTCTCCCGCCGTTTCCGAAATCCCAAAACGCTGCTAATATTCTCCTTCAACAGCTTGGTTTTAATCTTCCATTTGTTCGGGAAATTTTAAGTTTGTCAGACGGCACCCGTCTACCGTTTTTCCACCACTGCAACTAACTTCATAAAACATTTGAAAACCTTAAGTGAAACGGAAGATGAAAACAGTGAATTACCCCCAAAAATAACGAAAGCAACGTGAATTCACCTCCAAAAGATAACTGCTCCCCACCATTCTTTGTATCTCTTATTCGATGTTTTCGTTGCTCATTATTTCTTTCCTTCATGCTAACTGCCCAGCGATAGTTTTTCCAAAGCACGCGAATGTATTTGCAGCTCGATTATTCAACATGTTTGAGTGTGTTTTTGGTTGATTTGTTATTGATTATTTTTCATTTCTTTTATAGAGATAATGTATAATAGCGTATGTTTCGATCGTTCCAAACAAGACTACTAGATTGGACGTTCATCGCGTTCTTGGATGCCGATCCTTTTTGCCTTTTTTTCTCGTTTCTTTTCCTTCGTAAGGAGATTTCATTTTCATCATTGCTACTTTTGCCGTTCTTGCGAATACGATTCGTTTCAGGCATTTGAAAAAAAAAAACATAACTTCCGGGGGCAATACGATTCGGATTTGCAAACAATTTAAAGTAAATACTCGTGAACAGTTGTTTTTCACTCACAGCATCGGAAGCTTCCTCTTCTTCATTGCCGCATACCGCATGGAAAACCGGCAACTCCTCTCATGATGGTTCGAAGCATAATTTAACACAAAAAAAAGTTTATAAAAAAGCCCTAGAGATATAATGATTGATAAATGATGGCTGAACGTTGTTTTTCCCTTCAGCTTGCAACTTTTCTTTATACGTTTTTGTTTTGCATCATTTAACTTCGGAATGAAGGAACCGAATTATTCAGAGTAGAAGCATTTCCCGTTCTCACTCAGCCCGCCCGCCACAGTCCCGGCCTCTGTCTGTGTTTCTATCTCTCTAATACGCAGCACACACACACGCTTCATCAGCGCAGCGGAGCGGTCTTACTGCTCCTCGTCACCAAGCTCCTGCTTGATTTTGGAAAAGTCAAAGTCCTCGCCCGTGCCACGCTTGAAGATGTCCAGCACGTCCAAACAGGTCGTCTCGAAGTGAGTGGTGGCGTCGTACGATTGCGAGATGAACACCTGCGACTGCAGCCCGTCGTCGGTCGGCTCGTAGTAGTCCGTGATGGACAAGAACTTTTGTGCGATCGGGCCGAGCAGATCGAGACCGGGCTTGATCTCGGCCTCCGGATTGGCGGTCTCGACTGTGGTCGAAACCATGGCAATGAACCAGCCCTTGGCCGACACCTGGTGCGTCGAGCTGATGAGCGACACGTAGATGTCCGACTTACGATCGACCTGCATCTGTGGAATGATAATCTGCGTGGACAGGGCATCCTTCGTGTTCGGGATCGGATGATCCAGCAGGCAAATGCAGCGGATCACCTTTCCTGAGATGCGTACCTGGGGACACAAAAAAACAAAAGCACATTAATATCGATCATAGGCAGCACTGGCTAGGTTTCAGGGCCTACCTTGTTCGGTACGTATGTTGGGTCGCAGTAGACCTGTTTGCATTTGGCCACCTCCTCGCCGGAGCGTACGCCGACGACCTTACCGTCGGCGTCGTACACAATCTCATCGATCGGCTTGTCCAGCATGTACGTGCCACCGTAGATGGCCGACAGCCGGGCGAAGCCTTGTGGCAGTTCGCCCAATCCGTACATCGGGTACAGATACGGCGACTTGCCGTAACGTGCCAGCGAGTCCGAGTACAGCTTGATGCGATTGATCGTTTTGATAGCCGGTTCGGTCAGATACGAGTCGTCCCGGTACAGGGCCAGGGCATGGCCGGTGAAATCTTGGGTGCTCTTCTCGAGGCCGAACTTCTCGTACAGCGCCTGCATGTCCTTGGTGGAAGGGTCAAAGTCTTTCCACGTCTTCGGATCCTCGGCCACGAAGTCCTGGACGTAGATGAGGAAGTTGCGGAAACGACGTTTCTCGAACAGACCTACAAAACATCCAACATTATTAATCCATGAAAGTGAATAATTTAGGTAAAATGTTTATTACATATTTAGACATGCCATTTCTAAACAAGAGTTTTTCATTTCCCAGCAAGAAATTATGCAGAACATTCTTAGTATCAAAACTATCCACCGACTACTATGTCGATCAATACATCACGAATAGCAGACGACGGGCAGTGCACTAAAAAGGAAAGCTTTCACCTTTGACTCATAGGTTTCTTTTTATTGGGCGTAGAAACAAACGAATATGTTTCAGCTGTCGAAAAGCAGCGGCGAGAAACAGTGGTCGTTTATCAGTTTTACGATATATTTCTTCATGTATTCCATTCGTTTCTCTCACGAATTCGCTCGCTTTCTCTAGGAACCGAGCGGAAGCGGTTTACTAAGATGATGATTGAGTTTCCTTTGTAAAATAAAAGTGGATAGATGCTTTGCGGAAAAAAACCTCGTGCAAATTGGTCGGGTATTCTTCCCTGTTCTAAAGAGACGGGCATGCTACCATACTGGAAGGCAGACAAATTATCAGCCAGGGAAAAACTTCCGTTTTGTCGAGCAACGTGTCATTTTCCTTCGATTCTTTTTTTTCTATTTCTTTACCCCTCAACTATCGTCATTTCTACGCCACACTCCATTACGTGTTTTCATGTATTTCCTTTTGCACGGTTCGTTTCCAATATATTTTTCCTTTTGCTGCTCATTACTGTGCAATTGGAAAATGGACAATATAAAAAAACCCCCCGATAGAGTAGGACAGCGTTGCGACGCGTTCAGTTCCCAGCGGGCAGAAAGGGAAGAAAGAAACTTTTGCTCTGGCCGCCCCAACGAGCGAGAGCGAATGTGTCGGAGAGTTATACGCAGAGACGGAGAGAACGAGTGAGCGAACCGTTTTTTCGAGACCAGCGAAAGTACCGAAATTTGGGCAATGAAGCACTTGGCGAGGGTTGCAGGAAAATCAGCTTATCATGAAACACCCTCTTCCCCCACCCACCCCCATGGGTGGTTTTCATCATAATATTACGTACCCATCAGATCGGAAGCGAGCGCTTCCTTCTGGTCGACCGGAACTTTGGAGATCTTTCCACCTTTGTACACGTAGCTTCCCTCGACCGACTTGAACTCCAAATAACGGGTCACACCCGTGTGTATCAGCAGCTTCACCAGCAGCCCGTTGGCCATCAGGAACTTGGGGATCAGATCGACGTTCCAGTCGCGACCGCGGCCATATTTGCCCTCCGGCAGCTCGACGCCGAATCGCGAAAACAGGTCCTCGAGGGGCGTAATCGAGGCAGACTCACCGCCATAGTACTTATTGCGATCGATGTGCAGCACTTTCTTGCCCGACACGGACAGCATTCCACTGAGGATGCACTCCTTCAGGCCGGTACCGAGCACAATCGCGTCGTATTCCTCATCCATGATGACGATGCGTTAATACGGGCTACGCGAGTTGAAAATTCGACTTCACAAACGATTCCGTCACAATTCTACCGCACGATGCTGGGGGGGAGGATAACAGGGGGCAGGTGTGTCCGGGCCTCCGCGTTGCTGGAATATTCTTCGTAATTTGCACCTATTCAAACCACTGCGGTACGCGCGTGCTTCACCTGCACCAGACGCACAATCTTTTTCTCTGCAAACTGCACGAAGTGAAGAAACTTGGTTGTCACAGGAAAGAAAATACGGACTGCAAAAATCGACTACGACAGCGACCAAGTTTACTCTACACTCTGGACTGGTGTGTAGTAATCTTGGTAGTAACCTTGATGACATCTACAAAATATGTTGTAAACGGAGTTGAATACCTAAGCACCTGGTTGCATGCTGCCTTTTCGGTCATACGGTCACTGAAATTCGAAAATTTGAAATTATGCTGTTGAATAATATGATTTGTATAGTCAATTAATACAAATGATATTAAGTTATTATTGCCGATGAAGTTGATGCGTTAAGCCCGATTTCAATTATTTGATGGTTTGATTTTTTACGTCATTCTATGATTCCAGCACAAATATGCTTCAAACAATACACGCTGTTCTTGAGCGATTGCGTGAAAAAGGTTTTCGTTTACGCCTTTATAAATGTCGGTTCGAATTGCATCTGATCAAGCTCCTTGGGCAGATAAAGAGGCGAAAGAGGCCTAACGGCTCAAAGCCTCGATAAGTCCTTCCCCACCTTACTATTTCCTTGGGCTGATCCATCTAAAACAGAACCTATTTCAAAGATGCTTTCTCCAGCTCAGCTCAAAGAATGTAGCTCAACTCAGGTCATTTCTGGGGGCTATGAATTGTTATGAAAAGTTAATCGAGCAAATGAAACAGCTTCTAGCTTGCAGCCACAGGATAACCTGGAGACACGTTGGTGTCAGAGAACGGAACACATCACGGGTGTGTTGAAGAATTTTGAGGAATAAATGGTATACATCGTTTACGGTCGATACGTTTATTCACTGAAGCGTAGATTCGGAAAGCTGAGCAAGGGAGAAGAGCCTAATCTTGAACATTTTCAAAATTTGTGTCAGTTTATGGATCAACTCGAGTATAAAGAAACGCTCAGACATATCAGAAGCTATTTTAAAGCTGTAATAAAACAAGACATGTTGATAAGAAAAGTTTAGCCCGTATCCTAACGTTTTTAAACGAATTCAAATAAACTACCGACGCAGCCAAAAAGAACGCTGCCTAATTCCATGGCAATTGTCGAGACGTCAAAATATTGCAGTGAGTCTTTGAGAACTGATTCTCTTTTCTGGAACGAACCTGCTCAGGTTCGGAATTGAATTACACATCACTAGCTCAATATTTTCACTGCTCTTTTTTGCCCGAAAAAGGCGACTTTTCTCTAAAATTTCAGGCGAAATACGCTCTTTTTTTTAAACGGTCAAATAACCTTGAGTGACACGACCCCGGTTCGAGTTTAGGTCAACGAAACGGTAAAACCATTCTTCCCGATACGTCTCCATACACGGATGTGGATGTGTTGATGCACACTTCGCGAATGTGTTCGTGACCCGATTCGTTCTTTGAGAATGAAAATGATTCTCTCTAAGGAAAAAATATTAAAAATTAGAAAATATGGTCAATATTTAGTAACATACTTGCAACAAAGTTACGTGTCTTGAATAGACCATTTATTTCAGGGGTCATTTGTCGAAATCTGTTGAGGAACTTAAAAGTAATTTGCAAACTGCCATTTTTGAACCTAAATTGCAAATCAAGGTTTCCTAACCTTTTCGCCATAGGTGCTATCTCTTTCCCACACTGGTTTTTTTTATAGAAAAACTAGAAGAAAATTGTAAAATTTTACTCCTGATAAAATTGCGTATCTTGAAAAGACTTTTCTTTTGAAGGGTCACTAGTACAAATCGATTTAGTGATCATAAAGTTGGTAACGAAAATACTTTTTCAGCATTCACCAACCAAGGTTTCTATAACTATCCCCTATAGAAATCGGACAATTGCAAACCTGTTGTCAGTTGTGTTTGTACTTCCACGACGGAAGGTTGTCGCTGACGCGCGCGCTCGTGCCACAAATTTCCGTTTTCCTTTGTCGTGCCGAAGCACCAGTTAAGTTTTAAAGTTTTTGGCTAGTTAAAACCACCAATCACGGTTGTATAGTTATCGCATCCTCTGTTAAACCGACGTGTCGTTCGTTAGTCGAGTGCTTTTACGGCCGTTAAGTTGAAAAAGGCAAAATCACCTCATCGCGACTGGTCCGGTTTCATCAGCGAAGCACAAGTCTGTGTTGGCCGTTTTAACCGTTATGTCTGCGAAGCAAAGCAGCTTCTTCTAGCACCAGTCTCGGCGGAGGAGTGTACGAAGAAAGTAAGCATTCCCTCCCCATTGGGGGGGTTTCAGCGCCTGTTGCTGCGCTCCATAGTGTGTACTATGGGAATGTGCGGTTGCATTATTTTACGGTGATCGCCTTCGGAGCCAGATTTTGGCCGGAATACTCTGCCGTCGGTGAACTGTGCTCCGTAGCCGAGGGCCGTCCGTCCGGCAGCAGTGACGACAAGAAAGTGGGTTTCCGTGAGGCAGTGAAGAATAGTGGCATCACATTACGATGCTGTGCGAAGAACGCAAAAATTCGGAAGAAACTTGAGAAAAGAACCGAAAGAACCGAGGCCCTGGTCGGGGCATATTATGGAAAACACACACACGCACACACGGTATGATTCACGCACATGGATATGCGGATGCTGTAGGTACTGCTTTCTCGCTCCCTCCCTCGCTCGGTCGTTGTCTTCCTGTCGATTGCTCACGATTTCTCCGGTCGTTCATGTTCAGTGCCGCCGCGATGGTTGATGCTGGCCGAGTCCGTCTTTCTTCGCCAAAGTGGCATTTCCAAAGTGTTGTGTAGCAAAAGGGCGCTCCTGCAGATCAGACAAACGGACGGAGGTCTTCAATGGCATGCGAATAGTTATTCTCAAAACTAACAAGAACCATTATGGTAATTTGTTAGTTTGGTAATCTTATCCCAAACTTTCCTGAACTATAAACGATCGCGTGAAAGGTGAGAAGAT
>KE525399.1:60265-74123 GCA_000441895.2 Anopheles sinensis
ATGGCGAACTGCTTCCAAACGTAGGCGACGCAACTAATTGCGCCTGGTTTGCGTTGCATTGTGATGAATAAATTTGTCCGTTTGCTTCCTTCACCGAGCGGAACACATTACGCTTGGGTGGGATTTCCCACCCCAACTCCCGGACTAATGTCAACCCGGTAGCAACTAGCTCTCGTCGGGGTGGATTCATATTGCCGTTCGATTGCGTTCGGTCGTCCGCACTTCTTCGCCGTTGTTGTCGAACGGAAAACCCCTCCGGCAA
Source organism: Anopheles sinensis (assembly GCA_000441895.2). Lineage (NCBI taxonomy): Eukaryota > Metazoa > Arthropoda > Insecta > Diptera > Culicidae > Anopheles > Anopheles sinensis. Next base: position 60,528 of record KE525399.1, read on the forward strand.
GAGGCCAATGTGTGGCCTATTCTTCCTTTCTCCACCACGACGATCTCGTCACCGCTCGCTTCCGTGGTGCTGGTGGGTTGGGAAATTCCACGACTATCTTTCCGACGACTAGCTTAGCTCAGCGGGAAGCGGGAAAAATATGTTTGGACGGAAATTTTCAACCATCCCGTCTTAATGCTTCACACAGGACGGGGAAGCGCGGTGCCGTAGCCGAGGCGGCGGTGGTGGTTAGATCATTTGTTTACAGTATAACAAATTATAAAAGAAGTCATTTGTGGTGTGCCGGTACGGTCCACGGAAGGTGTGGCGAGCAGCGAGCACGGCAATAATCATAACAACAAAGTGTAGGCTTGTGGAGTAAACGATGCTTTACCAATATCATCGGAAGGCCTTCTTCCTGAACTCCGAAGGTGGAAGATAAACGGTTTGCGCATCGATGAGTATGGAGGAAAATATTGTCGTTCGTGCTGAAGGCGGCACTCCCACTCGATAGGCCACGTCTCTGGAGTTGTCTAGCTTTCGTAACAGCTGCACGTTGAATCAATATCGTTTACTTCACCGGACTGTTTTGAACAAATTCATTTCAATTCGGGACCATTTCCCGCAACGTGGTGTTTCTGCTCAAAGAAATTCATTCAAAGGAAAGTAAATTAATCAAAGATGCCACTCCATTGCATCACTTGCGGTCCATTTTCCCTGGATCGAACATAACCATCTGGCACAAATGCAAATGGAGATGCCGTTGACTTACGAGTAAAGCGACATGTTATCTCCGTCAGTCGGAGATGCAGAACACGCCGTGTTATTGACGTATTCGCGACGGAATGCCGGTTTGCCTCGAACGACGACGTGTCATCAACGGTTCCACCGTCTTATACTTATCCTCCATCCATCGACAGTGCGGAACGGCGGTGGTTGTTAACGCTAAATGACTGATCGGTCATAAGTCAAACAGGCGCGATGTGTGGGCGAACCTGAAATGGTATTTTTACGGTGGTGAATATTCACATATTCGCTTCTCCGGTGAGTAAGGTTTAGCGTGTTTCTGTGCTAGCAGTGAAACAATTTAATACAATTTTTCGCCAAAGTATTCGTTGACTGTACACATTTCATGATAAGTTAGTTTAACACCGACCAGTAGAAGAGTTATGGACTCTCTGCGGTTATCTTTTGGGATTTTCCATATTGGGGTAGCGATTTGCTTTTAGCATTATGTGTTTCGTCGGATGTGTCCAAGCATTTTTGTGGCAGAGATAAAACGCAACCCAGCCACATAATTTTGACTTCCGGTTTTCAACAAATTATAACAAACAAAACATCTCATACTGAAACACATGTTTTCGGACTAAACGAAACTAATTATTTATATTTAAAAAAGGGAATGTTTCAAATTTGCATCACTTCGTACTCGGAACATTGAGAAAGTGCTGAAAATCCGTCTGCCAATCGTTATTTTTCCCTTTTTCCACTGTTATCTCGTTCAATCTAGTTCCACAGATCGTCTGCAGCGAAAAATAAAAATATATGAGACGTTAAATATCGTTAGCAAGAGATTATTAAAACTTATGATTTTATTCCTTCTGCTTTTTGCTTTCAAATTTAAAGTAAGGCTAAGTTTAATTTCGCCTAAGAGTTTGATATATGAAAAGCAAGAAAAAAAGAATATTAGAATCATTCATAGAACAAAAATTGGGCAACATGAATCATTTTATGTTTTAACAATTTAATTTGAACATGCATTTGAGGGTTTTCCCAAGTTTCTTCCGTTGGTAATATATTTAAAGCATAAGTATTTCCTGCGGATTGTAGTTTTATTTGATGCTTTTTGCGACTTTTATGTATATTTTCAAGCGAAAATATTTTTCGCCATGTTTGGCTCACAATGGTCCTAATTATTCACAATATGGATTATGTCGCCAAAACGAAATTACATGGCATATTCCGAAACTTAGGTCAGATAAATGACCGAACGTAATCCAGAAACAGTGATAGACGATCCATCTTGCACAACTCTATCAAAGCAAAAGGAAAATTTGACCATTAAAGCATTTTTGTTGCCAAAAGTTCTGTCAAAGACTTAACCAAGTTCTGCAAAAAAAATCGTCCCCCTGCAGTCACCGCTATCGACGAATATTGTGCGTGGTATGAACAGATCAAATCAGACAAGCAAAATGAGAAACTCGCGCCGAACAATGAGCAGCTCGTGAAGCAAATAACGCTAAATTGATCATTTGATTGCCGTTTAAATGTATTTCTATTGTTTCAAGTTGATCATTGAATAGGTTTGAAAAAAGCTGTTGAGTTTGATGAGCTTAATCCTATTTGTTTAAGTTCGTCACTTTGCGCCAAGTAAGGCACACTGCAAAATTTATGCGTCAAGTTAGGAACATGAAGTACCAGACAAAGAGTTTCTAGAATTTGAAGAATTATCAATGTAAGAATTTCTCACTTATTATACTTATATTCTATGGTAGTGAAGCTATCACTGTGCAAAAAGTCGTATGATTTGACCGAACATTGATTTTGTTTTTCACTTTTAGTGAACAGTTAAGTAACTGCGTTAAGTATGGTGCTTTCACGGTAAACATGTCTAAACATGTTTCTTTCTAAAATTGGATATGTAAATCAAGTTAAACTCAAACAAGAAAGCAACAAAGAGATAAACATAGATACTTTGTCGTCAAATATAATGGTGCCCAAGGCAAAGCACAACATGTACAATGTAAAGTCAACCCCGTGGCGGATAAGGCTTTGCCTACCGTTCGTTAGCCACCGTTTTGCGGCGTGTCACATGCGTGAGCGAACGTGTAGGGCGAAGAAAAGGATCAGCGTTTGCGCTGGGCACGAGCACGTGACCGAATCACTCCAATATCCGCAGCAATTAGTGCCCTCCGGCCAGGGCACCCTGCCTCTCTGCCGAGCCACATTGCCGGAACTGAACTTGGGCGGCATTCGAAGTGCATATCGAAGGCGGCACACAGACACACAAACACACAGTGGTTCGAGACTTGCATGGTGGCTCGAATCGATGGCTAAAAACCTGTTTTGTTGTAGTTTTGTTTTCTTTTTCATTTTAGTTTTACTGCTTCGTTTCGTTTCATACGCGACCATACTGGTACCGGGTGGCCGGCCACCTTCCTCTCCTTTTCCCGATTGCCTTACTAACTGCCCCGGTTCAAGGTCGGCCCGCGGCCGCCTTCAATCCGTTTCGCACAACGGCTCCCGGAAGTGAACGTACACACGACCGAGGGGAGTAGTGGAGGGGGGAAGGAGGGCCCGAATCGAGTAGGAAATGTGCGCGTTGTTGCACCGAAAACCTAATAACTGGCCTGAGCTGCAGCTTTTTGCCACTGCGTGACTCGCGTTTGTGTCACCACTTGGCTTTCGTTGATTTTGCGCCCATTTGAGGGCCCTACCGGTCCGTCCCCAGAACCGTCCCTCCTCCCGCCCGCTCGGCATGTAAGCAGAGGCCCCTTTGGTTCGGCAAAGCGAATTACCTTCACGACAACGCAGCAATGCGACCGACGATGGATGACCATGACCGAGCGTTGTCGGTGTGCCAACCAGGGTGACGGGGGTGGAGTGGTAATCCGTCGGTCCATGGATGGGCGGAGAAACGTAGCGAGGGCATCGGGTTTTCTCTCTTCCTTCCCTTGCTTACATATGATCGCCTATGCTCAGCGACGACCAGTCACGTGAGCATAATGTTCCGGCAATGGCAATGGCGGAAGTCGCATACACACACACACTGAGACTCGTGTCAGTCAGCCGGTCAGCGTGGGCCAGTGAAAGTAAATGGTTCCCGCCACCCATTACGCACCATTCATCATCTGCATGCTTAAGCACACTGACATACAAATAATTTCACCTTTCTCTCTCGAAACAACAACTGATACGTCGGGGGCTTGCATAGGGGTTAACACCAAAAAGGGGGCAGAGGGAAATTGGTCGTTCGAACAGTTGTTTGTGTGTTGACCATGAAGATGGTGATGGCCATCGAGCAGTTCGATTTGCTCGATAATTATAACTCATTTTTATTATTTAAGGTAAACATTGACATTGTTCAACAGTTGTCATCATTAAGAGTGGTAACAAAAAATGGATAAATTTCCTTGAGCACCAAAATTACATACCGAGTGCCTAATTGGGTTAATTTTTATGTTGCTTTACAGATTTGAATCAAGAAAATATAACCATTTTTTTAATTGTTTTGTTGTGATTTCCGTTTAAAACCAATTTAATTACTATATGCCATCTAATATTTTACTCGGAATTATTACCTTCCAAATGTAAACATTCCAAATTTAATTTTTTGTAAGTTCTTTAAAATGTATCCTTAACTGAAATCAGAAGTGCTAAACTCTTGTTAGTCCTTGTACATCAGTTACATAAGTTACATTAAAAACATAAGTCAGTTTGTAAAGGAGCCACTAAAAATAGATACAATTAATATGATGAAAACTTAGTTAAACGGATGAAGGCCAAAGGTGTTAAAACTAATAAAGCTTGACATGTCGGAGCCCATTACAAAATTGCTGAAAATACCACGCAACAACCGATAAGTAAAACTGATAATCATTCTTTGGTTTTTTTTTTGTAGTCGTGAACACATTTATTTGAACTAAATCGGAAATGGAATGGTTCTATATTCCTTTTCGATCCAAAATTATTCCTGTTATATTTCGTAATGCTGTTTGTTTAAGTGGTAAAAAAAGAAGGCACAGTTATTTTGTATGCTAACCAAAGCTAACTAGAAACTTCTAAACCTTCAGCTGCTACACACTTGTAATCTTGAACCTTCCGCTTCGTGACCGTGTGGTATGTCCCCGACCTATGTTCGATTGCTTCCTGCCATTTGCGCACCCGTACGTCAGAATAAGGAGCACTCCATATTAAACTTCAATGATTCAGCGACCGGTATGGGAAGGCGGGCAGGAGGGAGCGATGAGACCTAGCTTTCCATGGCATGATGTGCATGGCGGACGCGCACACATAAGCATAAACCTTGGCGGGCGGCGGGAGGCTATCGTCCGCGTTGAAGAACACCTTTCCGTGCAGCTGGATATTAAATTCCTGTAGGTGCACTACCGCCTCACGGTCCTGTGTGTGTCTGGCGGGACACGGTGGTAGACCGGAATGGGATAGAAAAGCTGCCATGCTTGCGAAGGTAATTTGTCCGCTGGAAAAATGAAGCGTACCGCGTCCGAAGGGGAAATTGTCGTCCCAACCGAAAGCTCACACTCAGTGTCACACCAGTAAATATCAATCAAATGGCGACCGCAGCACGGACAAACCACGGAACGCCTGGGAGAACCCCTTGCATGCGTTCAGGAGAAGGCACGCGATCGGCGGTGGGTGGTGAGGGGGTGACGAGAGATGGTAATCATGTTGCCGAGGGTTGTTTCTTTTTCATGCGCGGACGCCACCACCATGCGGTTTACATTGAACCTTTTCCACGAGCGCGTCGTTCACTTTCTTCTTCCGTGACGATGCCGGCCGCAACCGTGCCAATGTCAGAGGCCAAATTAAGGAACCAATGCAGCGATGTAGTGGCGCACTGCCACCGATTGGACGCCAAATTGGCCACGAGTATGTTATTGATTTGGTGCGGTTCGATCTTGGATTGCGGGAACTTCGATTTGTTGTTGTCCGCTTTTCACTTCTTTGTAATGTCGTTATTTTACAACATTTGTTTATTTGGTTCGCTCCTTATGTTGTTTGCCCTTAGTTCTGATAAATGTTTGCTTTGATAAGTTGAAAAAATGTTATTACTTTGCTAAATTGATAAGTATCGGTACTTCAAATGACAAGGTCGATATTATAGCTTACACGTTTACCTTTTAAGAAAATCCAAAATATACAAGGATTTACAACCCTCAAATGGTACAAATTTTATGGAAAACCATAAAACAAAACAAAAACTCGTTATGTTTGTTCAAATAGGGTAAACTTTCTAGTTTTCCTAAACCAAACGCATGTCAGATCAAACGAGAGTTGGTAAAATGACAAATTTATAACCAATTTATTTTAATTTTAACCGGATTTTTATTAAGTATTTGAACAATTGCTCTCAAAGCAATTCTGGCTCAAAGTATTTGAACATTCCTCTATTAACTGTAATTAGCAAGCTATTTGATAGCTTTCTGCTTCCTGGTTGGTAATCATTAAACTTGAAACAAATAAGTTAGTGCCAATTACAGTTTTGTCGATACATTTTATTCGTTTTGCTCCATCGAAAATTCATTGATAGATTGCGATCATAAATGAGTTTTTTTTTAATTTAAATTGTATCTTAAAGTCGTTTTTATATATTTTGATAAAGGGTGTATATTTGTAAATATGTGTCGTTCCATTGAAAAATCATTGATAGATTGCGATCATAAATGTTTTTTATTTAAATTGTATCTTAAAGCCGTTTTCAAATATTTTGATAAAGAGTGTAGTAAATATTTGTAAGCATTAATTCAGTTAGTTTAGCATTTTCTCTATCAAAATGAGAATTACTTGTGCTTATTTATATTTAAGTGGAGCGCAGAAAACTCCGCTTCCATTAGTGTCTGGCGAGGCAAAAGGCGTACCAGTTTCAAGTGTTTTGCCGGTTCGCTGCGGCACTTGACATTTCAAGGGCCTGTCTGTGAAATGTGAAAGGATTCATTCGCTCCCATTTTTTCACCCCATCTCGTTTGATGATTTCCCATCATAAACGGTATGCATCTTTCATTGGTATCGATCTGGCCGTGTCCTGGCACGCTACTTTCGCTAATAGGGCACGTCGTGATCCTCCCGTTTTTTTGGTACAAACCACAGCAGTTACATGCATAGCTGACATCTAGCGGAATTTCCCAGTCGGTCACTGTCGTTTCCTGTTGTTCTGCATCTCACGTCATGCCGTGAATCCATCCACACATGTTACCCAGGACCTGCGATGCAATGCAAACGGGGGTCGGTCCGATCCGGTTCAGGGTCCGTCTGTGTGTTCGGTCGGTCGGGGCAAATAAATCCGCGCCAGCGAATGTGAATGCATTATTGATGGCGATACTTCGATGGCGACCGCTGCACGGTGGGCGAACCGGCGGGTAAATGATTGAATAAGTAATCAAAGGAAAACATCTATCATGCTCGAATGGCGGCGGAAGGGTGGCATTATTCGAGCGGGCAAGGTCTTATTGTAACGGTCGGTTCCCGAAAGATCACGAAGGCGGCAGGCGGGGGAAAATTTGGGTGACCATGGGAGGGAACTTCGTGTAATAGATGGTTAAATAATAATGGTTACATTTCATACGTCGTCGAATACGTTTCGGAAAATGCCAACGATGTTCTGGCGGGCAAAGAGAAAGGGTACGGTGTCCGAAAGCATCATTCTTCAATAAAACGAATAATTAAAGCGTTTCGTGCCGAAGTAGCGACGATCGAAATGATTACGTTCTCGGTGCCATCAATAGCGCCGTTGTTTTTGGGAGAAAAATAAAAATTACCTCGTTACACTTGCTGGTGTTTGCCAACCTATCACGAAGTAATTAAAATATAAACTAACGCGAACGTGTTATCATTATACATTGCGCTGTAAAAATCTCATCTGAATCATTCGGCACGTGATATCAATAACTCCAAGATCGGTCGCGTCCGTGTTAACGTTTTCGAAAACACAAAACTCGATGACAACAGCAGAACACCGATCCAGAACTGCCCCAGATAAAGGCCGTGATTGATTGAACCGAGAACTCGTAAAGACATTGTAGTTGACCCATTTGACACTTAGAGGCGAACAGCACGACACAGTACGTGCTTGAAATTCTAACTCGCAAACCGAGCACGACGATGGTGACAACGACGCCGACGCCAATCCCCTCTCAACTTGGGAATATCGCCGCGACTAGAATTATGATTATCGAACAGGCGGAAGATATTGTAAACATTCCTAACTGTAGTTCGAGGCGTGCCCCCCACTAAGCGCTGATACGTCGTGGACCGATCGCGTCCAGCGATGGGACCGAATGTAGTTGTGAACTTTTGACCGTATGAATTAATCCATTAACACACGGATTGGCATTCTGTAGTGGTCACCATATTGGGTACAAAAAACCCCCGCGACACAACGTTCCGGTTTGGTTGTTTGTCGTCGTAGGATTGGAAAGGAAAATTCGCGCCACACTGTTCACAGCCCCATGGAACGTGATGGGAATAAAACATCTCCTCGGTGGTCGCTGGAGAGACACCCGTCGATTCATTGTACGATAATGTTCTAACGTGCCATTTTCTCTTTTTGTATGTTCTTTCCAGCGAATCGGAGCGGTACAAGAAGGTCCTCTGGCAGGATGTGCGCGTCGGCGATCTGGTCCACCTCTCCAACAACGAGACCGTCCCGGCCGACATACTGCTGCTCAAGTCGAGCGATCCGCACGGCGTCTGTTACATCGATACGTGCGATCTGGACGGTGAAACTAACCTAAAGCGTCGACAGGTGAGTTTGCGAATTCAATCGTCCAAACGGTTCGATTGTGAACCTTCACTTTACTAATTTCTTCCGCCCCGTTCGCAGGTGGTTCGTGGATTCGTGGAGAAGCAGCACATCTTCGCACCGAACAAGTTCACCAGCCGCATCGAGGTGGACGCCCCGTCGACGAAGATCTATCGCTTCCATGGCGCGGTGATTCATCCCTCGGGCGAGCGCGTTCCGGTGTCGACGGATTGTCTCCTGCTAAGGGAAAGTCGCCTCAAGGTATTTGTTTGATTCGCAGGGAGTTGGGTTTGTCCCAGTTTGACATCGGGTTTCGAATTTCTTACTTTTAGAACACGGACTACGCCGAGGGAATCGTCGTGTACGCTGGTCATGAGACGAAGGCTATGCTCAACAACAGCGGACCACGGTATAAGCGGTCCAGGATTGAGCAGCAGATGAACATCGATGTGATATGGTACGTGCAAATTGATCTCTGTCAGTTTAGTATAATTTAATATGTTAAGGGAAATATTCTATACTACTATTTTAAATAGCGTTCGTATTCTGAGAGTTTTCTAAAATCAATTCACAATAAGTCAGTGGAGTAAAGTAGATTTAGCTCTTATCTATATCTTATGCAAATATATTGAGTTTGTAGGTAAACAATATTCCTATCGATAAGGTATTTTCAAGTAAAAAAATCAAGCATTTTGTTTCAGAATTCCAGAGTAATAAATCTATTTTATAAAAACTAATTTAGAATGTGTCAATACTAGAATCCAAAAGAACGGCCAATATTTAAAAATTAAATTAATTAAAGCTTGACTTAAAATCCTTATATGGAAACAATCTATGGAAAATTTAAAAAATCCACAAATTCAATTTCAATTACAGTCAATTTGTGGCGTCATTTTAAAAATATGTAATTATTTTTCAAAAAATGCACATGTTGAATTTATATTTTAAATTTGTTAAAAATTAAAGCTTAAAAGAATTAAAATTGGATTCAATTCGACCGTTGTTGCTTTATTCCGAGATAGCGGAAAAATGAAGAGGTGCGGAAAAAAATTAAAACGCTAAAAAATAGTCAACAACTTTGCTGATATGATTTATCTAATATAATGAAACATTGGGATCATACTAACTAAAGAGTTAAACATTTATTTTTGCTCATCAAATGCATGTCTTTGAATGAACTTACTTCATTTTTTCCCTCCCCAGGTGCGTTATCATCCTGATTGTGCTGTGCGTCATTGGTGCCGTCGGCTGCAAGCTGTGGCTTTCATTCTACGCCGACAGCTCCGACGAAACCGAGGGCAACGGTGATACCAACAACGACACATTCCGGACACCATTTCTCCCGTTCAAGATCAGCCCCGACTACGAGGGGCTGCTAGCCTTTTGGACGTTCGTCATTATCCTGCAGATCATGATACCACTGTCGCTGTACGTTACGATCGAGCTGTGCAAGCTGATGCAGGTCTACCACATACACAACAACACCGAGCTGTACGATCCGGACTCGAACAAGCGCACCGAGTGTCGGGCGATGAACATCACCGAGGAGCTCGGGCAGATACAGTACGTGTTCAGCGACAAGACGGGCACGCTGACGGAGAACCGGATGATCTTTCGGCGGTGCACAATCGTCGGCGTCGACTACAACCATCCGGAGACGGAGGAGGAGAAGGAGATGAATAAAATAGGCGCTCCGGTTCCGATCCTGCAGCCGAATCTGAGTCTGCTGGAAAACTTTCGTGGAAGCTCGCAATCATCGCTGGAGGCGAGTCCGGAAGCGAGGATCGGTGGGTGGTGCGGACGGGGCCGCTGGTGAGCCGGTGGGCAAGCAGATACAGGAGTTTTTCCTGGTGCTAGCCATTTGCAACACGGTAGTGGTTAGTGCCACTCCCCACCGGGACAATATGAATGCGAGCGGTGTGATAGAGTTGAACGATAGCGACACGAGCGTAACGCTTGTCCGTCCGGCGTTGGTAGAATCGGACGGAGGCAGTTTACCGCTAGCGACCGAGCAGACGAACGCATCGGTTGGGGATCGGTACGCGCGGCTCACCGAGTCCCGCTCGATCACACCGTCTCCACCGCCCAATGCACCCAGCTCGCTGCCCCTTAAGGCGACCCACGTGCCATCGCTGTCCCCGATCAGCAGCTCGGCCGAAACGTCACCCATGTCGGAGAGTCCTCCAATGCGCATCAAATCGATGACCACACCGACGGCCCGAGTGAAATCGCTCGTCGCTAAGCTAAGCAACGTGGCGAGCGGTTCGCGTGGGGCCAACGTGTTCAAAAGCACCGACCGGAGTAGCACGGGCAGCGGCACGAGCACGGGCGTGGGGAAGAATCGGTTCTCGTCCACCAACAGCAGCGGTGCGGCGGCAAAGTTTCACAAGTCTTTCTCGCAGGGCTCATCGGTGACGTCTCCGGTGGCCAGCCGACCGATCTACGAGGCGGAAAGTCCGGACGAGTTGGCGCTCGTGAATGCCGCGTTCAGCTACGACTGCTGCCTGGTGAACCGGAGTCCGAACCATGTCCTCGTCAGCGTTCCCGGCGAGGGCGTGATCGAGTACGAGGTGCTGAAGGTGTTGCCATTCGATTCCGCTCGCAAGTGCATGTCGGTCGTGGTGCGGCGCTCCGGGACGCAAGATGTGGTGCTGTACACGAAGGGCGCCGACAGTAGCATCATGCCCAACCTGGTACCGTGTACACCCGGCTCGGAGGAGTACCGGTTGCGGGAGCAAACGCAACATCAGCTGAACATTTACGCACGGCAGGGATTGCGCGTGCTCGTGATGGCCAAGCGCATGCTAGACCCGACCGATTTCAGCGAATGGTACAGCAAGCACGAGGAGTGTGAACTGAGCATGGAAAACCGGGAGCGAAAGATGCGCGAATCGTTCAGCGCACTCGAGCGGGGACTAACGTTGATCGGCACGACCGGCATCGAGGATCGGCTGCAGGAGGGCGTGCCGGAGACGATCAGTTCGCTGCTGCAGGCCGGCATCGTAATCTGGGTGCTCACGGGCGATAAGGCGGAAACGGCCATCAACATCGCGTACTCGGCGAAACTGTTCAACTCGCAGATGGACATCCTTAAGCTGACCGCCCGATCGCGCGACTCGGCCGAGGCGAGCATCAATTTTTACCTGAACGAAATCGAAAAGCAGCTGAACAGTAACGGCGGCGGGGCCTCGATTGATGATGCCGATGCGTTCGATCAGCTGGACAAAACGCGCGCCCTCGTCGTGGACGGGAAAACGCTCACGTTCATTCTGGACCTGCGGTCGAACCTGACCAAGCCATTCCTAAGACTGACCCGGTACTGCGCCTCGGTGCTGTGCTGCCGGGCGACCCCGCTCCAGAAGGCGTTCCTCGTGAAGGTGGTGAAGGAGGAACTGCGGATCAGTACGCTCGCGATTGGTGACGGGGCGAACGATGTCTCCATGATACAGGTAATGAAGAATTGGTTCGATTCATTTAGTTTTAAAGCTCAATAAGAGCATTGTCTATGAAATTAAAAATACGTTGCATCAGGTTTTCAATATTTGCCAAATTTGTAGGTTTAAAAGGCAGCCATTTTAAAACTTGTTTCTTGCTCTAGAATTCATGCAATCTGTATGAAGACTATTTACCTATTTTCAAGCATTTTGGGTTCTTTTTACATAATACAGTCATAAAAAAATCGCTCATAATAAAATTTTTCAAAAAATAAACAGTAATAATTTATGTAAAAAAAAGCTGTTTATCAACTGTAAACAAATTACTTAACAAAATCTGTTAAAAAAATTACGTGTAGTGTTTAAAAAGTGAATTACACGTTGAAAGATCAACAGTGTTTCAAAATGTTAGGTAGCAGGTTTCAAAATTGTAAGCTTAAAAATGCTATAACAATTCATTTATTTAGTGAGTTGATTATAAGCTTATTCAGAGAAGATCCTTTAACCCTGATGTGTCAAACTCATTTCGTTAGCGGGCCGCATTTATACATTTCCGATGATTCGCGGGCCGCATCCGAATAGAAAATCAACATGGTTCAGCAAAAATCGTTTTAAAAAAGTACAAAATTTCACTTTCGATATATTTCATATACTTCTACAGTTTGTAAACTTAACGTACTCAGATGATTTTAAAATATATTCGATTTTTCAGTAGTCAATTCTTAAAATGAAAAAATAAATTAATAAAATAATCGATCTCAATAAATTCTCGCGGGCCACATCCGAAGTCTAAAAGGGCCGCCAGTTTGACATACCTGCTTTAACCTAAGCTTAATACTTCCCTCTTAGAATATACTGCAGAAACAAATAAAATGAGAAAAAAAACGTTCATTTTCACAAGGTTTTTCGAGAAGCCTAAAAATTTTGTCCTTTATTGCACTCTTATTACAGATGGCCGATGTTGGTGTTGGCATTTGCGGACAGGAAGGCATGCAGGCGGTGATGGCATCCGACTTTTCGATTGCCAAGTTTAAAATGCTTGAGAAGCTGCTGCTCGTTCACGGCCACTGGAACTACGACCGCTTGGCCCGGATGATCATTTACTTTTTCTACAAAAATGCGGTATGAATTCATAACGTATGCATTAAAAAAAATAGACAAATTTTACATCGACGATAAGAAAAAAGTTAACCAAGCTAATTGAATGAAGTTAATTTTATTGTAAAGTTACATCACTTAAGTACTTAAGAAAAATATGTTGACGGCCAATAAGGCGGCCATACGGTACTTGGTCGAAACTTTAGCCATAGCCGACAAAAACAATCGTGTAAGGATGTTTTTCAGTAGTTGTGTGGCCTACATGACCACCTGCTGCTCCACTTGGGTTTTAAATTGTTGGAATAGATCCTACATTTAAGATTTATCAAGGTTTTATCAGTTGGAAGTGGTTGAGGGACATAGATAGGATTAGTAGTGCTGGAATCGATTATGATATTTGACCGAATTTTGTGATTTTCCGAGCATATGTCTTACAGGAGCTTCGAGCTGGTTTGTTTAAGTGACTGGCCTCAATCGCGACATCTGTATAACAATCTCCATCTTTTCTATGTTTTTCTTAACTATATGGCTATTTGAAGCGATATTTTGATCCAAAAAACGGAATGATTAGGCCATTTTCGTTATGCCTGTCGTAACGGCCTATGT
>KE525399.1:74143-93137 GCA_000441895.2 Anopheles sinensis
TATGTTTTTCTTAACTATATGGCTATTTGAAGCGATATTTTGATCCAAAAAACGGAATGATTAGGCCATTTTTCGTTATGCCTGTCGTAACGGCCTATGTTGTCATTTGAGGTCTCGCAGCACAGTCAGTGGCCAGACCAAGGCTTCCAAATGATTTTTTTAACCTGTCTACATAAGTAACAAAACAGTTAAAAATTCATATCAGCTGAATTCAGTGGACAAGAAATGTCTTATAAAATCAAACAAGTTCGTTCCGCTATAATGCTGAAAGTTTTTACACGTTATCAAACGAAGACGGTTTGATGTTTTGGCCACCGTGGATTCAAATTTAATGATAAAGTTCTCAAACATGTTCTGAATTTAAAAGAAAAGCTACTCTTTATGTTACATTCAACTGGAAGTTGCTAACGTTTCCGTTTTTGCAGGAAAAATCGTTAAAATTTGTCTATTTTTTTTTAATGCATACGTTATTTTGTTATTCTGTGCGAATTTCTTTACTAACACCGATTTTTTGTAGGTCATTTGTGTTCCTTCTGTTCTGGTATCAGTTCTACTGCGGGTTCTCCGGTGCCGTCATGATCGATGAGGTGTACCTGATGATTTACAACCTGCTCTTTACCGCCTTGCCACCGCTGGCGATCGGAGTGTACGACAAGAAGATCATAGATGATCTACTTTTAGCATATCCACAGTTATATCAACACGTAAGTACTGTTGGAGGGGCTCGTTAGCAATATGTCCAAGATGTACGGATTGTTAAATATAATCTCTGTTTTTTTTTGTCCACTCAGGGTCGCCGGGGGAAAGGCTACAAATGGTCAACATTTTGGATAGTGATGCTCGACGCGGTGTACCAAAGTTTGGTGATATTTTTCGTAGCGAAGGCAGCGTACTGGGGCTCGGATGTCGACATATGGGTGTTCGGGACGACCATCACGTCCTCCTGTCTGTTTACGATGCTGCTACATTGTGCCATAGAAATAAAATCATGGGTAAGTGTGAAGACATCGTGTCGGCTTCCGTCCAGTTGGGGTTTTTGATGTTCGTAATCGAGTTCTTCCTTCCTTCCTTCCTTCCTTCGCTGCAGACCATACTACACGTCCTGTCGATCGCGATCAGCCTCGTGTCGTTCTACGCGTTTGCGTTTGCGTACAATTCGGTTTGCGTCACCTGCTTCGGCCTGCCATCGAACTACTGGGTGATCCACATGAGCATGAGTACAATACAGTATTACCTGATAACGTTGCTAACCGCTGTACTTGCCCTACTGCCACGGTAAGTGTCCATCCGAGCCTCGTCGTGCAGGCGCCTTTCGAATGTAAAACAGTTCTAATCACTTACCCGTTCGCCACAGGTTCACCTACCGCGTCGTCAAGAACACCCTCTGGCCATGCGAGGGCGTGCGGGTGACGCTGCAGTATAAAGAAGAGAAACGAAGAGGTGAGAATCTGCTGGTAACCTGGTCGCGTTCGACATCCGCCTCGTCCATATTCAGGTACTTAACACACACAACCTCAAGCAACCACTCGAAATCCAGTACGCTCATCACGAGAAAGCGGTCCGCAAACGCCGCCGCCGTCGGTGGAATTCTAGAGCGCAATGCACCGCGCCAACGGTTCGGCTACTGATTGATGGGCAAAGTGCGTTCGATCCCGGTTGCGCGGCCTCACCACACATTTGCCGCCATCCCCTTTCTTTTCCTATGCCCTATGCCCTTCTACCCTCTGCCCATCTATTTCTCTCAAAGTCGCTTGTTTCTGGCTCACTGAAGAGGGGGGAGCAGGAGTATGCGAATTGTTAACACAGCTGGGGGTAAATAACTTTTCATGCTTTTGTACGATCGTGATTTATGTTTTCCTTTGTATGCGCGTGTTAATTACTGCATGATACTACTAACATTGGAATGCTTTTAATTCATATTCAAAATTTTTCACTTTTCTTCACTTTTGCATGTAAAAACTAATGCTAGGTGTGTGTTGTAGGTGTGTTTTACGGTATTATATATGTCGTATTTTGTGCAAAGTTGTGTATAGTTGTACATTTCTATTATTCGTAAAATATTACGGTATACGGACATCTGTATATAGTTCTTTTATTGAGGCTCTATTAGTATCATTAACACGACGACATGTGCTGTACCGAAGCATGTGCTGCATCTCTAAATCCATGTTTATGGATTAGGACCACTTTGTCTGGATTCAAACAGGAGGAATTCAGTCACCTACCTTCCTTTTTCAAAATTGTTTCTTTAAAACGCTGGTTGATAACCGTTGTGTTGAACTTGATTTTGAATTATATTTCAGTTAGTTAATGTTCTTAAACATGTGTTTTTGTTTCTTATAAATGGATTGGAATTACAAGTTTTCGTCTATTATTTTATATTAATTTGCCACTTATTTTCCTTGTGTTTGAAAGCATGCCAACCATAAATAATTTGCCAACCAAAACATTCGATCTTATAGCGGGATAAATAATTTTAAAACCCCTCCACAAAAGGTATGTATGAAATACGTATTTGTTATTTAATCCTAATTGTTATTCTAAAACCTTCATCACTAACATTTTCTATTCTTACCGAATGGTAAGAAACCCTTACCTACTAATAGTCAACTTCACTAACTTTTACCTTCCACCAAATTATTCTAAAATGTGTGTTCATGCTTTAACTTTTTTTGGTAATTTTTGTAATATTTTCATTTTTATATATCACCATCAAATACACTTGTAGAGTTTGAGTTTTGTTGTGAAGTTGTGTGTGACGTTAGGTTTCCTAAAATATGGCTGAGGTAAGTTTTCCGAGTTTATCTACCCACTTTTTTCACGATTACACTGTTTTTGTTATTATATTTTCATGAAGTGTGTCACATTGCTCACTTTTGTGTGTTTTCCTAAATTTATTTTAGACTAGTATTTTGTAGAACTAAAAGGATCATCGTTTTATGAAAAAAGCTGGGGTTGTACCAGTACGAAGATGTAAAAAGGATTTTCAAAATGACCCCCTCTATTTGGACCACTCGTGTAGGGTGTGTAATATTTATTTTGCTTTTATTATGCTGTGCCCTGTTTTGTTTGCTGTTTTACTGTCGGTTTGAATTGGCACAGCTTTGGTTTTGCTTTGTTTCTATATTGGAAACAGCCTGCGCTTTTACCGTCAAGAGAGCCTTTCCCTCAATGCGAGTCATACACGTGGTAACTGATAATGATAATATTTTTCCGCTCTTCCTTTCACGCCATTCCCCATTACAGAACCGCCCATCACAGGACTTCGCATAAGACTGTAACGAAACGATAGCTGGTGGCAATGTGGTGTGGACTTTGGTTGGAGAACATTTGCAAATGTGTCGAAATTACACTGCGCATCGTGAAGGAGTAAACAGATGAGTCTCCATTCCAGCACGTACGTCGGGGCAGCCCTAACCAATGTGATCGACTGTGAAGAAGACAAATATGCAGGATGAAAAAAAAACAACACGCTGAGATAAACGGAACAGAAAGTGTCTCAATTTTCCAGTGATATCCAAAACAATCAAAACTAACGAAACAGGAACATTGTTCTGGCGGCCTTAACACAATGCTAGTTGACTGAGGTTAGGCTAGCGTACACAAATACATATGGCAACATTGCAGATAAGCGCAAACTGTGCGTTTGTTCATATCCTAACATTGAATGTATTAACACGAACGAATGTTCTCGTGCTCTTGTGTACATTTTTCTATGCTTCTTACGTTGCATCCGATGCTCAGATGCTCCGATTGAGTTATATGCTTTATGAAGAAAAGGGACAAACTGTTCATTATCTTAGTATGTGTAAAATATGTGAATATGTAAGGAAAGTCCCACGGAAAGGATGTGTTAAATGTGGATATGACGACCACGGCTGTGAAAGAATGTTTATTGGAGTGCCCTAGGAAAGAACTTGAAAAGCATCTGCATCATGAGCATCGGTAGGAAAGCCAAGGACTTCTCAATTGATTAATCAGCACAGGCAAGGTAGAGGTGTAGCGTAAACGAAACTAGCTAAGATGACAATAAAAGGTAAAAACAGCCGTGACTAAAAGAATATGATAAGAGAAAACAGCAGTATGCATTTAATAATTGAGATAAATAAGAGACGAAAGTATAAGTAATGGAAGTTGATAGATGTCTAATGGCTATCAAGTGCCTCTAATGGCTGAAGAAAGCGCTTCGTTCACGCGTAACCCGATATTTAGAAACATTATTTATATGTGACTGCTACGAGCAAGAAAGTTTACAACTAGACAAAACTAAAACCATCATGAGACACTAATTCAATAACGAAACCAGGTCGCTTCTAATGATACAATATGGGAGGTTTAATGAAAATGTGTACACCTACCTTTCGTAGAGCTAACCAGGAAGACGAAAGCTTGGCAATACCAGAAGCGATACCGATAATACATAAGCGATTATTTGTTTTCGAAAACTTATGCTGCGTACCGTTTTCAGTAATTGCTTAGCTATTGCTCACAGTATCATAATGCGCTGTACATAAAGCGAGCAAACTATGCTACGAGAGAGCACCCAAAATATCAAGAAGGTAAAATTAGCATAACAGACAGCAAGCACCGCTGAGGAAAAGATGAAATATTTTTTATACAATGCGATGGAAAAGATCCTAAAAGAAACCTAAATCATTTTTTGTGTGTGTGTTTTTTTTTTTTTGAAAGAAAATTGAATCAAACCAAATTTGCGCCAGCTGCACATTTTAATTAATTTTGCATTGAAATTTATAACAACAAACGATGTATTTAACTCTCCACGGTCGATTTGCACTAAATGTAAAGCCTCAACGCCAAATTTATATTAAAGACTATTTCAATTTCAATTCCCATTTCAATTTCAATTGCTTCTTGATGGTTGTTGCGTTTAATCCACCTTTTCTCCACCTACTACATACAAATTTCGTTTAATGACTCTTGTTTGTGAGTATTTTCGTTATAGTAACCGTTTAGAAAATGTAATTTTACTCTTGCATGATAAAATAATCTGTTTATGATTTATTTGTATTCTTTTGGGGAACAGTTCTTCGTTGGAAAATGGTTCTGTCGACATTGCGGGTTCGACTCCAAATTACTATAATTCAATTTTTTATTGAACCAATGTTGAAAACCCCCAATTTAAATTTGAATAATTATCCCGGATTCAAGTTTCCTTGACTTTTAAGGTGCTGTCAATCTTTGCGATATGACTACACCTTCTATTTTCTATGAAGTGTGGTGCATTTCAATTCCAGGATCATCAGAAATTCTTGTGGCTTGTTTGGTAAGTGAATGCCGAGTTTTGCGATGTGTTGGATCGATTGTATTATGAATGTTCACTAATACGTTCTATAGATTCGTTATCTGCTTCCTGTTTCCTTTTTTGCAGATATTAAGCGCAGTATCGCAGACACAGCCATGCAACGCCGGCAAATACCAACATTCACATTCAAGCTTAGTGATTTAAAAGAGTATGAAATAGCAAAACAGGAACGATTAGCAGCTAAAGCTGCTAGTATGGAAGAAAAGTCTGCAAAAACCGGCGACGGAACGTTGGACCAACAAAACGCAGGCTCGTCGCAAAAGTCTCAAGAAACCTAGTTTACATGGAATCTACAGTAATTTACGGTTAAATGTAAGATTTGTGAATAAATAGGTCAAGCACATGATTTTCCTTTTACAATAAAAGCATATGTGAACCTTTTTTAAATAGATAACAATATGCCAGCTCGTCTTTCGTCCTTCTTTCGCTGGATACTCTAATTTACCCAATTCAGTGTAGATTGGACCTCCTTGAGGCGATCACCAACAGGATTGTTTACAAACATCGTTTATGCAACCTGATGTTTCCGTGACCCGTGTTGATACCAAAGGTCAAAGTGATTACTATCCAGGTGGGTTCATCCAGAATGTTTTCAATTTGTCGTTTTTTTATTTTCAAAAGTGCATGTTAATTTCAATAGTGAAAAATATTTCCTTTTTGGCCAAATGTTCATTGTTACTTTCCATAAATTGACGAATTAGAATGATCTTGATCAACAACATCTTGATGAGCTAAACAATAATTATCACGATAAATAAAATGGTCGCAAGTAAAAATAGCATGGCAATATTTTTATTCCATCAATAATCTGGAGCCTCATCTCGCTGAGGGCATTTGTTTTTTGTGTGACCTTCCTGACGACAGATGCCACATTTGCGTTTCTTTCCCGCATTAGCACCGGACCCTGCTGCGGCATCGTTACTAGTTCTCCCCCAGCTAGATCCACCCGACTGCCCTCCACTTCCCCAACTGATCGAGCCGTTCATTCCTCCACCTCCTCCGCCAGCCGCCGGGGGCATATTTTCATCGCCCCACTTAAAGAAGCCACACTTACTCGCCTGGTTCGGGCAGCTGTAAAACGGTCGACCCTTGTTTGGTCCATCTTTTTTCACCGTAAACCGCACGGCCGGTGTTCCACAGCGGCACATGATGTCTTCCTCGCTTCCGGCGGTTCCGAGCGAGTTGCGGGAATTGTTCGAACCGCTGTTCCAGCTGGACGGTTTTCCACTCGCGTCTCCATATCCACCATTGGTGGAAGGGGGTTTTCCCCAGCCGGATGAAGTTCCTCCGCGTTGATTCGACGGAGGTTGACTTCCACCCCAGTTGTTGGACGAGCCGGCGGATGGTGGAGCTGTCCATGAGCTACCGCCAGATACACTGTTCGATCGTCCTATGCCACTTCCGGTTGTGCCGGAAGTTGTACCTGCAGTCGTTCGCCCGACCGTTTGATTATTATTTGTACCTCCCCATGGAAGGTTCGTTGATGGTGTGCTATTGGGGCGTGCTGGGGGAGCCCGTGAAGTGTCCGTTGCGGCACGCACCCCGCAATCCGCCGCACGGACGACTCATTGATGTTGAACAGCTCGCGAAACTTGTCATCGCAAACGATGCACATCCGATATTCGGTCATGTCCACACTCTGCAGCAGCCCGTAGTAGCGCATGTTACGGAACTTCACGGTCAACTTTTTGCTGCCACACCTCGGACAGGTGTCATCGGACACATTGATTTCGCGGATTGCATCATCGAACCATACGTTGTTCTTGCACTCGGGAAACGATACACATCCGAGATAGAACCCGGTGGAATCGCGCTTTTGACGAAGGCACATCTTTTCGCCACACTTGGGACACTTGCAGACTTCCTTCATCGGTGTGCCACCTACCGATACCCCACCTCCACCGCCGTCGTCCGGTGGTGGATCGCGCGGCGTTTGATTGAATCGTTCCCCAAGGGCTCGATCGAGGGCGCGCGCCTTCTGCGACATGATCCGGTACACCTCCTTGTACTTGGCGATCTGTTCCGCGAGCACATCGGCCGGGTTTTTGCGACCCTCGCAGATGAGCTTCAGGTCCACTTCGAGCCCGGCCCGCAGCTCGGGATGCGCTAACCGGAGCTCCATCATTTCGTACCCTTCGACCAGCCCCATCCCCAGCGTGCCCGGTACGAGAAAGCCCCGGTCCCGCTCACCGATGTAGCCGCGTTCCTTGATCGTGTTGATATGTTCCGCGTGCGTCGCATCCGTACCGATGCCGTGCTTTTCCATCAGCGCTATAAGGTCCGCCTCGGTGAGCATGTTCGGTGCCGTCGTCGAACCTTCGTGCAGCCCCAGCTCGGTCGGCTCGAACGTATGGCCAACGCGGTACGGATGTATTTCCTTGGCGCTCCACCGATCGTACGGGTACACCTCGAGGTAGTTCCGCTCGTGGATGCACAGCCCGGAGGCGCTGAACTCCTCCTCGTCGCCGACGATCACGTTGACGATCGTTTCCGAGCCGGTCGCGTCACGGCTAACGCAGGCGAGAAAATGACGCGCGATCAGCTCGTACACGCGCCACTCGTCGCCGGACAGGTTGGTCGGGAGTTTGGTCGGATGGATGGGCGGATGGGCTTGATCGGACTTTTTGCCATTGCGCGGGTTGACGCCCCACTGGAGGACTTTCTCGGCAAACGGGCCCCACCGATCGCTGCTCACCTGCGCCTGTACTAGCGGTTCCAGCTTCATATCGCCGGTAAACATGTTGGTTTCCGTACGGGGATAACTTATAATACCTGAAAATTGTTGAGACAAAAAAAACTATTGTTAAAGATAGCTTATCTTACTAAGAGGAAAAATACTTTTACAAAATCAAAATATTACAGTTAAGAAAAGATATTGATATGAATATTGCAAAGTCACAACTTGGTTTCATTTTGACATTAAATTGTGAAAGTTTCGAAATGGAACATGTTGCCAAAAATATATGGCGTTTTAGTGGTACTGATATTTAGTATTTTCAAGCAATAAACCAATTTGATTAAATAATTTGTTTTGAAAATAACCAAACAAACGGGCAAAATTAAAACAATTCAACGCTTCCACTGCTATTCCTTCGTAGTTCTGTTTCCTATCACAATGTCCGTAATAGAATAGTGTCAGAGATTAAATATTTCTTAAAGATGTTTAGGCCTCAAAAAAAATTGAAAGACAGCGTTTTACCTTGAGTATAGAGCTTCTCCGCGATAGTCATAACTTGTTTCGCACTCAGCTTGAGTTTGCGTGAACCCAACTTTTCCAGCTCCACCGTGTCCATCGGTGTGGGGCGCCATTTATTTTTCGGTTTTTGCGTAACGTTCACAACCTTGGCCAGTGGGTTGGCCTGACAAAGCATCAGGTACGCTTCGCAGCATTGCTTATCGAACAACCGATTTCGTGACCAGTGAAACTCGACGGTTAGATCCTCGATCGTATGTGTGACTGAAATTAAGTGAAAAGGAATTAGTCGATCGATTGTTAAAAACCCACACCGAATGTATAGACGTACGCTTTATCTTCCAGAACTGTTGCGGTATAAAGTTTTCTATCTCCTTGTACCGCTGGGCGACAAAACCCAGCGTCGGGATCTGACAGCTTCCGTACGAGACCAGGTTGTTGGAAATATCCTGCGGGAAAATCTTCTGCAATCGCAGCGTCTGGTACCGCGTAAAGGCCGCCCCTATTCGCAGGTCGAGCTCGCTGCGCACATTCACCGCATCGCTTTGCCGTTGGTCCGGTTGGATTAGGTTCTCAACCGCTCGCTTGATGGACGGAGCGGTGATTTCGGAAAATTTAGCACGTAACACCCGAATCTGCGGTTTGATCGCGCGGCACACTTCGATGATTTCGAACCCAATGTTTTCACCCTCTCGATCGCAATCGGTCCAGATGATCAGGGCCGCACAGCCGCGCGTCTCGCGTTCGAGCGTTTTCTTGATCTTCTCATAGTTTTCCGGACAGAACTTGCGGACCGGTGCATCGAACAGATCCTCCGGGCTGCAGCTTTGCCAGCCACGAAAGCTCGGTAAAAACTCCAAGTTTAGCAGGTGCCCTGAGACGGATGTCATTATCATTTGTACGCTCTGGCCATGGAGGTTGTAGTTGAACTCGTAAATTTTATTGTACGGCGAGAAGCCTTCCCTCTGTGCGGGGTAAATGTGGATGTTATTTTAGTTAGGATTTCTTCCTCGCATCCTTTTGAACCTACCCTTTGAGCCGTGCCACGGGACAGCAACCCCGCTATGGTTTTCGCAGCATCATTCTTTTCAGCCACATTAAGGTACTTCATTTTCGCGACACATTCACTAGCTAGGAATCGAGATGGCAGGCAGCGTTTTAACGGCGCTAAAAAGTTCCTTGAAACACGTAACATTCACCACCACCGGACGATTTTGTGCCACTGTTGGGAGGTAATAAAATTCCATCCGGCTACGATGTTTACACTTTTCGAACCAAGAGATGTCAACAATGTTCGCGCCATTCGTTGTTTACACTGGCAGTTGTCAAAATCAAACATGCAAATTAAAACAGGTTGCATTACAATTGTATTCATTTGCAAAATCAGCATTGAATTCGATTTTATTTGTGTTAATTTATGCATTAAGAATGTTGAAAGAAACATTTGTTAATTTGATGAATCCTACAAATATGTGCTGATATCTAAAATACACGTTCCACACAAAATTTATGTGCAGAAAAAATTTGTTACCTACTGTTATATATTTTGCTGTATCTGGCAACACTGGACCATGTGCTCGGCCTTTGTGCCTACCAAAAATAAACAATCTACTGTAACAGTAGCGGTGAAAAACGATCGTCGAGTGAATAAAATCGCTTGTGGAAACCACATTGCTGGTCTTCTGGCATAAATTCTATTCCAATAAACACTACGTCTTATTTCTCTATTGGAAAATGAAAAAGTTTGTTCCAAAACAAGCATCTGAAGAGTCAGAAGATTCGCCGACCGAAGAACAATCAGAAAACGAAGCAAATCTGAGCGAAGATCAATCGGAAAATGATGATGAGGACCACGACGAAGATCCGGAGGAAAACGACGAGGAGGCGATGGAATCCGACAGTGCCGAACTGCCGAAGAAACTTCCCAAAGTATCTCCTTTGGTGAAGAAAAAGAAAAATAAAGCTGGCATCGTGTACATCTCCAACATTCCGAAGCACATGAACGTCACGGTACTGCGTGGATTGCTCGAACCGTATGGAGAAATTGGACGAATCTATCTAGAACCGGAGCGCAAAGGTCAGTAAATTTAAAACATAACTGCTCATAATAAACAATTGTAAAACGTTTTTTCCGCATTTCCCAGGACGTAAAATTCGCAAGAAAACGGCTAACGGTAAACAGGCTATGATCAATTATATCGAGGGTTGGGTGGAATTCGTTCATAAGCGGGTCGCCAAAGCCATAGTGCCGTTGCTAAACACCAAACCCATCAGCACGAACAGAAAATCGGTCTTCTGCGACATGCTCTGGACGATGAAATATCTTCCGAGGTTTAAATGGGTCAACCTTAGTGAGCGGCTCGCTTATGAACGGGCGGTTGCACGTGACAAATTGCGCACCGAAATACGGCAAACACGTGCCGAGGCATCCGTGTTTGAGGCTGCGGTTAGCTCGAGCGCGGCGTTTAAAGCAAGGGAACGGGCCAAAACAAAGCAGCGCAAAGAAGAAGCCAACTAGATGAAGCCAACAAACATTTTCTGTGCTGTTGGGAATAAGTTAACGGAATAAAAAATAATACCTGTTCAAATTGATAATATTTTGTCTTTACAAATATCTTGTGGTTGCTAAACAAATTTTCTAACAATAGTTAATCGTGAATTAGTTCCCAACGTTATCACGTGTTTCGCAGCTTGACTTCGAGCATTTTTATTTTCTGGGCATTCAAATTGAATGCTTAGAACACAAACCAGAATTCGATATTCGCTCATGTTATGGGTTGTTTATTTATCGTTTTCGTAGTCCATTTATACTTATCTTACTTTATTTTACAACTAACTAAAATCGCGTAGCCTCGGCGTCATTATTTTTGTTTGTAGGTAATTTGTAAATTGTAAAACAAGTCTAAAACAAAGAAATAAGTGTTTCCCGGGCTCCGCCACTTTCTCTGCATCATCCGGAACATCCATGGGGGTGTACTTACGCCGAGCTTGCTAGCTTAGTAATGATTTTTGAAACACATCTAATAGGGCCACAATTAATTAAGCTTAATCATTGCCATGCTCCTTGGTTCTTTGTCAGTGCCGGTCTAGAAAACGAATACTGCCGTTTCGCAGGACCTCTCCAGGTGCCGTGTGATGAGTGCACACATCGGTCGTACTGTCGGAATTAGTTTTCGATTCTTCTCGTTCTTACGCGCTAAAAGTTCAATTGCACCCGGGTATGCGGTGTTCTATCACAAACAAGTATGGGGAGGGGCGGGAGGATGTAGTGGCATATGCGTTTGTAGCATAGAAATCGACATTTACCGAGTCTTCAATTGTATGTACTTTCCTCCTATTTGAATGAAAGAAACTTGCCTTTCATGTCAAGTAAAATAAGGACAGTTTGAACGCATTAGTTGAATTCACCCGTTCAGAAGTAACGGGAAAGTATCTCGAGACGAGAACGAAATCTGTTTTCGTTCCTTTAGTCGATTTTGACGGCACCATAAATTTTCCTAATGAACCCATAGGCAGCAAAAAATCCTATCGTACCAGTGAGAATGTAGAACGTGATTACCATAAGTCCTGGAATTGAAAAACATGAGTTATTACCATGTCCATAACCGCAAACGATAACGGGTAGAGTGGGTTTTTTTTATGCTTACCAGTGTATCCGAGATATAGTAATGTAGGAATGAATTCCGTTATTTCGAGCTTGGTAAAGAAGTAGAATATACTATAGAACAGTATGTACACGGCTGAACCACCCGACACGATAAAGCTTCTCCACCACCAGCGATAGTCCTGAAATTGAAAAAAATATTTATATTGCTTGTTTATGCTGTACGTAGTTCTTACGATGACTAATTGACACCTACCTCGGCACAAAGCTGGAAGTAGGTCATTACAATGGATATTTGCGAGCAGCTTACGACCAAGATGCAAAACACTAGGAACAAAAATCCGAACAGATAGTAAAACTGATTCTGCCAGATCGCCGAAAAGATAAAGAACAGCTCGATAAACACGGCCCCGAACGGCAGGATGCCGGCCATGAGAATGCACAGGCCAACGTTCATGTACCAGTGCTGGTGCGGTATCTGCCGGGGGATCATGTTGGTGCGCACCGGGTGCTGGTACGGTTGCTTGCGGTACCCGAAGTAGTACCCGAGAAAAACCAATGGCAGCGAGATGCCGAACCACAGCAGAAGCAGCGCCACCATCGTACCGAACGGAACGGCTCCGCT
This sequence comes from Anopheles sinensis, assembly GCA_000441895.2. Taxonomy (NCBI): domain Eukaryota; kingdom Metazoa; phylum Arthropoda; class Insecta; order Diptera; family Culicidae; genus Anopheles; species Anopheles sinensis. The sequence goes on from KE525399.1 coordinate 86,889, forward strand.
CGAGTGCTTGTCCCAGATGAAGAAATTCAAAAAGAAGCACGTGCCAAACACGAGCCCCGGGTAGAAGGTAGCGGTGAGGAACGCAGCACGCTCCCAGTTACGGCCCTTCATGGTTTTGTAGATGCGTGCCGAGAAGTATCCGGCGATGAGTCCCATAAACACATACAGCATGATTCCGGCAGTCATCAGCGCTCCACGTGAGGACGGGGATAACATTCCAAGCATGGCAATAACTGTTTCAAATGTAAAGAACAAATATTTAAAAAGCGGTTGGTGATTTTTAAAACTCCACTACTTACTGATAGTAATGAGTGCCATGAAAAAGATCTGTATGCCACTGCCAATGATGGCCGCAAACAGCCGGGGATGTCGGGGCGGACGGAAAACATCACCGTGCACCAGTTTCCATCCGGTTTCCTCCAGCGTGTCCTCAATGCTAATGCTATCGTCCGTGTTGTACTTTGCAATATCCCGCCGTAGCGTGCGAACCATAATCATCGTTAGTATTCCTGAAAAGAAAGGCACGGGTTACTATGAGTTTATCTTATTTCTCCAGTTTTCTCCATGGAACTGCTGTAACCTGATAAGAAGAACACGACAACCAACGAGTTGATGATGCTGAACCAGTGGATTTGCACGTCGTTCATGCCCAGATAAATGTCCCACCGAGATGCCCATTTGACCGAGGATTCCTGCCACACAACCGAGTACGTAAAGTATAGCTCCGTCAACCCGTTCGGGTTGACCGCTTGAGGTTTCGGATTTTCCGGGAACGTACACGTGTCACCATCGAAACTTAGTGAATTTTTGCTGATCGACAAAGTTTCCACTTCGAAGCCAACTACTCGGTATTGGTTTCTGCATGATAGAGAAATTCACCAGTGAATTTATGAACTATTTTTCTACCACTTCTCCTTCACTTACTCGCTGTGAAGATGATAAAACAGTCGAAACCGAAGGTGGTTGTTGATGTATACATTTGGGCCGTTCGTTTGCCCCAAACGATAGCCATGTTCAAATTGTTGTTCCATCGTATCCGGATTGACAAACTTGGTTGCCACCGGGAGATTATCGATAATGCTAAAAAGAAATAAATTATATCATCAAGGGCAACATTTCAAAGGGATGCCAACTGCTCGACACTTACAGATGCACAAAGTACTCATGCCGTATCCGCTCGGCAACCTTAGCCGACTGCTCGTGGTCCCAGTTCATCGGTCGGTTCTTTGAATTACACAGCAATTTGCACTGGATGTTTTCGGCCATCCGAACCTCGTACGGTGTGTTGACGATGCGGTCTCCACGGAGGACCTCGCCAAGGTTTTCACTTTTATACACGAACGTACCGTTTTTCGGTAAACACAGCTGGAGCGAATAGTACTCGTATGGCAGCTGCGTGTGTGTGCTCGTCATTTTGACCGCTTTTACATCTATCTTCTGGCCCTTCTTGAATTCCACCGGTGCCACCCCGGGCACGTAAAATGCAGCACATTGGTTGACCAGTTGCACTAAAGTGGCTGCGACCAGCAACCAGCGTACGGACCATCGATTACTCTGCAAAATAGAGGGTTGGGGTTGGAAAACGCGAAAAATTAGTCACAATGCCTTCTTCGTCCCCGCATCAGAATGGTCGTTTATTGTGGCCATTTCTGACCATTGCACACGTTTGTCCGCCACTGTTACCTGGTTTTCCATGTTGGCCTTTATCTGGAATGCGCGAAAGAATGATGCATCGGGAAATCAAACGAAGCGACGTAGAAACAGCAGCTGTACTAGCGCACAAAACTCGGTAGAGAAAAACAATTTATTACATTGAACAATTACATGACAGTTCGTAACAAAAGTAGCACGCTGGCATGAACGTGAGTGTGTGTTGGTGAGACTGGATTTGACAGCTGTCTCAAGCTCCGTTGACAGTCCTCCATGCAGTATTGTTTATTTATTTTCAGAAACCAGCACGATGTCTGAGGTCGAGCAGCGAGTTAAATTACCTCAAAAAAGGTTCTATCGGCAACGCGCACATTCGAATCCGATAGCCGATCACAACTTTGACTAGTAAAGTATCGTAGTGGCGTGTTAACTAGGAGGATATTGCATATTCAACAGCATCTGTGATTATTTACAGCCCACCGCACCCCGATGCGTACGATTGGAGTCAGCTGTATCCGAGTATCGGCGACCGGCAAGTGGAGTTCGCCGATATCGGTTGCGGATACGGGGGTTTTTTGGTAACGCTAGGAGAAACGTACCCAGACAAGCTTGCCATTGGAATGGAGATTCGAGTGAAGGTTTCCGACTATGTGATGGATCGCATTCAGGCACTTCGCGCACTGCACGCTGGAAAGTATGAAAACATTGCTTGCATCCGGACCAACGCCATGAAGTATCTGCCGAATTTCTTCCGCAAGCATCAACTTGAAAAACTGTTTTTCCTGTACCCGGATCCACACTTTAAGAAGGCCAAGCATAAGTGGCGTATCATCAACTCTACATTGCTGAGCGAATACGCGTATGTGCTTCGTCCTGGCGGTAAAATTTATACCGTTACCGACGTGCGCGATCTGCACGATTGGATGTGCAAGCACATTGAGGAGCATCCTTGCTTCGAAAGGATTCCGGAGGAAGAAATCAGTGCGGATATTCTTTCGTCTAAGTTGCTCGATAGCAGTGAAGAAGGGCAAAAGGTAACCAGGAACAGTGGCGACAAATTTATGGCTATATTTCGACGGCTATGAGGTAGTTTTTATATGAACTGCTAAATAAAATAATATCAAGTGTAATACATTCGTAATTGCTTACAATATAGGCGCATTGATTTGAATTTATCACGATCAAACAATTCAAATGGAATTGAATCCGGAATTGTAGCTCGGAGCGTCTCGGAGCGAAATCAATGTTTACGGAAAAACATCTGGTGTTTGACAGCCGACAAAGCTGGCTTCATCACAAATAGAAAAAGTACAACACACCTGCTTCTTAGTAGAAAACAGTAGTGGTCAATTTTTAAAGGAAAAATACTCCCGAAAAATAGTGCAAGATGAATCAGTGGATTAGAGAAGAACTTTCGAAATGTTTATGCTTCGAAATTCCGGATGCTATGATAAGGTAAATGACTCGTGGCATCCCCCGGTCGATCAACATGTAATTTCACATTCCTATGCAATTTCTTTGCAGCTACATACACACTATTCAGGACAGTCACGAAATCGACGAATACTTCCGGACACTTCTGGATTTTAGTAATCCCGAGCATGTAACGTTTTTAAGTGAGCTTAAGGCGAAGCTGCGCCATCGGAAAAATGATTCGGGCTCAGCAAATGTGCAGCAAGCAAAGCAAAGTTCTTCTAAACCTTCAGCCCAAGGAGGAAAAAGTAAACGAGCAAATGGCAACGAGGCACAACAAGCTTCCAAGCCCACCGCAAATAGTGGCCCAGCGCCAGTGGCGGCCGGACAAGGGACGATGCAAACGGGTGCACAAACTACATCCAAAAAGAAAACAAAATTCGTCAATCTGTACGGGCAGGACGGTGAGCTGGCTAACGTGGTGATGTTAAAGGGACGTCATCATTGTGACTGCCAGGCGTCCAAGCACAAGCTGGTGAACAACTGCTTACACTGCGGCCGGATCGTGTGCGAGCAAGAGGGTAGCGGGCCGTGCCTGTTCTGTGGAAGCCTTGTCTGCACCGAGGACGAGATGCGATTGATTGAAAGTTCGTCCCGGAAGGGCGACAGTTTGCGGCGCAGCCTGATGGAACAGAACCGTCCGGCCGGTTGGGAGGAAGCACTCGCGACGCGTAACCGTCTGCTCGAGTACGACCGGAACAGTGAGAAGCGCACGACCGTAATCGACGATGAGGCAGATTACTTCAAAACGAATTCGGTCTGGCTGTCCGATGCGGAGCGACAGAAGCTCGAAACGCTCGAAGCTGAGCTACGGGAAAAGCGTCATGCCAGTCGTGCGTCGCGTAAGATAACGCTCGATTTCGCTGGTCGCCAGGTTTACGACGAAGCACAGCTAACGGCCGAGATGGAGGAATCGATTATAAAGAAAGCTCTCGAGACTAAGGAGAACACCCTTCCTAACGACTATACGGCCCAATACACCAACCTTGACAGTGATATGGACCTCCATCCAATGTTCAATGGCCCAGTTCCTACGGTAAGTTAACACGCCGTCTTGTAAGTCTCGTTTTACATACGGAACGTTTGTGAAAATTGTCTGTACCCTGCTTTTATTTCTTTGAACCTTAAATAATATTCACTAACTTAAGCCAGAATGAGATTATCATACAACATAAACGGAATTCTATTTTTCCATAGCAAGGATAGATTTTTTTTCGGTTAAGTTTACCATGTGGAGTTGTGTTAAAAAGCTGTAATTTTTAAACCTAAATGTCCCAGAATTGATTGGCAACATTCTACGTGATTTATAAAAAAAATAATAATAATCTAATACTGCTGGTGATTTTGCCTTTATAATAACATTCTATAACCTTTTTTTCAAGTTCGTACACATCGACAACCTGTCGAATCAGCAATCCGCACCTTCCCCGGGAGTGCGCCAGACCGGTTTTGACGGCGTATATAGTCGGGTGCAGGATAAGGAATTCTTAGAGATGTCCGACATGCGACACTGTCTATCGATGCATCAACCGTGGGCTTCCCTCTTGGTGGCAGGGATAAAGCGCCACGAAGGTCGCACCTGGTATTCGTCACACCGAGGCCGACTTTGGATCGCGTCAACCGCACGCCCTGTATGTCCCGATACGGTGCGAGAGCTTGAAACATTCTACCGGACACACTATGGACCGGACGAGGCCGAGTCACTTTCATTCCCATCGCAGTACCCATCCGGTTGTCTTCTGGGGTGCGTCACGGTGCAAGACTGCTTGCCGCAGGAGGAATACCGTAAAAAGTATCTAACGGGCGAATCCGACAGTCCTTTCGTGTTTGTTTGTGTTGAACCGCAGGAGCTTCCAATCCGGTTCCCAGTTAAGGGGGAGCATAAAATCTGTAAGTTACTGGCTATAAATAGTCGAAACACCGTTCATGGAATGTAATTGACCATATTTCATATTCTTTTAGATATGTTAGATGCCAAAATTCACCAAGCGGCAGTAAAGGCTCTTCAGAAGCAGGCGAAGCAGCGTGATACCGAAGTGGATAAGTAAAGGTGCGTCAGTTTGTGGGTGTTGATCTTTCAATGGCGAAACCTCTTTCAGCCAATAAACTTTGGAATTAACCCTTTCTACTTCACATCTGCGTTTTTTCTTCGAGTTAATCGTATGTGCTAGTCGTAGTTCGTCTTTCCTAGTTATAAATCCAATTTTATCATACTCTAAGTATTGATTTCATGACTTCATCCGATCTTTGTTGGGGTAACTATCGGCTTTGGTCATGCCTTCCCGTTAAAAAATTACTAGACTTTTTCACTTTGTGTGCATGAATAGTCACTTCTCTCGTGTATAGGATGGTCCAGTCTTGGTAGCGATCCGATCTTCGTTTAGTTGCCCTAATTTGTGGATTTGTATAACATGTTTAGATTAAAGTTGGACTATTTGGACTTTTTACTGATTCAAGATATATTCTATCCATGAAGGCAAACTGTCGTTGATGAATGGTGGAAACGGGTCAGACGTATATGTAATTAGGTAGCTTTAAAGGAACAGCAGAAGTAAAGGAATAGCAAGCACATTGCATTTGTATTTTGGAATCAAATAACCTGTTTTCTAGTGTATTAAGCTAGTACAGCTTTATAGGATTGTTAAAATCCATAAAAAAGCCGAGTGCCTATTACCAAAACGAGTTTGAAGGGCATGCCATAGAGATTAACAGTATAACGGACACATATTTGCCTCGATATACTAGATTTCACACTTTATATAGTTTTACTTGCGGTAGCGCAAAAAACACCACGACATAGGTGTGGGATCGAATCCCGAGTCTGGCACCCCCTGGTGTTACGAACGGCTGACCACCGATCCATGATATTACCGTCTTTCGGTCATAGTAACTCTCTACGTAGAGAAGCCTTGATCCACTAGGGGATGTTGAGCCACATAAGAAGAAGATACTAGATTTCTACAAATCTAGTGCTTGTATGGCTTTCATTTTGTTTTCTGTTTTGTTTAACACACAGTAACAGGGACGCCATTTATATGACTTTAGCCATGTTTTTACAGAAGATGTTATTTGGCATGTGGCCGCTACCTAAATACGTTAGCCTGTATTCTATCTTTACCATATGAT
>KE525400.1:91342-112392 GCA_000441895.2 Anopheles sinensis
CCGTTCCTTTGTGTGTGCGTGCTTGTGCTGCGATGTTGTTCCCTTCCCTCCCCCCTTGGCGATGCTGCTTCGCCTGCTGCTGGAAGTCGCAGTCCAAGGGATGATGATGACAGCGCGCGGCGAGGAGAAACCACGAAAGTACAGTCGCGTCAAAAGTTCTGCCGGGTCGCGCTGAACACTGGTGCGCTCTTTTTAGCGTTCCCCGGCGGTGTGTGCCGCTGGCTTGCTCGCTCGCCTGCTTCCAGCTGGAGTCCCCTCCTGGGGACTCGCGGGTTTGCTCAACCCGCGGATCGCATGCAAGAGCCAAAGGTCTATAGAGCACAACATTGCGTCGACGCGGGCAAAGAGCGCCAAAAAGCGCGAGACTTTGTTTGACTGCTGTTTTGTGGGGGGGAAAGGAGCATACACGGTCGTAGGGGAATTTTTGTAACAAATCTCACACACTCTACTATGTATTTTCGATTTGTGTAACCGATGGGAGGGAGGGAGGGAGACGTAACTTGTGCGGGGCGAAGCGCAAAACAGCGGCTTCTTATCGGATAAGGGAAAAAAGCGAAACGAACGAACGAACGAGATGACTCCTCGCACTTTGTACAACAAATTGATTGCCGGGCCAGGACACATAACAAACAAAAATGTTCGAGTGTCCGCGATGCCGGCAACCAGGCGCGAAGGAACCACCGAAACATCCGCATCGTCGGGGCGATATCGATTTTATTTCTCCACCAGCATTCATCAAGAATAAAACTAGTATCAACACAAAATACAAATTGGGAAAAGAAACGCATAAAAATGTTATCTTTTTCGTTATCACACTCAACAACAACCGGTACTACGTGAGATGTGTGTGATCCGCGAGCTGAACAAATTTGGCGCGAAAACCTTCTGTCACTGCGCGGCTCGCCCCGTTTTCACGCGCTCACGTCAAACGATTGTTTATTTTGCCTACGAACCTGCGCGCATACTTTGATCGATGGTGGAGGCTCCGGTGAGGAAGGCCGTGATAAAATGTTCCACCCCTTCCCCCTTCGCTCTTACCTTACCGCTCCCCAACAGGAGGGTGGTAGAAACGAAATATTGTAAATTGATACAACAAATCAAAAAACACACATCCTTTGGTTTCTCCCATTCCCCTTATCTGAATTTCGACCACAACAACGAAACCAACATGCATCCTCTCTCTCGCCCGGAGCTGGCTGTAGCAATTTCCTCCTCCTTGCGGCGAAGGAATGAAAATAAATATACTATCATGTTTCTTTGGACAACGGATGTTTGGTTTTTTTTTAAATATTTTTTACTATTTTTGGACTTGGTTGTTTGCGACATTCCGTTTCGTCTGATTATTAGCAAACGAGCCACGGATCTAGAGCGAGGACCAACCAGGGAGGATGGAAGTATGCTAAGGCTCTCTCGCCCTCAATTCGGTGGTATGCTTAGTGTATGTTTTGATGGATGGTTTCATTTTCCCGCCAAAATGATCACGTTTGCAAACCATTTATAATGCAGATACGAATGGAATGGTAAAGTATGCGAGAAAAACCATCATTATTAGAAGTGATGTTTACTACAATTTGTTGGTTTTAAAATGTACACTCTTCATTTTGGTACTTTACATATTTTTTTTCTTAGTACAGAACAGTATTTTCTAAGAACTATTTTTTAACGACCAATTATATTTTGAAATGAATAATATATTATCAAAAGAAATTTTATCTCAATCAATCTTATTACTTTGAACCCTGTTTAACCATTCCGCTGAAAATATCCTCATTTGATCCTATTTTAAGAAAGCAATTTATTTTACGTAATCTTATGCAACTATAAGATCGAACCGATTCTTCAGTTGATTTTTTTCTTCCCAAGTTCCATGTTTGACGAAACTACTTTTCAAGTCTGTCCTTCAGTTTCAGCTTGTTTTGGCGCGCTTTTTCCTCGGTGCTGCAACCCATCTCGACCGGCTTTCTCTCCCAAAATGGTGTTTTTTTTTGGGGTTTCAGTAGAAAGTCACCCGTCCAGATTAACCATCACTCTTCGCATGTAGCAGCTAAAATTTTCGCGCCAAAAAACGGTTTGGCTCGGTGATCGTAGAACGAGAACAGTGGGAGGATGCGGTGGGGACGATGAAGGGGTGGGAGAGACACGCACATAAAACGTGAACGATGACACAACCATCCGCAAACCCTACCCCCAAGAAATCCGAGGATCTCGACCCCCTGCGAAGGGGGGTATGATCGCGGAAGGATGGAAGAGAAGAGAGAAAGCGAAGGACCACTACTTGTCCCGTTTAAAAGAAAAAACATATTCCCATACACAAACACCCAGACATCTCCACGATTCTTTACGATTTTGGCGGCAAAAACGGAATAGGAGACCTTCGTCGAAACGCGATGTCGCCAAGGCTGACGATGTTTTTTGAGGACCCACCGAGGAAAGGGGATACCTGGCGGTCTCCAACAAGGAGCACCCAGCAAAACGAACGTCTCGGAGTCGACGCAGCCGAAGAAATCTCCGAGCAGTGGCGTGTTTTTTTCCCTACGTCTCTATGGTTCTCGCGTTTTTCCTTCGCCGATCTCTCGGAGAATTTCTCCTCCTTACCGGGAGTTCGCCGTTCGGCCGTGGGGCGGTGTGCATGGGGAGGTCGAAAACAAAAACAAAAACGACAAAAAAAATACACTGAACCTATCTAAAGCAACATAAACCGGGTTCTGAAAGCGCGCCAAACGGCAGAGCGAGGCCCACCGTTCGTAGGTCATTACACCCGGCAATGTTTATTTGTCGTCGTTGGTGGGGGGCTTGTGTGGTGTGCTGGTACGTTGTTAATTTTCGCGCCCTTTCTCCCATAACGGGACTCCCATAACCGGTGTGGGGGGCCACATGGGCGGAAAGTGGCACGCACCCACGACTCATTTGAATATGAATCATACTCCCCCGACCAGGGGTGGGTGGGGGTGGGGGGGACTCCATGGAGGGAAAATTTTGTCTACTTGCCATTTTGCGACATAGGGATGGCACGTTTCCAAACGTGCACATACTTATCCAACATTTTAGTTGCCCAATAAAAATCGATTTTAATCTGAAACACTTAAATTCATCATCACAGACGACGTACCCAAGAGATTTGATGCATTTTCCTGGGAACTGGCTGGGATGCGGGAGTGAAACGGTTCAAGTGGAAGACCGGTCGGGATGATCTAATAATAATTTTCCCCATAAAGCAAATACAGGAAGCACCCGACACGCCACAAACATTCCGACACATCCCAGCGGAGAAGAGTGGTCGTAAACGTGACGTCTCGGGAAAACAGGAACTACTTCCTACCGGCACTTGCCACCCCCGCTGTGACGACCGCGTTCATTTTTAAAGCCATTAAAAATAGTTCCTTCTCCCTTCGGAAATGGAGAGGCAAAATGAAAACACCATTTTTAAAGCTTTACTGGGGAAGAATATTTAAAAAGTTACCCGCTATTTTGTATTTGAAAAATATGGTCAAGTATAAAACCTTGCCGTCAGTGAAGTAAATACGCACGAGCACACGCGAGAGGAAACACCTTTAAAGATCGTTGGATTTTAATAAACCTGCCCAAAACCAACCACCAGGCCGTGAAAGGAAACATATGCCATCGACGGAGGAATGACAGATGCTCTCTCGGGACATGTAGAACAAGTGGGTAGGCTCTCCTCCTTGTTTTGCTTTTTGTTATCCAAAACTTACGCACTTTCTTTCTCGATCGAGCGCTCATCGGTGGAAGTTGTCTTTTGATTCCCTTTTCCATCCTTCCGCGACGGCACGCGATCGAGCATAAACCTGTGGTTATGCAGCGGAATTGTCAACAGCTGTCATCTGGTTCACGAACAAGATCGCCACCAGCCGGCTCTTTAACGCGAGAGATCAGTTTTAAGCAACCGCCGAAGGACGGCTCGACCGATCGACTGCTTAATGCCACGTGAATGCAAGGACTTCCTTCGGCGACAGGTGTGATAAAAATCATTCAATCGCGACTCCTTGAGAGACGATCGAAAGGTGTAAACATTTCCTTCGACAACATAATCGAAGCACCTTTTAAACGCTGCAACATGCAATGGGATGGACCTTTACATGGTTCCCTACAACTCTGGGAAGATTTGCCCCAATGCAGCTCCTTCCATCCATGTTATCACGCCTCGTTACCTTCGTTTAACTGCAGAAAGAGTTGTTTCTTTGTTTTATCCCCCGAAACACGGAGCAAATACAAACGCCTCCGAAAGGTGAAACACACAACACGGCAAGAAGTCCCCGGCGTGTTCCGCGTGGGAATATTTTGGGGCGGTAAGGTGAAAAATGAAAATGAAATATAAAAAAAATATGAATCCTTCAATAGACCGAAACGCAAGGTAAATCGGGTGGGAAAGTTAAGAACCCATCAACCGTGGGTTCGGTTCTGCGCTTCATGAGAACCGAACACATATCGGAGTTTGTTGGAGCAAAGTATGATCAAGTGTAGGTGGGGAAAGGGAAGGCGTGATAAATCACGTGGAGCATATTTTTCCTAAAACTCCAAAACGGGTGTGAAAACTCGAACGAGTGAGTCGAGTGGTGAAAATTTCAACATTTTGGTATTTATTTTCTAAACAAATGTGAGATGTTGGTGTCTTAAATAAACGATGATGATCTTCCTTTTTATGCAGAGAGGAAAAAAAGCAGATGATGACGATGGTTTATGTCAGATCAAGGTAATTTTGGGGAAAAGATTAAACAAAATGTACCGATGACTACAGATATCCAATGGATTAAAAAAATTAATAAGGGAATTTTAAGGAAAGGAATATGAAAAATTGTCAACTTAAATTGCAAATACCGTAGGAAAATAACATGTATAAGGAAAAACCGCAAAAATATTCGTTTTTTTTCCTGTTGGTCGACAAAAGGGAGGAAAAGAAAAATGCGCGCGAAAATGAACAATTTGTCCTTCCATTGTCCTTCGTTCGGCAGAGACCAAACCTGCCCGAGAACCCAAACCGATGACAAATTGTGTCCAATCAAGTGTTTGTGCGTGTGTGTGCTTATTTGTGTTTGCATTTCCCCTCTTTTTGTGATTGGATATTGTTTAAAAAGTGTCCTTAAATGAATCATCCGGCGGCAGAATAGATTAGAAAACCCTCCCACGTACTTCAACAAGCCCAGACTCCAGCCCATGTATGGGAAACACACCGACGCACATTCATACACATTGCCGGCAGGAAGTGGACAGTTTAAACATGATTTTCCACCTTTTAGTATTTTTGCATGTTCGTTCTCTCACTCGTCTGCCCGGGACACCATGTCCAGTGGAAGGAAAAACCGGCGACCACAACACCCAGAGAGATTTTTACCGGCAAAGGTTTTCTTTAGGCGCATGCGCATCGCCTCCAGCATTCCCAACCTTTTCGCCCCCTTTTGGGGTTTCATCAGAAGTAATTTTTTATCTCGGAAAATTGTATTCCCCGTTCCCCGTGTTTGCGGGCAGAAGCAACCGCGCACACACACACACACGCTAAAACACTTCCACAGGATTGCCGGGAAGTGGTCTTTTCCATCAACACAGACACCCCTGGTTTTGGGGCGGTTTGTCAGTTTTCCCATTAGCGCGCGCTGATTTTCCATCACACGGCCAGGCGCACACTTTCCGCTGGAGGATGATACATTCGTCGACATGTGGAAACCGGAAAAACTAATCCAAAAAGCATGTGAAAAAAAATTAAAACCAGTCTGCGTTCGATTATAATCCCTTACTAGCGCCATAAATGAAGCGGATTATAAATTTTTATTATTATTTGAAAAATGTAAAGCCCATATAGAATTTCCACATCATCAACGCGAGATCGTCTCCTCCTGGGAAATATCGATCGGTGTACGAATCTAAAGTTTCGCGCCTTACGGTCTTCTGCAACCCGACGCGGAAAGTGAAAGCAATTTCCAGCGCTGGAAAATTATCAACCGGCAAAGCAGCCGCCAAGGGTTCCCTCGTGTGGGTAGCTGTTTTTCCGAAAGGGCGCAAACTCCAACTCGAGAACGGAATAATCCTCCGAACAGAATCCGGATCGATATTTTTGTGTGGGATTTTCGCGCCCAATTCTGTACATTCCCCCCGGCGCGGATTCGAATCTATCTCTGACCGGTTCTACACTTTCCCGCCTGTCAAGCAAAACAAACAAAACTTTGATAGGAAAAAAAAACACCTCCACTGCTCGGTGAGTACTTCCGGATTTCATTACACGACAATTTGATACAGAAGAAATGGGGATGGAAACATTCTGTCCAGCCGGGTGTCGGAGGGAGGCAGTCGTCCTCTGGATCTGAACGAAGTCCAGAACGGCGCGACATGGATTCCGCTCCGTCGGAGTTCCGTGTCACTTCCGGAAAATACCAGGCGCACATGCAACGGAATCGAATCCACGTTCCGTTCGGTCCGGAAAAGGACACGAACAGACGGTTCGATGCGAAGGTGTGTTCAGAACATTCTCTCCCGACCCTTCTTCGACCGGCTCCGTCGTCGACAAGGGGAACACACACCAACTTCGGGGACCGGAACCGCCATTTGGTAGTTCGCTTCCACCCTCGGACTTCACTCCGGGCGGCAAATGATACAGCAAGGATACGGACGGAAAAGCGTGTATCGTGTTCATGCGCACGCGCGCACGTGACTGCTTTTTAACTCCCTTCCCCTTGAGTGGCTCTTCCTCCTCGTGCCCGGTGTCGAACGGGGTTTCCTTTTCCCCCCTGGTTTGTCGTTTGCATCGTGCCGGCGTTTTTTGGGATCTCCTTGATCGAGGATTTAGGGGGCTTCATACACACAAACACACACCTGCCAGCACGCCAACCTTTGTGTTGGGGATTGCATCAACGTTTTTACACCCTTTGTACGGGGGGTTAGGGGATGAAACGGTGGTCTTTGGTGAATGTTTTTTTTTGTTCGACCCAACGTTCCGGTATAACGCGTCCACAGTCGGACATTATGTCCACCCGCGCGCTCCCTCGTTCCCGACCCGCAAAAGTGTTTGAGTTTACCGAAGGTGGTGCATATATTTACGTACAGCTGTAAATTTACTATGCAGGGGCCGGAACATGAATTCAGCAAAAAAGAAGCAAACTAGCGTACACTCCCCTCCCTCCGAGCGGAGCAGCGAGCGAGAGAAGACTCCTCTTCGAAAACACCTTGCGATGGCCAAAATTTAAATATGCTAGCCAAGCCTTCGCACAGCTTTCCGGACGGGTGACGGAGTAACCGTTTTTTTTTCGAAATTTGTTTTCAGCCGACCCCCTATTCTCTCCCACGACTGCTGGAAGCCTGGTAGGTTGTCGTGGACGAATTTTTGTTCGTCTGCCGCTACCGACGGCAACACGAAAATGGCGCCATTAGAGCAGAGTAAACACTGTTGTTGAAGTATGATCAAAGAGTTGTTAATTGAACTAGATGATTTTTGGTTCTACTCTTATATGTTCTCTTAGCTATCTTGTTCACCATTCCTTATTGCAATTTTGAAAGGAAATGGGATAAATTTAACTAATTTATTGCTCTACCTTTTCCTTTAGTAATTGTTCATCCTTTTTTGAACACTTTCAAATTCCCCGGTGACTAATTATCCTTGCACCTAGGAAGGTAAATATGGTTCAAAGTAAAACCTCTTCTCGGGAAAAACGGGTAAGGAAGGACAAACGGCACCAAAGGGTAACCATTTGAAGCCGAGAAAAAACCCTCATCTCTTCATGGCCACAATAAAGCAATAAACGATGAAAGACAAAAGGCGTGAAGAGGATTAGGAAGGCGGAAAACATTTCACATGTTGGAAATTTCTGCTGACCTCAAGGAGCTTGACGAGGACCAAGTGGAAAAGCGCCAATAATCACAATTGCAGTTGCAGGTAAAACAAAAACTCGTCGATCGTCCATCTGTTATTAGTTTGGATCTATAGAGTATTATTAGTTGAAATGTATCCTTTTCCTTCGGTTATTGTTCACATCTATCCTTTTCCCTGGGTTTTGTTACGGACAAAGATCAGCAACAGCTTAAGACACCTTCTTCCAACCGAGAATCGTAATTGACGGAATATTTCAGAGATTTCCATCTCGCGCGTACAGATGTCGCTAGTGAGTGATCTTTCGTATTCTTTGTCCTAAACATCGATCTTCATATGGTCCGTCCGCACGATCGTACCGGTTGCTTCCACCGACGCAATTTCCCACCACCGGTGGTCACGTCTCCTTCGGTGGGTCTTCTTGATTTCGGCTCATGATCGTCTCCGATGACCATATGTACTGCCACAACAACTCCATGCTAGGTTGGGCCAGCATCACTGGAGTCACCACCGAAGAACGGATCGATCGTTCGCCCAAAAACCGGTTCTCCTCCGAACCGTGTGTATCTTTCATTTTTTGTTCCACTAAAACCATTCCATTCCGGCCGTTGTGTTGTTGTGTTCTGGTCGTCGTCGTCAGGCTATGGGATGGGTTGGTTCATTCCGACTGGCCATGCCACTCTCTGCTCTCCCCCTCCCCTCCCGAAGTTCGCTAATCGCCTCCCGAAAAAAGAGCACCAGACCACGAGAAACGGCAACGAAACGGATTGGAAAATATTTCACACGAACTCTGGAAGAAACCTGGACCTGGGCGAACATCATGAAGAGCTCTTCGGGTTCTCCGCGGGTGGACAGAGACAACAGCGAACAGCCCGAACTAGAACCCGGGGGTAGCAAGCGGCGGGGGGTAGGGAAGGGATGGCCCGGAGCGGCACCCTCGAGAACCCGCGCCGGGGTACGATCTTTCCCTCCGTACTTTTCCACTTCCATTGTTGTGCTTTCGTCGTTCCCGTTCCCGGGCGGAAAGCATAAAAATCTACCCCTCACCACCGTCAGCCATCCCTCCCCTTTCAGGCCTTCCCCAGTGCAGAGCGAAGAGTCGTCTTTATTTCTTCTGGTTTCTTTCGCGCCATCCAAGGCAACCCACCCGAAGCCCGAAGAAGACCCTCAAGAGTACCAGGAGAAGGTCCCGGGGCAGGACGGGACACCAAAGAAGCATACATCGGCACACACACAGACAGAGGGTGAATAAGAGACCCCTTAACCCGGCATTGGGATGTTGTAAGAATGTTTTTTTAAAATATGTTTCTCTTCCTTCTGCTTTGTGCGGTTCGTTGGTCCCACACTCCTCTGGAAGGTTTCTCCTCTGCTGTAGCGCTTTAATGTTGTTTTTCTGCTCGCCCGGTTTTCCGCTCCAAGATGAAGGTTTCGTGTTCCGTTCAAGGCGTTTTCCTTCTGGCAGCACATTTCGACGTGGTGTGTGATCGTAGCCTTTTCCTTCTCGTTCCTCTTTGTCTCCAGGGTTTTTTTTTAAATGTTTCGTAATGGACGAGAGAGCGATGCACAACCGCAACGCTGTGATTCTTCTCTGCACAATGCACTGGCGGGAAAAGTCAGGCCAGCAAACAAAGAGAGACTCCTCCGAGGTTGCATCGAAAACAGTCGATTACGGCTAAAGGATCGACGGATAATCGACAGAGTGGGAAAAAAGGATGCATTCCGGGTAGAGTGCGTGGAAAGTGGGTTTTTTCCACTGACCACCTCCTTCGTTCGTTCGGCAAAATAACATGTTGCATCTTTTTGGTGGGAAAAAACACAATGGAATTCGAATTGCAAACAGTACGTTTTTAAAATTGCACCTATGAAATTGGCTGTATTCTAAACGATCATTTCTCGGCTTCCTCTAGAGGAACTTCTGGTGCTGAAATCAAATGGCATAACCAGAAAAGTACTTGTACAAACGACCGAACTCCAGGAAATCGCTAGCTCGTGAAAAATATGTAAATTAACCAAGAAAAAAGAGAGGATGTTCTAAACACAAGAAAACATTCATTCACGGTCGCTAGCGATACGATCGACAGTTGTAGGCACGGGATCGCTATCCATTGACTCGCGGATGGTCAGCCAACTAAAACCAAAATAGACAAAAGCCACACCGGACGAAGCGAGAGAGTCGTGGTGACGGTTGGGTGAAAACAAGACAAGCTGATCCAAAGATTGGGGAGATTCTTTCCCATTCCTCCACTTTTTGTGGTCGCTTAAAAGATCTTTCCCGCCTTGGCAAGTTGATGATCTCTCCGGTGGAAAGAAAAAAAAGTGAAGAAGAACGCCGAAGGGGCACAACCCAACCGGCAATAGTAAAAGGGAAATGGTTCTGAAACCTTCCTTCTCTAAAGCTTCCACCCGCCACCCAGAATTCTTAAATGCCAAACACTGAACGGATCAAGTGCTGAATATTCCATGAGAATCCCAGAGTTCATTGTCGGCCGTTCGGCGCATAGTTTAGGGGTTTTGTTGTTGTTCGGTTTTGAGCCGCATTTATGAAACGGATATTTGGCTCTGATTTACGAGCGACGTTAAGCGTAAATGTGTTTCTCTAAATCAGTACCAAAGAAAGTGTCATAAATTTATGGCATCACTAAATTGCAATCTTTTTCGTTCGTAAAATCCTTGAATTTTTACCATTTTCAAATGCGATCCCTTGTAGAGAACTTTCACTGGGTTGAAAACATATTCATTTTCGCAATAGAATAAAAAGATGGAGAAATCTGTCCCTAGTAAAGCGCCTGGCGCTTTCTTGAAGCATCAATAAAACTCTCAAAATGATCCGGAATAAATGGTTACAATCCGGGAACAATTGTCAAACGATGCACCCAAGATTTATTGACGTTGCATTTGCATTCCGTTACCCCTGGAATTGCACTTTTTGCACCCAAATTCCATCACCTCCTCGACTCGATCGTGAGATTCTCCCAGTTCCGGGGTTTCGAAGTGTTTACCGTTGAACATTTACGATCTCCTTTTACCCCTGGAGCGGTTACTGAGATGTGTCCCTCCTGCCTGCCGCTCCTTTTTCTCTACCCGGACAACCAATCAGAACACCAATGAACGAGAAACCGGGAGAAAACGGGAAAAAGGGACACCACATCCCGCCATAAACGCTTCCCCGATGTTCGGTTCCATTTTTCCCACCCGAAAACGACTGAGAACTGACCATAGTGAAATGATTTCCCAATCTTTTCCCCTACTTCGGCCCGGATGGGAAAGGGTCTTTTAAAAAGCAAAACACACATTCCTTTCCTATCATCCTAAAACCTCGTGTGGTAGGGCAGGTCGATCTCCCCCTTCTCTATTGGGCTCGATCTTTAGGGTTGACTCGTTCTTTCGAATTTCCTTCCATTCCCAACGGTAGGGCAATTAGCCGAAAAGAGAACGAACTTCCCGATGTTGACAAACAACTACAGCCCCGGGAGAACTGACTAAGCACCACCCGAGCCTTCCCTATCATATCACGGGCGGGAGAAAGGAAAACGGTTGCGCACCAAACCGGGAGGTTTTTTTCCGATAGTTTTCGTGTGTTTTTCCTTTTTTCCCGTCTCCGGTCGAAGTTCTGTTTTTAAAGGTCTTACCGGCGCGGCCAGACGACATTGCATTTTTCGGTGGAATACCGCTGCTGCTGACCTAGTTTTTGAACAAACACACACACGGCGGCGTTCATTCAAGCTCGAAACTGTAGGAAAGAACGGGCGAATGGGGAAAGGGAAGTGCCTCTACTTCACCGACTGGAAAGTAATTGTGGATGGTGGTGGTTAAAAATAGCTCCCAACAAATCCATACCGGCTTGTTGTTGATGTTGTTCTCGACAAGCTGTTTATCGAAAGGCTGTACGGCGTAATTGGAAAGATAGAAGGCCTTTGAATAAGTATATTTTAAAGTCCATTCAAACATAGCAACAGCCCATTGGCTTATTTGGCTGCAGTTTCTTTGTAAATTTTTTAAACAAGTCGTTGAATCAATGAATGGAAATAAAAAACGATTCCTCTGGTTTTTTCCAACTGCTTGAAAGGATGCGGAATTACTGATTCGCCAGACAACTTAATTCACCAGAAGAGGCCATTTGAATTAAGAACCTGCGATCGTACGTCGTGGATCACCGATGTGAGATTGTTTTCGCCACCGGGGAAACATACGAATCGATACTCCCTTGGAATAGTAATCGGACCTTTATTGCACCCTAGCGTACTGGCTGTACTACTAAGGTGACGCGACCAAAGGACCATGTCTTTACGAATAAAATTTCAAAGAAAAATAGGCCAACACGTCCTTGTTGTTGGGTGCCACCGGTTTTTTTTTGCTCCTCAAAGTAGTAACGATTGTCGGCGGTCGCTTCTCTTCTGGCGATCATGTTGAACGCTTCCGATTAAATTTCAGGGACACAACACACTAGTGTTTCCGCCGACGATTTGTCGGAACTTGGCAAGACTTGAACGTGAAACAATTACAT
Source organism: Anopheles sinensis (assembly GCA_000441895.2). Taxonomy (NCBI): domain Eukaryota; kingdom Metazoa; phylum Arthropoda; class Insecta; order Diptera; family Culicidae; genus Anopheles; species Anopheles sinensis. Next base: position 103,660 of record KE525400.1, read on the forward strand.
CGGTTGTCCGGTCCGGTATTTACCGCCTTTTTGCCATTCCGACCGAAAGGAAATATCAGAACGAATCGGCAGCACATGGCGCGCGGTTTCTTGAAAGATCAGCAAAAGGCACATTTGTACAGAACGGAAGGATGGGGTTTTTTTCATCGCTTCGCTGCCCCAAACCAGAACCATGTGTGTGCAAGTTTGTCCCAACATCATCCGGGACACTGGGCGCAATTTAAAAAACTCTTAAAAAGCGCGCGCGCGCGGTTCAACGCACAACAGAGCGAAGGCATAATAACAAAAACGTGATCTTTCATTCGTCGTACTCCTGTTCTTGTTCCGTCTTTTCCACATGTTACTTGTTTTCTCTGCTTCCACTTTGTGTGTGTGTGTGTTTGTCTATCTCTGCGTCCCTTTCTCGTCCGCGCGAGACCGGACACAATTTGCACACGCATGATCCGAGGCGCGAGGCAAAAAGGGTTGGTTAGAATTTAAAACCCCTTATGCTGCGGGTTGGGTGTGTTGGGGTGGTCTGGAAGGAAACGCACGAGGACAAGCCCCGACATTCATCGATTATTATCTCGTCTTCCTTCCCCCCCTTGCGCTACGTATTTTCGCGCGAATATTTCCCTTCGCGAGCATGGAGCTGTTCGCTGATCTCATTTCTTCAACTCATTTTCAAACGATTCGGTAACTTCTCGGGGAAAATCTATGCTCACTCATACGCTCCTCATAATGGCCAGGTGTGTTACGAGATTGATGAAATAGTTTTCTTTTTCCATTCTGTTTGTTTCCACCGCGTGTGTGTGGCGATGTTGGTGATGCGAATAACCACGTGCGTTTGGAAGAGCATTGTCTGCAGGGAGGGGGCAGGTAAACATACACATCAGCGTCCCACCTCCCAGATCATCGCCAACCACCACCACCACCCCCTTTGCTTCCCACACGCTTCCCAGGCGACCGGCATTTTGGCCTTGAACTTCGCGTGCGCTTGCCGGCAGATGGATTTCTAACGATTTCACCGAGAGCGGTTCGGTTGTCTGCTTTCCGCCCGTTGCTCAACGCCTGCTCTTCTGTTTCAAGAGTCGCTCATTTGCAAATCCACTTCGTCCCGCACGGTTTGACATTTTGAATCTTGAATGGACACTGCTCCACAAACAAAGGAATTCGGTGAAGTTTGAGACCTTTTTTTCTAACAGCAGCAAATATGAGTCAACCGACGAAGGTGTGTCCCCTTTTGGAAGATTGCTAAAGCGCGCAATATTTGATGAATGGAAGAAGACATAACAAAACACAAAAAAAAAATACTTCTTCGCTTACTGGAATGAGAATGTGTCAACAAATAACTGAGAATTTAAAACGACTTATTGCGAAGTAAAGCACACTTCAACATACGTTTTGCAACGGTAATGTGAGCTGTTTCGATTTCATAAAAAAAACACCACCGCGATGACAGTTGCCGTAGCAACGAACGTTTAATGCGAGTATTGTGCTTTTTTTTGAGAAACCAAAAGGAAAACAAGCAAAAAAAAACATATGCCGGCAAATATAACTGTTCTTTGTCGTTTCCGTCACTTCCGACACGATATCGTCGACCACACCATTTTGCACTGCACACTTCATCAACAATTTGCTGTACGGTTATCGGATAATTTAAATTGCTCCAGGCAAAGTTGTCGAACCGCGCAGCACTGGGAGCCGAACTGTTTCGCTGCCATTACTTACATTGTATTTGCTGAGCAGAACGTCGTGGAACCCGCTGCTGATTTCGTCGTGGTCGTACATTTTGGCGCGAGTTGATCGGCTCACCGCACTCGGTCGCTGTGTTAACTTGTTTTGCTTTTACAATATTTGACTTTCTAAATGCTGCGCCACAGAGGGATAATGCGGGTACAATTGTGACCACCGGAAATCGTCGCGATACGCGCTAATTTGTTTTCTTCTTGCTAACGTTGTATTGCAGCGGTGCTGCATAGCCATCGGCTCGTAGGATTCCGCTTATCAAAATGCACACTCTCGGTCACCCCACATACAAACACACACTCAATACAAGCAACCGCTCGAAGCGAAGGATTCGAAGGATTCGTATTTTCAACGCACCGCAGCGGAGACACGTCTGTATCGTCTCAGCGCTCAAACACGACTGAACCAGTTCGTGTTGTGCCAGATCTGGCCTAAACAAGTTTCAAAAACCTTGGTCACAACTGGAAATACATGGCTAATAGTTTATTTGTCAATAAATTGTTAGTGCTCAGGCCAATTTTAGCAATAAACCCCTCAAATAAAACGTCTTTTGAAGACAATCAACTTGATAAATCAAAGATTAGTCCTCAATTCTTAGTTTTTAAAATAAATATTTGAATGGTAAATGGATACAGAAACCTTGGTTGGTATTTTCAACTACGATTACAAATTTGTAGATAACTTTACGATCACTGAACTGATTTGCTCAAGTGACCCCTTAAATGATAGGTCTTTTTAAGACGCGTAAGTTTGTTGATGGTAAAATTTTACCATCATTTCTTGTTTTGGAGGAAAAAACCTGTATGCGGGTATGCACACGAATCGGTTAAAAGCGGTTTACCGTTTCGGCAAACTGGTATTTCGCATAGAAATACCAGTCGCTGCAATACAGATTTTTCAGTCATACAATTGCCAGTTCTAACCGGTTAAGCGCGGCTTCCAAAAGCTGTGTTGTTTCATACAATGGCTCAGTTGCGGCTTACAAGCATATAGTGGCGAGATCCAATCGCTCGGTTGAATCGTCCAGGCTAGTTGTTGCGGCTGTCAACCGGTCGCAAACTTGCGGTAATCTGGCAGCCTTGCAAGCGCGGCGCTGTTTACCGCACATTCAAATGTGTCGCGCAAATTACCGTTACATGTGGTGCTAAACAACTAATGGAACGCGTTGAAAGGAAATACCATGTTTATTTTTTCATGTAATATTTTTTTCGTAAACACTAAATACGGTATTTCATTTCAACGTACTTCTTCATCATGTTTGCACCATATGTAACGCGATGTGTGGTGCAATGTTTGTTCAGCTTCACATGTAACGGTAATTTGCGCGACACATTTGAATGTGCGGTAAACAGCGCCGCGCTTGCAAGGCTGCCAGATTACCGCAAGTTTGCGACCGGTTGACAGCCGCAACAACTAGCCTGGACGATTCAACCGAGCGATTGGATCTCGCCACTATATGCTTGTAAGCCGCAACTGAGCCATTGTATGAAACAACACAGCTTTTGGAAGCCGCGCTTAACCGGTTAGAACTGGCAATTGTATTGGTTTACCGTTTCGATGACCTCTACTTGTTGACCAAGGTTACTTGAGTATAGATCCATACACCAATTTGAAATTCGAATTCGAACGGAAAAACCGTTTACAACAACGCCGGTTCTCAATTTTAAATATTTGATTTTGAATTGAAACCCATCTTTTTCCTACCATTGGTATACAAATGACACAATGAAAACACTCTGTTAGTTTGTTTCGATATATTTGAAACATAGCAGCACGTGTTTACCCAAATTACGCTTCACACAGAGATCTTTGAACACCGGTTGCACAAAAACGGTCCTTGAAATGCATACTATCGCGTTGTTGAATCAAGCGATACCATTTGTTGTGATCGGTTCCAAAATTAAACTTTTGGCTTCCCTGCAACGACTGAATCTCGTGCTACCTGTTGAGAACAATTCTGCAGCGTCTCGAGCGTTTGTAAACAGCGAACGAGCCACCAGATCATATGATCGAGCTCGGAGATGAATCACGACGAAAGACAGTGAAAGCATCTTCTTTTTGCTTCCGATTCTTGAATCTTATTGAATCTCACGTTTGCCGTTCGGGTTCGCCGAGGACTTTCGGTGCTTCAGTTCACTAGTAGCAATCGGTCGGAGTGGTTCGATAGGAAAGAAAAGTGGATCCCTGTTAAGGGTTGCATTGGGAAAAAAGGTCAACGAAAGTAACGAGTGGGGGTCACTGTCTATCTGAAGAATTGCTTGAAAACTTCTCTCTGCCAAGGAAAGTGGTTTAACGCGTACAACATGGTGCTGGATATAAATTTTTCCCGCTACGACAACACGACCCCATTCGGCTTTAAGCTCGTCGGTGGAGCCGATTTTGATGTGCCGCTAACGGTGGTTAAAGTGAGTTCGATTAAATTGTTAACCTTTAATTTTCTAGTACAAGAAATGAGTTTTAAGTTTCAATAATGATCGAATGTGACAGGTTCTTTGCCCAAAGTCGCAACATTAAATTTCAGCGAAATCAAATCAAATACCAGAGAAATTTTCAATGTGTTGCGTAATCGTTGCAATGAAATTTAACATAAAAAAACATTGTTTCAGTGAAAGCTTATTCTTGTGTAGGATTGTTTCATGATTCTGGTGAGTGAGTGGTAAAATGAGAAGTGTTTTAGAAATATTAATCGTCGGAATATGTTAAATTGCTCTAGCAAACAGTGTCATCTAAGTGCAAATCGACGAGATTTAACCTCAAAACCAAGTAAAAATGATCGATCAATCGATCGATCGTACGTTAAAAATAGCATCGAATCGAGGGAACTAGAAATGTCAGCCAGTGTAGCAATGTGTGTGGCTTTCCGCCACCGAAGCCATCGGATCAACGTCGCGTGGTGCTTTCTATTTCAATACGCTGATCCTGCACGCCGTGCGGTGTGTTTTTCTTTTCTCTGTGCCTCGCAGATCCTACCCGGAAGCATCGCCGAGGCGGCCGGCATGCACATGGGCGATGTGGTGGTGCGCATCAATGACATCCCGACGAGCGACATGTCGTACTACGACGCACACCAGCTGTTGGCCTGCGCCGGCAATCAGTTCGTGCTCGGTATCCTAAGGTGGGGCTCGAGGGGTCGAGGAAAGTCCTTGCATGTTCGATACTGAGTACGCTCTTTTCCCCACCCCTCCTCGCAGGGCACGCGAGGTAACGCCATCGCAGCGTCTGATCAAGGAGAAAACGCCATCGGGCGAGGTGGAGTACATCAACACCTCGCCGAAGCCATTCTGGACGCCGAACACGATGACGAGCCCCTCGCTTGGTCTATCTCGGGAGGGCCACGAAGAGCCGGAGGTGCCAGCGGCTCCGATCACCGACGAGCAGATCGCCGAGGTACTATCGGGTGAAGCCGAAGTGCTGAAGCAGCACAACGTGATCGGGTAAGTGTACCTGGTCCCTGCGATCAGTATACTGAGCTGCATAGTAGCTGATCGGGCACTTTTCTTTGTTCGCCAAAAACGCGCCTCAGAGTTAACTTCAACAAATGATCCCGACGTCGGGCGTTTTCAAGCAGAGCGAAGTGTTCAAGACGCTCAACAGCGAGCTGGTGCAGAGCGAAGAGGAGGACAAGAAGTGGACCACCTTCCTGCAAAAGCCCCAGCGTCCACCGCCGAAGACACCGGATCAGCGGCAGCAGGAGCGCAACCCACCGACCGAGCGCTACCAGGTACGAATTGTGAAGCAACCGAAACCGAAAATAGCCCCCGACTACAAGCCGCCCAAGTCTCCGGTAAGTGACGACGCTGGCACTGCGACAATTGGTGGCAGTGTGTCCCCGACCAGTGCCCGGTGCAGTGTACTGTGAGCTGAAAGCTGAGCGTTCGCCCTTTCGCCGTCCCAACTTTTAAGGAACCCGAGCCGGAACCGGAACCTATCCCGATGTACGACGAGTACCTGACCGAGCGGCTGGAGGTCGAGGTGGAGACGATCAAGACGATCGTCGAGGAGACGACGGTCGCGCCAGGTAACCCCGAGAATACCCGCGGTTCCAGAACTCCCTCTCCCCGCTCCCTTTGCTCCGATGCTGGCCAATGTTGTGTAGATGAAGAGCAGATGAACGCTAACGACACCCTCTACACAGGTGAAGGCGATGCCCAGCCGGCCCCGGTCAGCCCAAGCGAGGAGGAACCGTCGGAGGAGTTCCGCGAGCAGCTGCAGAATGTCCAGAAGCAGCTGGAGGCACTATCCGCGCTACCGAACACGATCCAGGCGACGATTGCCGCACTGACCGAGCAGCTGGCCGTCCTGGCGGCCCCGAAACGGAAATCCAAGAGTGTTTCGCCAAAACCGGAAGGTATAATCTGTCTTTTGAATGGCGTAATCCAAGAGTCATCCGCTGACTCCTGAAGGACGATTCAGGTTTTTTGGTTGTGTTGTTGTGTGATGACGTCCATTCGACAATGTAATAGACATGTGACTTGACCACTCAAGGGAAACATACCTAAGCACAAACGTTACGTTTCGAACACGACGCAATTAAACAAGGACACACGCGCTACCCTTGACGACCCATCTCGGGTGGGGTTGGTTGAAGGGTGTCCTCTAGGGTTGACCAATGCTAGGCCATCCTTGGAACGGCTGCCAAACAACCCTCACGAACACAAACACATACACGCACACACACTCAACTAGTACGTCGACTTAACGAAGTGAAAGTGTCCGAACTTACTCTTGCAGAAGGAGCGCCAAAAGATGGCGAGACCAACGGTGGCGAACCGACCGCGGAGGCCATTGTGCCCGACGTGTCGGAAACGTTCGAGGTGACCGAGTTTACCCGGGCGGACAGCAGTGGTGCCGAGCAGTCCTCATCGGTCGACGAAGGCGAACACATCCAGTACACGGCGGAAGAGCTTGAGCAGCTAGAGAAAAGGATGAAGGAACACGATATCGAGTGGACCAACCAGAACGATAAGGTTAGTGTTGCCGTTGGCACCGGTTGATAACTCCCATGCTGATGTTGATGATTCAGGGGAGTCCTGGACCAATAATCGGATAGTAAGTGGGCGAATAAGTGGACTTACCTTCAAGCCACGATCCAACGATCTTCAAGTTGATTGCCTACGCTGCTATAACCAAGTGTCTGGAGGTGTTTAACCCGGGGACCGGGGTAATTTCCCATTCCACACGCATACATCCTGGAGCTGCTCCAAAAGTGTTGGTGTATTTTTCTGATTGCTCTTCTTCTTTCTTGCTCTTTCAAATTGCCTCGCGTCTTGCCCTGCCCCGGATCCGTGAATCCGTGATGGTGACTTAACGTTTCGTGGTGGAATGGGAATCGGAAACTTAACCTGTTTGCTAATCTACTATGCACACGATACCACGAATGCTTTGACCAACAAATCAACCCCAACACCCAATATCCAACACACCACCAAACCACATGAAAGAAGCCAAAGTACCAGACGATCGAGTGGGCGATCGTGTCCCAGCGCTTTCGAATATACGTAGACGACGAGGAGCAAGTGGAGTACGTGACGCTACCATTGCGTATCTCGCTGGAGGATGAAACGTTGGACGCGTCTGAAGCTGTTGGTCAACCAGTGCTGCCACCACCACAACCGGTGGTAGCGTAAGACCCGTACTCCTTTGCATCCACCGAACACAACCGAAACACCAAACTCACCACCAACAACAGTTCCTGAAAGGGCCTGCTTAGAAATACGAACCCTGCGAACTACCTGGCGAATAGGCGGAGCGTGCACTAGACACTACCTCAGGCACACCCGCAACCACGAACACATAGAGCGGTGCTTGACACCTTACATGATACCAACGAATTCCTTCGTAGCCTAATAAATCGTGAATGATTGAATGTACCTCGAACTAAACGCTGTTGCACCGTGGATGGCTTTGACTGCTTGTAGTCTTCGGATGGGCTTAGTCCTACCACGACTTTGTTTGAGTATCATTGTACTAATCGATTTCTTTCTTTCCAATGCATCCTTTCGCTGCCCGACCTGATCTCTACCTTTGCCCGAATTCCCCGACCCGTCTTCGTCTACGTTTTGTTTTTGGCCTCGGATGTGTCCCTTGTGCGTGTTCTCTTTCGTCCCCGGCGTCTTTGTGGGGTATGGTGGTGACGACATCATCGTTACAGGATTCTGATAGCTCAAGTGTGCAGCAGACGAACGGCGGAGACGTTCGCACCGCCGTCCAGGACGAGCTGAAGCTGCAGGTGGTTAAGAAGAAGAAGAAGGCGGTCAGCGCGTTCGGACCACTGACGCCCCAGGAGCGACCGATCTACCTACCCGGTGGACGCAAGTGGCGCACGGCGAAGGACGCCTTCAACGAGCAGTTCATCGCGGAGGTGATCAGCTCGCAGGCGGAACTGATCCAGGGCACGACACTGGGGTAATTGTGCTTCTCCCTATCTTACACCTACTGACACCGGCATCACATCTACTTGCAGTTGCACCTTTTCCACCGTTCGCCAACCGTGCGCCTCATTCGAAACACTTCTGTGACGTCTCTCATTCGTACCATCTGCTTGTATACTTCTTTTTGTAGCCCTTCGTACGAAAGTCCTCATCTGGGTTACGACGACAGGTAACCGACACCATTGCACTGCATTTCAAGGGGTTTCGTTTCGCCATTTGTGCACGATCGATGTCACTACTCATGCTGTTGTAACTAAACCCCGCTTCTTCCTTCCAAATCGTCACTAATCGATCGTTGTGTTTATTGCTGTGTGAGAGAAAAGAACAACTAGGGGATCCAACTATCTGGACCAACATGGCGGCAGCAGTAATGGCTCTCGGTTCCATTTTTATTTTGCATCAAAGTATTAACCTCGCATCACATAACGCATCTTGTCTAACAGCACATTTTATGTTTTAGGTAAAGTTCTGGAACTACTACTGGACCGATGGGAAGGAGAAGTCACCGCACGTCTATAGGTACGTACCAGGCATCTTGCATGTTGCGCCGATCGATCGTCATCTTGATTGTGCA
>KE525400.1:115119-132632 GCA_000441895.2 Anopheles sinensis
GGACAGTTTTGTGAGAAATTTCCCTACTTGGATTATTTTAAGTATTATGAATTTACACAAAAAATTTAATAAAATAATATAAAAAAACAAGTAAGATTTGATTCTTTTGACCTCTTGATAGAAAGCTAAATTTAAATTGTATCAGAGGCCGTGTATGAAACATAAAGCGCAAGGGTTTGAAATGCCTTCACGATAATATATTTTTTCAATAATCGTACAAAATGATCCAAAGTTCAGAGTCAACTTTTTCCTAACGAACAAATACTCGGTCATCGTATTTGTGCTTTGCCACATCAATCTTCTTAGTTGTAAACAACGCCTACCCTCACCTAACCTTATCCCCAATGTACGGGTTGAAGGCTTTCAGAGTTCGACATGGCTCGTTCGGGGCGCCACCCATCGACAATGTTGTCCCAATTAATCGATCTGTAACAGCAGCCTTGGCGAAGGATACCCGCGGTCGTTGCCATAAGGAGGAAATTCGCTCATAATTGCCCTCCCCGAGATATCCGCAAACTGTTTGTGTGCGGGCGTTTGTGGTACACCCGAACGCTTTTTTCAACCCCCGCGGGCTTCGGAAAGGTGAATAAATATTGCATGTGAACCTCTCGATTGATATGGGAAGTTGGTCTAAGAATAGCTGCACCGGGTGGAAGCACGCTTGATCGTTAACGAGCAGCGAGGATGGATCGGAAATGAATTAAAAATACTTTGATGACTTGACAGTAGAAGGGTGGCAATACGTGTCCTGTATTCGATGGCGCGCGTTTTCACGCGGATATGCGTTCCCGGGCTCTGCATGCCCTCTCTGCCGTTGGCGTCGCCATCGTACGTTTTGGTCCTCGAACCACGGTTAGATAACGTTCGTTGCTCGCTGATCGGCATGTGAGCTTTGTCCGATCGGAAGCCACCGGATGCCAGCATCGGCGTCTTCGGTACGCTCGTGCCCAACGCGCTGTTCGTACGGCCCTTGGTGACATTGAGGGGAAGATAATTTAATGAAGAAATACGAATCCGAAGCCCTCAAACCCAATCGAGCGGTGGTACCCGATCGAAGCCAACGCGAAGCTCTTGTAATCACCTTTCCCTCAGTCTCAGGTGATTCGCGGACGCGATAAAGTGTTAGCGTAGTGAAATCGCAGCTCAAGCAGCTCGTTCCCATAGAAGATTAGCAACATCCCCAAAGAACAACAATCATGGATGTGCAAGTGGACGCGATGGAGATGGCCCTGCCGCCGATCGAGTCGTTCAAGAACTGCGAGTATCACGTGCGTGTCAGCGGTACGACCGAGCTTGACCGTCGCGTTATGTCATTCGTGGACAACCTGTGGGGCTTTGAGGTGACCGGCGGTATCGACCAGTTCGAGCCGCTGACGGTGATCTCGGTGAAGCGTGAGGGGCTGGCCCGGCGGGCGGGCATCCGGGTGAACGATATCATCACCAAGATCAACGAGACGCCGGCGGACAAGCTGACGCTCGCGCAAGCTCAAGAACTGATTGCGGAGTCTGGCCGCACGGTGAAGATATTTGTCAGTGGGTGAGTGGTTCGGGTGGAATGTGAATGTGCCTAATCGCCGGTGTGATCGCCGTACTAGTGATCGATCCTGTTTCTCATTTTTTTGCTTCTAGCGATGTCGACGAAGACAGTGAAGATGAGATGACGGTTGATTTTTGGTTCAAACCTTGTAAGTAGTCATGATCATGTGTTGAAAGTGAAAGACGTACTCATCGCTTCTCATCGCAATGATCAGCTTGTGCGAGTCAGCTTGGGAAAACCTAGGATAGGGCAACTGACCGAGGACTAAGCGACATCGAAGCGATGCACAGAAAATAACTCCCCACCTTACCCGCACGCTCTATCCGTTCCAAGCAAATCATCCCGTCTATGTCCTTTCCCATCCCTTCTCCACATCCGCACTCATTAAGAACTCCACTACCCCACCCGTTGATATCAAGATGGTTTCTTCTCCTCAGTGAACGAAGCCGATCGATCAATGTTGGATTGGGAAGCGCGTCTCCGTGCCAACCGAAATGTGAGTTATTTCGAAAAATTCCCTCGCAAAGCGTCGTAGAATAACATTCCTCGCTAATCGTGTATTGTTTTTACTCGTAGCCCGATAAATGGAACGGACTGTGGCCATGGAATGATCGTAAGAAAGTGGTCTACAAGTGAGTAAACTCTGTGTAAAGGCATGCGGAAATTGGCAACGAATCGATCGAGAACGTTTAGTACATTTAGCACAACAAAGCAGTTGATGTGATGCATAGTTGCATACATTCAGGCGCCGGTGCGACATTTGTATTCACCACGTTCGTCCTTTTATCCTGCAGGGAATCTAACTGCTACATGGTGCCCAGCGTTGCGGAGGAAACACGCGAACGGGAGTTGAAACTGCGTGCCACGGAAGATCAGTACGAGAAGCATTTGAAGCGTGAGCGCGAGGAAGCAGAACAGCGAGCGGAGGAGCAACGGAAGGTGGACGAGGCACGCCGTGCCGAAGAGGAACGACGGGCGGAAGAGGAGCAATTCTTTGCCAAGTTCGAGGCGGAACAGAAGCAACGACAGGAGGAAGAAGCGGCCAAGCGGCTGCAGGGTGAGGAGGAAACGGAAACCACACCGCAGGATGCGGAACCGGAACAAAGCCGGGAGGCGGATGCCGAGGCGGACCAGTACATCGACGAGCTGATGGAGCAGGAAAAGGACCTCGGTGAGGTCAGCACGGACATGATCGACCCGGAGGATGGTGGTACAGGAGAGGTATGATGATTTGGCGATGATCAACGACTTTAGGAGTTAAGGATTGGTAAATTTGTATCAGCTCTATCGATGGAAAGTTTATTATATTCCTTTGGTGGAATTTAATTTAATTAAAATAAAAACTTTACTAATGACATAAAAATTTGGGAATAATTTTATAAATTTAGTTTTAACACAAGCCTGAGAAAATTGTCACTAACTATGGATAACGATCACAAGAAAAATGATTAAATTTGCTTGCCTTACCACAGAATATCGATGACATCAACAACAACATTATTCAACGACCACATACTAGGCATGATTGTTTGCCTTTCGCGAGACTTCTAGTGCATTCCGACGATACCGATCGCTCCGCTAGTGACTCGACATGACGACTTCTTACCGAGAGCTCCCGAGTAACCCGAATGCATGCAGCTTTTATGCTCTCGTGCCTGCATCAACCGAGCATAGACGACTCAGGCTCGAGTCAGACTCCCTAAAATAATCTTCCCCCTCGACAGACGGACCAGATTCTCGGTTAGCCTAGCCGGTGCGCCCAAGGTGCACGTGCAGTGTGACAGAAGTGTCGGTATCGATCACAATTGATTGATCAGCGGGACGTCGAACCGCAGTGTGCTAAGCGTGACGTTGGAAAAGGATTTGTTTTCTTGCCGTGTTGTTCGTTTTTCGTTAGAAAAGCAGTTGAGGAAAAATTGTGATCCTTCCAGTTCGTCATAATTTGTTTGAAATCCTGCAAACATTAGCTTCATCGACTGACTACAGTGTTCGGTAGCTTCTCGAAGCCCAAAACTAGGCCACGTATACGTAATCATCTCGGCGAGACATCGACCTACGACTAGCTGCCGCCGTTTGCTGACCACATCCGCCGTACATTACATCATCTCATCGAAGCACGGATAAATCATGCCCGAATTTGTGATCGAGAAACGCAATATTCCAGTGCTGACGATCTCGTCGAGGGATGGCGCACCAAGCACTGGAAGCGAGAACGGGGACAATCCGCTCGGTTTCCGCATTACGGGCGGGGCGGACTTCGAGATGCCGATCACGGTGTTTCAGGTGAGTATGGTTCCAGAGCCTCGGTGCTGGTGCGGTAGTCGGGAGTGTTTGAATCATCCGGAACCGGTGTCCATCGGGTGTGTCGTGCTAGTTTGCTGCAGCGAACTGCAGGGAGCCGCCATTGAATGGGGGACGGAAACCACTGCGCCACTAAAAATAGAACTATCGATGCTATTGAATCTATGCTAGGGGTGCAGCAACATCGCCGTTCGGTGAACTCGGTGTGCTGCGTGAGGAAACCACAGCCCTTGCCAACACCGAAACATAACCTAGCATTCGAGTAGTTGCATTGGGCGCCACCGCTCGAAGGGACTGGCGCGGCGAAACAACATATGTCTGGGGCGAACTGGTGGCACATGCGCATTCTTGAAGACGGTTTTCGAAAGGGGATCCCCAAACCCCGCCATCTACTGCCCGTGGCGCAGCTGACCAACGACAACGTTGTTTTGCGGTGTGGCGCGGTTTATTCATATGCGTGCTTGGATCTTTTGAAATTCTTCCGACGTCACAGGAATTAAACTCAGTACAGAGGGAACGGCTAGAGTAGTCTCTGGCGCGAGGGATTCTCTCTGATCGCGAGCTCTCTATTGACACAATTGTTTTTTTTTAACTCAGACTATACTAAGACATCAAGAAGTAGTATCTCCACGTCAAGATGAAGTACATAAGGGCAATAACAAAAGAGATAAAATTCAAAATAGTATACAACACACTTGAAGATCGCACCACACGCGCGTGTACAAAACGGTTTATGAAATGAGGGAAAGATGAACCACCAACACCAGCAACTGTCGACGGGCGGTCGAGAACGATCAAGTCCCCGGGATGGACTGCCCAACTGTGGCTCAGTTGTACGTGAATAGTCCCGATCGAAACATCCGCGGCGGAGTTAGCATCCGTGTCCGAGTCGGAAAAAAGGGTTCCCCAAGAGCTTCGTTTTTTTCTTTTTGTTTTCCTCGGAGCGTACCGTGCTACCCCGAAAAGAGTCTCTGTAGCACATATGGCACTGGACGAACCGAAGCTGGCCGCCCCCGAGGGCGTGCAGGCACCGGACGATGGCAGCGAACGGCCAGCGAAACGTGACGACACTCCCGACTACTACAAGCGGCCGAAGTTCAAGCGCAACATCATCCCGTTCGACACGGAGGACCTGTCGGTGCGAGTGATCCGGGAACGCTTTCTCATCCCGAACCAGGTGACGGAGGGCAGCCCGGCGCAGAAGGCGGGCCTGAAGCTGGGCGATCAGATCCTGCAGATCAACGGGGCCGATGCGTCGGCCATGCGCCTTGCCACCGCCCAGAACGTGATCAAGCAGGCCGGCGAACAGCTGCAGATGATCGTCGCTAAGTATGACCTGATGGGGAGACGGTTTTCCCTAAAGCATGTTTATTTGCATGTCACTTACAAAACGAACACATAAACATAGGCATCAGGAATTAGCCCCAAAAAAAAGAAAAAGACAAGAACAAAACTCGGAACAGTACTTCCGCCCAGAAGAGTGGAGCAGAAGCAGAAAACAGAAGTCCACCTTATGGCGCTCATCCGTCTATTCGTCGATATATAATTTCTATTCCGACGGTGTTTGTCGCGTTAGAAGAGCCCGTGTGTCCGTGTGTCGTGAAGAGTGATTATTCTGCTGATAAAAATAACCGGAAATTTTTTTCTGACACACTAAAACCGTTCCCCGGGTACGGGAGCCCGGTTGTGACGACGGCCAAGCCGCCGTCCCATGGTCGTGTCAAGTGTCCCTTTCGTTTGGGGCACGCTCGGAAAACAACCCGTACTGATTACCTAAGTGTACCTACCACTAGGAACGATTTCACAATTACTTACCCGTTGGTAGTTTTGTAAGATTTCCCTTCTGCTCGTGCCTCGCTAGAGCCTGAAAGGAGGTCAAGAATTTTGATTTGTAGTGTCGCCAATACGTTTAACGGGCTTAGATTTAAATGTTATGTTAGTTAGATCGTTAGTTGTGAGTCGAGGATCGAATCAGCAGGAGATTTTGTAAACAATTTGGGTAGTTATAGGACGACTCTTGAATAATCAAAACATCGGTCTTTTACAAACTATTCAACAACCAGTCGACTAACAGAATGTTTGCATTCCTGTACGGTAACAACCCTTGACCCCGATGAGCGCACGGGAGGAGACGCAAAAATCGATCAATGAACCAACCGGCTCATATATCAACAGGTAGACCGAAAGGACGCACTCCTGGTGGCGTCATCTGTCACCTGTTTGCGTGCATTGGCTCCTCCGGCACGTCAGTCAAGATACTAACGATGACCGACGGTTCGACCGGTTCGGACCCATCAATCCGCACGCACTCCAACCATCCCACTTCCCTACGCACGGGATTCGATTCGTTCGTCGAACCAGAAATAACTTTTTGTTTTCTTCAAGACCCGAACGTCGCACGGCGAGCTGCATCTCTAGGGGGGTATCAAACGTTTTTATTCAAACACAAGCCCAAGAAATTGAACTTGTTAACGGTGGCGGTAGGCGATGGTTTACATTCGGTAGCCCGCTTATCGTGTGCGCGCGTTAGTTGCCGTTACGCGACCGACGTCGTCGTGGATGGATTTTTTAATGTAAAAACGACCGTTTGCTTCTTGCGGTTCTATTTTGATCGTAATGTATGCCAAACATTGGCACGGTCCGTCGGCGGTTGTGGTCGAACGGTTTCGGTCGCAACAGATTGTTTAATGTTTTTTTTTGTCCTGACTCTTCTTTGTACGACTTATTGCGTTTCAAAGCAAACACGAATTCCTCGATGACTTGAACTGCATCGATTCTTGAAGTAAATATATTTTCAAGCGATATTCCATGAATTCAGATTCAATTTTTAGGTTAGAGTCTAACCGTTAAAGCTATCGATAACTACATCTGTATGTGATTATGTGCATGTGATCGTGAATCTTAAAGCACAATCGATATACGCGTTTCTTTTCCAATGGTATTAAAATTACCTGTTTCTACATTAATTAGTCTAGCCGTTAGTTGTTTAAACTTGTTCCACAAAATCTCCATTCTATATAACCAATTAGAAAATCAAGTGAAGTATAATAAGCCATAGAGAAATTTTTATATTCAAGCTTATTTCTTTCATCTCATACTTACGATCTCATATTTTGTGTTGATAACTAACTTTTAAAATATAGTTTTAAATCCCCTCATTTTTCAACCTGGCAACTTTGAATATCAGGAACTTGCTCGTTGAAAGAAAACCATTTTCGTTTGTATTATTAGCATGTTTGGTGATTCAAAAGAATGAGTTGAAAGATCGCCAGCTACTTGCACACTTGAAGCTACTTGAAGATCACACTTAATGGTTGTAAAAACTGTCCCACGTTCTTTTCCAGAGATGACGAAGAAAACCGTGCCGCCGAGGAGCAGGGAAAGCCGAAGGAAACGCGCGAAGTCAAGTTCGCAGGTAATGAGGAGCAACCGAAGCCCGATGTCACTAACAAACCCGCTCCCAAACCAGTAGACAACGAACGTGGTATGTGCTAATATGTCCAACGATGTGCAAACTGTTCCCCGCCATCCTCTCCCTCCCCTCCGAAGGGCGAGGTAGCGGCGGGGTGCATACTAACGATGCATACTACTTTTCCCTGTTTTTCGGTGTCGTGGTCCTTGGTTGGTTGTTGGTTGGTGCGTGAAAAGAAAACTGGACGCAGCCACCGGAGCGCAAGGTTTGGCACCCGATCGTATGGCAGCAGCCACCCCCACCGATCCCACCGGATCTATACGGCAAGGATGCGCCCCATCAGCAGCTGATCGCCAACATTCGTCGGTTGCTGCAGGAGACGGTCGCCAAGCCGGAGGAACGCCAGAAGCACATCGAGCGCATGATGCTCTCGCTGCCGACCGGTTCCCGGCGCCACGAGGACGACGAGGACGCCGAGGAACAACCGAAACCGGCCCCGAAGCCCAAGAAGAAGAAGAAGGGCAAGGGTAAGGTGGGTGCGAAGGTGGCGGCCGCACGGCCCCGTCTGGACAGCGAAACGTCGGAGGACGACGCAACGGTATCGGAGGCGCTCCCGCAGGTGGCCCCGGCCGACCCAATCCCGGAGGAAGTTAGTGCCGACGCCTAGGTGTAGCCTTAGCACGAGCGAAGCACAAAATATTAAGCAATCGACTCAACATTTGCTGTGCCAGCTGGTTTTGGGGGCAACCGGGGTGCAAGATGGCGTCCGCTGACACGTGCAGATACTTTTAGGAGTAAATAACTGACTACATAAATCACATTTTCCAACGGGATCGTCCGCAGGAGGCGACCGGAAGGCGTAGCTCATGTATTAAACGAAACGATCAAAAAGAATATATGAACTGTTAAAGCCTGTTGTTCTCTTTGACCAATGTACTTAACCTCGATCTGTTCCGTCGTTGAATAAAATCTTTGTTTTTTTCATAATTGTGATACTGTGTCCTGTTGGGGAAGCAACTGTTTACTTTTGGGGGCTGCTTAATCTGTGATGTTTTTCTCCCAACCAGTTCCTGGCGATAGCCGTCGGTCGAGCTTTGATTCGATGTCCTCGCATGACCATCGTTCGCTGTCGTGCGAATCCTGCGACAGTCTCAGCGTACTGGCCGTGGAACAGCAGTTGCGCCAAATGCAGCAACAACTGAACGAAATCAGCGTGATCCCAATGCAGATCCAGGCGACGCTCAGCTTTCTCACGAAAACTTTGTCCAAGTTTGCTCCACCGGAGTTGCAGATGCAGCTACCGGAAGCCTTGCGTGCCACAGCAAACGAGCAGGTGGAAGAAGCCACTAAGCAGGAGGAGAGCGAGGAAACGGATGAAAATGACTATGATGGAGATCAACTGGAGGAAGCGGAAGAAAATGACGAGTATGCTATCACGTTAGAAAGCTTGTTCGATGAGTCAAAAGTGCTTCCAGTTGTTTCGACGCCAGAAGGGGATGAAGCTGAAAATCAACAGGAAGAGGATGACGATGTTGAACCGGATATCAGTGAAGAGGAGCGATCCCGTATTGAAAAGCTGGAACGTATCATCAAACTGCAAAAGACTTGGCCTTGGAGTCAGCAAGAGAAACCAATTCATAAGTAAGAACACGTAGAACCATTTGCCGTAAATCCAGTTTAACAATGCATTCTTTCTTTCTTCCAATATTAGGCGTTCTAACTGTCATTTGGTGCCGAGTGTTGCCCTGGAACGGTCGAAAATCAAGCAAATTACTGATATCGGATCTTTGCCATTTTACAAGCACGGATATTTGACGAGGGTTTAATTTGGTATTTGTTATTGGTAATAAAATGCGTACAATTATATTTTAGAAAATACGTGATTTGTATGTATTACATTCTTGAAATTATTTAACCATACAAATAGATTGGAGTTAGACAGAAGGGTAAATGTTCAGCATTGTTGAATGAAGAACTTCTGTAAATAAAATGTGATTTAACGAACTGTTCAAATTATTGTTTTTAATGACTTCGACGAGAAACATTTGTAAGGTTTTGTTGTATGTTGTATGAATCGAAATCCGGTCAAAGATCCGAATCTTCAAATCCGAATCCCAATCCGTCATTTCATGCAGTACACGCATTTTACCGATAATTTCTATCGTTTGTTGAATTAATTGAAAAATTCACGTAAGAAAATGAGAGTTTCTACAAACTTTTTACCGTGAATTCAAACAACACAATACTTCACAGTACTATCTTGCTCTATTTGGAAAATATGTAGAAACTAGCTGATTTACTCAATTACATTTTGTGTTCGACGAACTTAGCTGATGAGGAGTTTTTGAGTGTTCTGTCACTTTTGGAGGTAGGTTAAAACTTCATTTAGAATCCTAGTTTCCACCACGAACCATCCTACGAAACCTCAAAGTGCAAATCAAGTCAGACTAAAATCAATTTGAGTGCCAATCGAATCAAATCTGATTCGAATCCGTCAAATGCGATTCAATCTCTAGAATCGGTCACGGATAGAGTCTTCGGGTCTTCGGAATCATGATTCTGCCAACTAGTGATGGCAAAATCAAATCCCTGAAGGGATTCGAATCTTTCGATTCAAATCCATTCTGAGATCCGGATCTCCGAATCCGAATCCCAATCCGTCGTATCATGATGTGCCATGGAACTTGCCGGGTTTTTTACTGGTTTTGTTTTATTTTTGACTTGGTTATGGCAATATGTGCCTTTGCAGTGATAGTAGTAACATTCAAATTGAATCTATCGCCACGATCGGGTAAAATAGTGAAGCAACTCATCTTGTTATTTTGCCAGCACTTTCAGCTTTATCGCGGAGCGAATATGTTTGATGTTTGATGAGGCCTTTTTAATTGAGGGTTGTATCGATGATGAAACGTAGTCCATTTTATGAATTGGTTTTTTTCCATACGTTACAGCGTAATGATCCTCCATTGCTAGGTGGCCCTTCGTTTGGAAATCTAGTAAGCATTGCGAAGAGCAAAGAAGGTCATCGAAAGGGAATCAACAGGTGTACGGAGGACAGGTGCGTAGCGAGTGCGGTTAATCTGGTGTCAAAGCGGATTTTCGGATGATCAGTGCCCCGAACTAAGGATCTGTGCAACGCGCCAAATAGTCGTTAATGCTTATCATACCGCGACCGCGTCGGTCGGTCGGCCACTTAGAGCAAAGGCTTCAGACTTTTTCACAAGTCATACGCGAAACTAATGAAAATCCTAATTAAACCAATTTCTAAAGTAACTATTAGACAATTGCAGATTTACATAAAGTTGTTGTCAATCATATTACCGATGCGGCGGGCTATTGTAGGCTTTGATGAGCTGTTTTATTCACAGGTTCGGGTTTGAAATCCGCTCTCGATTTCCGCAAATTGTTAAGAAACCGGGTCTTGTTCTACGAACCGGTACCGAACCGGTAAACCGCTTTTTCCCGGTTCGTGTCCATACACGCTTTGCGGATGTGTTGGTGTACCGGTTGCAAATGTGTTTGTGACCCGGTTCGGAGATCGAGAGAGACGATCGTCCTCTCTTCGCCCGGAGAGCAGTGCTAGAAAATCTAGAAAAGATGGTCAATTTTTGGTAACATACTTTACACTTTGTTGCGCGTCTTCTCAAGACCATTCGTTTAAAGGGTCATTTGTCCGATTCGGTTGAGAAACAAACAAGTTACAGGCTGGCCCCGTTTTACGGCCCCTTATGGGACTGTGACAGCGCCGTTAGAGCGAGGCCAGGGTCCAAAAATTTCCATGCAAAAACATGTATCCTACGTTTATAATACCTACTCAAGGCTTCCGTTTATAAGTCCATGTTTGAATCTTCTGTCATACAAATTGCATTGAATCGTATGAGTAAAGAACACGGACCGCTTCTATAAACTAGCTTCGAACGATTTGTCAAACGACGTTAGGCGAGGCCGAGTAACGGCGGGGCCAGCCTGTATTTGTAAATAGGTTTTTAAAAGCCTTCTTCGCAAACCAAGGTTCCTTTGTTTTTCGCCCTTCTCTCGCCCGGCCCCCGGTTTTCTCCAAAACAAGAAACGATGGTTAAATTTTACCTTCCACAAAGTTACGCGTCTTAAAAATACCTTTCATTTGAGGGGTCACTCGTGCAAATCGGTTCAGGAACTAAAAAGTTATTAAAAAATTAACTATTTCAACCATTATTTCAGGCTGTAACCAAGGTTTTTGAAGTTTGTTTATGTCAAGGTGTGCTGTCGGCTTCGTTCTAGTGATGGGTATATCGAATCTCTACTTGGCACTCAAATCACCAAATCTGAGTCCCAATCCGTCAAACTGTTGTGGTGATCAACAAATCAACAATGACGAGTCTTTATTTGAACAAAAATACGCTTAACATGTAAACCAGGTCCTGGTCTGAATCATTGTCACTGCGTCAGATAAAAATAATGGTAGAACTCCTCAATTACGAATCCCAAACAGAACAAAACAGATTCGAATCCCAAACAAATCAAAACAGGATCGAATCTTCGAGTCTTCCAAATCCCGATTCTGCCAACACTACTGCCAACACTAGTCTTGTCTGGTGAATCGACTTATCAGGCAAATCAAAATAAAAGTCCGGGTTTTTACGCCCGAAAACCCGTGCAAAATTTGGCTTGAGCAGTTAAAAACAGCTCTGACTGATAGCAGATTAACTTTTCCATGTTGTGTAGTGGTGCAGTGCGTACTGAAGTGTTGTCTATGATGAATTATTGAATTTCGTTTGAACAGTATCAACTCAAGTCACTACTTGCTAGGGAGGGATAATTTACAAACAAACAACTTTTGTGTAGCCGGTGTAAGCGTTGAATATATCCGGTCCGAAGTCGGAAATCATGGAATAACAAAACATTACTTACCTAAAACCTTTCAATATTGCAGATAAACTTGCATCCATATGCAATCCAAAGCACCATGAGTAACAGCAACAGTGACAACGAAAACGAAGGTGGAGGGCTGAATTTGGCCGGCTTCCTATTCGGTAACGTCGACGAAAATGGACACCTCGATGGCGATTTCCTCGACGAGGAAGCGAAGCAACATCTGTCGTCGCTGTCCCGCATGGGCCTGTCATCGTTTCTGGCCGACGTCCTGCAGGACGATGGGGCCGAAAAGCCACCGTCGGCGGACAGCGACAGCGACGACTCGTCGTCCAGCGATGACGATCGGCGTCGCCGCCGTTACGATGACAACGACAGTGATGGTGCGAACTACAAAATCAAAGCCGACTGCGCGGTGGATTATTCCGACATCCAGGAGCTCGCGGAGGAATTGACCGTGCTGTCGCATTCGGAAAAGGCGACGGATAAAACCGAGTCGGACGCAAAGGACGGTGATGGACCTGCGTCGGATGATATCGAAGCGGCCATTTCGAGCTCTCGTATCGAGGTTAACAAATCCTCCGAACCTTCCACCGACGACGTGAAGGAGGAAGCCAGTGCCGGAAGTGGCGTCGACGATAAGGAGCTGATGCCACCGCCGACGGCGCCAATCAGTGGCGATGGTGGGGCTGCATCGGCAACGGCGACCTCCGACTCCGAGGAATCCTCCAAAGAGAAGCCGAAAAAGCTCGAAACTCCGCTTGCCGCGATGCTACCGTCCAAGTACCAGAACGTGGACGTGCGAGAGTTTTTCCCCGACTTCCGACCGGACAAGGTGCTGCGCTTTTCGCGTCTCTTCGGGCCGGGCAAAATTTCCAGCCTGCCCCAAATCTGGCGCAGTGTTCGGCGCCGTCGCAACAAAAAACATCAGAGCTCCCGCAAGCCAAGGGACGGTTCGGATTCGACGTCCGATTCGGACGAACCGAGACGCCGACAGCAGTTTACGCCCGCCTATGCCCCAATCCCACCGAAGGATCAATGGGCATCGGACGACGAGCTGCGGTTCACGAGCCACGCCGCCGACGTAGAGAAGGAAGTGAAGGACAAAGAGGCGGACAGCAAGGGCGACTCGAAACCGAAGGTGGCCGACTGGCGCTACGGACCGGCGCAATCCTGGTACGACATGCTGGACGTGCCGGACACCGGTGAGGACTTTAACTACGGCTTTAAGGTGGCCGATCAGGCGAAGCTGGCCACTTTACCGTCGGTTTCGGCCACCCCGACGGAGAACGCGATCCCGGACGATGCGTTCCTGATGGTGTCGCAGCTGCACTGGGAGGACGACGTGGTTTGGGATGGTAACGACATCAAGCATAAGGTACTGCAGAAGCTCAACTCGAAGGTGAACGCCGCCGGTTGGCTTCCCTCGAGTGGGTCCCGTACGGCGGGTGCCTTTAGTCAGCCGAGCGGTAAAAGTATGCCGGCCGCACCGGCCATCACCGGCGGTTCGAAGTCCTCAGCCGCCAGCAAGCTCAAAACGCAGATGGTTATCAACGCCACGCAGAAGGCGCAGGAAGAGAACGAGGACACGTGGTACAGCATTTTCCCGGTCGAGAACGACGAGCTGGTGTACAACAAGTGGGAGGACGAGGTGATCTGGGACGCGGAAGCGGTCAGCAAGGTGCCGAAGCCGAAGATTCTCACGCTCGATGCGAACGACGAGAACATCATTCTCTGCATCCCGGACGATATCGACCCGTCGAAGATCATCCGGAACACGGGTCCGCAGCCGAAGGTGAAGATACCGCATCCGCACGTGAAGAAGTCGAAAATCCTGCTCGGAAAGGCGGGCGTAATCAATGTGCTCGCCGAGGACACACCGCCGCCACCGCCGAAGAGTCCCGATCGCGATCCGTACAACATCTCGAACGATGTGTTCTACATGACGAAGTCGACCGAGGCGACGCTGAAGATCAAGGTCGGTGGTGGCAATCTGCTGCAGCATTCGACGCCCGTCGTCGAGCTGCGAGCGCCCTTCATCCCGACGCACATGGGTCCGATGAAGCTGCGCATGTTCCATCGGCCGCCGATGAAGAAGTACTCGCACGGGCCGCTCGCTTCGACCAACCCGCAACCGGTACTGCCACTGCAAAAGCACATCAAGAAGAAGGCGAAGCAGCGCGAACTGGAACGTATCGCGTCCGGCGGCGGAGACGTGTTCTTCATGCGCACCCCCGAGGATCTGACCGGACGGGACGGGGAGCTGATACTGATCGAGTTTTGCGAGGAACATCCGCCGCTCATGAACCAGGTCGGCATGGCGGCGAAGATCAAGAACTTCTACAAGCGCAAGATCGGCAAGGATCCGGGTCCGCCCGAGTTCCGCTTCGGCGAGACGCACTACGCGCACACGTCCCCGTTCCTCGGCATCCTGCACCACGGCCAGTGCATACAGGCGATCGAGAACAACATGTACCGGGCACCGATCTACCCGCACCACATCAGCGAGACGGACTTTCTCGTCATCCGGACGCGCAACAATTACTTCGTGCGCGAGGTGGACGCACTGTTTACCGCCGGCCAGGAGTGTCCGCTGTACGAGGTGCCGGGGCCAAACTCGAAGCGCGCGAACAATTTCGTGCGCGACTTTCTGCAGGTGTTTATCTACCGGTTGTTCTGGAAGAGCCGGGACAATCCACGCAAGATCCGCATGGACGACATCAAGAAGGCGTTCCCGGCGCACTCGGAGAGCAGCATCCGCAAGCGGCTCAAGCTGTGCGCGGACTTTAAGCGCACGGGGATGGACTCGAACTTTTGGGTGATCAAGCCCGAGTTCCGGCTGCCGTCGGAGGAGGAGATCCGGGCGATGGTGTCGCCGGAGCAGTGCTGTGCGTACTTCAGCATGATCGCGGCCGAGCAGCGGCTGAAGGATGCCGGGTACGGGGAGAAGTTTATCTTCGCCCAGCAGGAGGACGACGACGAGGAGATGCAGCTGAAGATGGACGACGAGGTGAAGGTGGCACCGTGGAACACGACCCGTGCCTACATTCAGGCGATGCGTAGCAAGTGCATCCTGCAGCTGACCGGGCCCGCCGATCCGACCGGCTGCGGGGAAGGATTCTCCTACGTCCGAATGCCAAACAAACCGACGGTAAGTTCGATGGTTTATGGACGGGTGTCCCGGAAAGTCAAGGTACGTTATTGTTCAAATTCAAAGATAATAATAATGTTTCAATAATTCATTTGGCGAAAAAGGAAGATTTAAGCATCGGAGCAGTACGAAACGCAATTTGGATAAATTATAAAAGGTTTATCTTTGAATCCGGATGTAAACCTGACTCTTCGGATCGTTGACTTTACCAAAAACTTGTGATAGAGATGAGGCCAAAAAGCTGGGAACCTCCAAGAGTATCATCGATCGAGCAAAGGCATAAAATGTTCTGAAGACTTTCAAGAATCGGTAAAAACCAAAAGGAAATGTAAAACTAGCTATGTCGATCAAAATCATGGAAATCAGCATGCATAATCATGGACGTTGAAGCAGACGTCAAATTTGATTATCAGATCCTTCCGGATGATCAGTTCTGCACGGTTTGTACTTGGCGAATTATTCAAAATGCCGACAAATCAATTGCGACCGAAAAATCCGTATAAAAGAAATGGTATGGCAAACAATTTGCAATTGTGGAATGCTTTCGGATCCATTTGTGTTAACCGACTCAATGACAGTGGATGTTGGTTGGGGTGAAGGAATGGAAGCATTCGACACCTATTTACTATGATTACAAAATACGAACATCTAGGCCAAATTTGGCATCAATACATTATCCAAAGGATACGATAGTGTGATACAAAGCCGGTAGACTGGATTTTCGTTCCCAAGTAGATGAATTCGTCAAACTGTCCCCAAGTTATACCCATAGAAATTTTTTGATCCTAGACAACGGTTAATTTGTAAAAAAATGTTGAAGAAAAAGATTCCATAAAAAAAATCTCCAAAAAGAGTGGAGAAAAGTTCCCTAAATTTAAGGCAAACAATTTTTTGATGAAGCTAATGAGAAGTGTAAGACCAAAAGTTCGTTCTTTGGCTTACAATTGAATATCTAGGGCAGGTATGTTAAACTGGCGGCCCGCGGGTCGCATGCGGCCCTTTACGACTTTGGATGCGGCCCACGAGAATTTATTCAGATTGATTTTTTGTTTTATTTTTTTTTTATAATAAAAAAATTAATTACCGAAAAATCGAATATATTTTAAAATCATCTGAGTATGTTAAGTTTGCAAAATGAAATTTTGTACATTTTTAAAACGTATTTTGCTGAACCATGTTGATTTTCTATACAAGTTCAACTTTGCGGCCCGCGAATCATCGGAAATGTATAAATGCGGCCCGCTGATGAAATGAGTTTGACACATCTGATCTAGGGTAACTGTACCAATAGTGGTGCACTTAGTCGTGTTACTAACAATTTGATGCAATTTTCAAGTGTCTATTACAGAATATTTAACAAATTTATACCAATTATGATCTTAACACCATTATTCTTCAGAAAAACATCAATTTTTACAGCTTATCATGTAAAATACACGAAAAAAGCGTATTTTTCTTCCCAGCTAGTTGTTCCTGTAACGGTGGTATGGTTCCTATAGTGGTGGTATAGTGTTCCTATAGTGGTGGTAGTACTTGGAAAACTTGTAAAACACTGAATAAATTTTTACTGTAATTTTTTTTTAAAGCATATTTCAAACAGAAAGGCCAAATAACTCAGACCAATGCATTGTCTTGGCCATAGACCAACGCATTCCTTCACATAGACCAATGCTTTTGCGGAGATTTATAGCCTTAAGGAAATCATGGCACTCCTGATAAAGGAAGGATTCCTTCTTAAGGAATCCAGCATTTTGGTACAACCCGATTGGAAAATATGAATATTGGAGCTTAAATATATTACGGAGTGGCAAGGTTTATCTTTTGAACACTCAGTAAAAGGGCAAGGAACATTTCATACTAGTACAAATAACGCTATCGTATTTAATCCTTCGTAAAGCTAGGATTTTATTCCACTACCTCCACTATTGGTGTAGCACCACTAAAGGAGCACTTACCCTACCTTGAAATGCTGTAGAAGATATTAGAGGACAGAACAATGAAGAGAAAAATACTATGTTTGATCATCACACAAGTTCATAGCATTATTTTCAAATCGTGCTCAGACATACCCTATTCTAGGTTTCATAATTCAATATTTCGCCATACCCATTTTATGTTTAAATCCCATTTTTAAAACAGCAACAAAACAAAGAGGAAAGTGAAAGCCAACCGAAGCGGACGGTCACCGGAACGGATGCGGATCTTCGGCGGCTGTCGCTGAACAACGCCAAAGCTCTGCTCCGCAAGTTCCAGGTGCCGGA
>KE525400.1:203362-222412 GCA_000441895.2 Anopheles sinensis
CTTTAAAAAAGATACTTTGTTGTCTAATTGGAACATGGATCATTTGCGTCTCGGAGAGTCCTCGAGCCGACTTCCTCTTCGCCGTTTGGCACTGACAGAGTAATTACTCTAAGTACTGCTGATTTTCACCAAAAGGGTAGATGTGCATCTGGGACAATGTTATCTTACGATATTTGATGCCAAATAAGCAAATATTATAATGAAGACAACAAACTAATGGAAATAAAATTTAGGGTTTGGAATATGCCACTTGAGTTTCACATGAAATACTTTAACTTGTTGTTAAACGTGTAGTTTTGAAATAAATACTTAGGAAGAAACCAAGTGTAAGTGAAAGACGATTTCGAATAAAAGTTGAATACCGAGTTGAAAACATCAAATTCCTTCATTTAGGTATATAGGACTCACCTTCTACTTTGCTTATATCCAGCAAACCAAACTAAAATGATTCAATTTTCATCCAATCAAGTCGATACAATATCGGAGAAATCAAACATTCTAAATTTAAGTTTCCAATATTAAATAAGACTTCTTCCAGGAACTCTTTGCTAAAGATAAGTAAATAATTAGGCCACCTATTCTTAAAGAAAGAATAGTAAATCGGTTAGATAAGGTTTCACATTGATTCGTGTAGAAATAAATCTAACGATATTCATTTCTAGGAATATAAAAAAAGCCTTCATATTTTACAATCCATCATTTGTTAGAATCCTACTCGAGCAGAGTGGCAATCCAATTAAAATTTCCTTTCCCCCCTCGACCGGAACTTGGGTCGCCAATAAACGTCAGAACCAGATTGACGACACTGCGTCCTGTGACGAAGGCAGTGCGAATGCTTCCTACAAGATTCTCAAGAGTCATTTGTCTGTGGCAGCATACAAGTGGTTTTCCTTTCCGGTTTTTTTTTCTTAAATTTCCATTTGTTTCCAACCCCGTCTTAGGTCGATTTCGGGGAAATCTTCATTCCGCCCGGCCTGGACGTGCCGAAACCGCGAGTCCTGCCCGAGTTCAAGCGGCTCGCTCACGGTCTGCGCTCGAGCAACATCAGCATCCTGGACGCGAAGACGTTCTACATTCCCAACCTGCACTACGACGGTGCCGGACCGGACGCGTACTTCTGGGTCGGCAACGGGTCCGAGCCGAACATTATGGGCACGAAGGTGCCGAACGAGATCGGTTCGCTGGAGCCGCTCCGGGGCTACCAGGGCGAGGACATCGAGATCCAGCTGCCCGGCAACCTGACCGTGTACGACATCGATTGGCTGGCGGTGTGGTGCGTCGAGTACCGGCACAACTTCGGGCACGTCTACATCCCGAAGGATCTCGATGTACCGCCGGCACTCGGCCAGACGAAGATAGCGGTAAGGGTTCGAGTTCTTCTTTTAGCTCTCCAAAATGTACTATCACTAACTCTAAGCATTTAACGTAATCTTCCTAATTGCGCTTTTTCTCCCGTTACCCTACAAGCCGCCATGGTGGTATAAGCCGGTAAACTATCCGCACCTGTTGATTACATATGAGATTATTATTTCATTAAGCTTTAACAAACACCGGATCAAAAACTGATACCTTCCTCTATACCTCACATACAGACTACGACGACCTCGTCCTCGGTGGTGACGCAGGGAACCACCCGACCGACCAACGTCAACTGCAAGGAGCTGCTGCGTGGCAAGCTCAACGTTATGTGGGAAGTGATGGATGAGTACGTGGTTATCGAGCTGATCGGCCGTATCCAGGAGGATCAGTACATGGCGTTCGGTATCTCCGGAGTGCACGGCCGCCCGCAGATGGTCGGTGCCGACGTGGTGGTTGCGTTCTACGATCGTCGCCAGCGCCGGTTCCGGGCGGAGGACTACTACATGTCCTCGTTGGCACAATGCGACGGCAAACTGGGCGTTTGTCCGGACGAGCGAATCGGTGGCAAGAACGACGTAGAAATATGTAAGTAGTAGACACAAGACTTTAGTACTTAGGTCCTGACAACACTTGACTAACCGAATTATGAAGGAATCCTAATTTTATTTTCTTTGTATGATATGAGATACTACATTTTGAGACGCAATGTCTGGAATTCCTATCTAAGACATGTTGTTTATTTCTCGGTATTTTTTATCCGCATCTCTTCAGTGTCTGGCGATCGAAGTCATGGGGTGACGAAGATCAAGTATCGTCGCTTGCTGCAGACCAACGAAGCCGTCAATGACCGGGCGTACCCGCTGGATCGTCAAATCTCCGTCATCGCAGCAATTGGACCGCTGAACTCACGGGATGAGGCCAACGCACACTCGCATAGCGGCACCGAGGTGACGGTGGAAGATCTTCAGATTGATTTCGCTTCGAAGAACGATCATACCTGCACCGACGCACTGGACAGCTACGTAGCCGAAGACGGACCGGAACCTTGGCCGACGCGAACCATTCTCGGTGAGCGAACGATTACGGCCCGCATTGGACCGACGGGTGGAAAACGCGGATACACACCGATCACCGGCCATCCGTCCTGGGGTATCGCGTGGTACATGAACGACTTGCTCATCCCGGAGATCTACGTCGAACGGGGCCAAACGTACACGTTCATCGTCGAGGGCGGTGACGAGTCAACGCAGCCGGCCAAGTAGGTATCCCCAACCCTCACGCGGGTGAAGGCCATTAAAAGAGGAGGAATGCTACTGAGGGTTCCCAATTTTATCATCGCAGGTATCACCCACTGTACATCACCAGCTCCAGCGAGGGCGGTTACGGTCAGCAGTCCGAGGCACAGAAACGCCGTGAAACGGTGTACGCCGGCGTGGAGTACGACTCGGATGGTTACGCCTATCCGACCGCAGGTAAGCGCTGAGAGAGATTTTATCAACTTTTCCTAAAACATTTTCATCGTTCAGTCAAGTCCAAAGAAGTATATTTTCAGTTTGACAAACTATGTCGAGGAGATTCGAGAAACATCTTAGCTTTGCAAATCAAATTCTCGTTTAAATTTAAATAATGTGGAATCAAAATAATTACACTCTTGGAAATTAGTGGAAATCCATATATTACGAATGGATTTACCACGTGATCTTTCCAGCTAGCGTTAGATCTTCGAAACATTATCTTCTTTAAAGTATCCTAAGTAAAGTTTACATGACCAATCCACGGCAGATTAGTCCTTCAAATTCGCTGGATAAATTAGATAAATGAAGGGCATGTCTAAACAATGTACATAGACTCAAGATAGGGGTTCCTGGGGTAATACGCACCCCTGGGGCAATACGCACCTTTTCCAATTGCACATGAAAAACGAGTTTTGGACGCGTAAAAAGTAGTAACCCTGAAGAGCAAATTAAAATATGGTCGACCTGTAAGCTTCACAGGGCTACATTAACAGAAACACAAAATAAACGCAATACAAAAACATAATCAGTTCAGACAACTTATGTTGCAATTTTACTGACCATTTCGCTAAGGAATAACAATTATAAAAATCGTTGTTTGCTGACGTGGAACGCAAAATTTTGATAATTAATAATCAGTGCTTCAGACTTCACACAAAAATGTCGCTAAGAATGCAGATTTCCTCATATTTTAGATGAAAATGTGGTCAACTATGAATGGAGGGCAATACGCCCCCTGTAGGTCGGGGTAAAATGCACCAGTAAACTGTGAAATATTAAAGTAATTTTTTCTTTTCTCATGCACAATAAAAATGTTGATTAATGAAAGCATTTACTTCTTGAATTTCATTAGCTACCGGTCAATTTTCTGGAAAATTTGATCTCTTAACTACATCCAAACATGTATATTTGAGGAGTGAATTGTTTCTTTATTTCGTTGTGCATGTAGCCTGTTTGTTGTGGTGCGTATTGCCCCTTTGCTGTGGTGCATTTTATCCCAGCACAGGTGCGTTTTGCCTCAACCAGATACAGATCGATCAAAAATTGAACTATTTCGCAACTGAAAATAAAATGATTTTCTTAGCTATATATGCAAAAATACAGGAATAGGTTAGTAGTTTGAACCCTAATGAACACAATTCATAGATAAAATCAACAATCAGGAGAAAAATTCATAGAAAATTCAATAGTTTTCCTTAAGGGGTGCGTATTATCCCGGGAAGCCCTAAGTGAAATTTTGGATGACTTAAAACGTGCAACTCACGGTTTCGTTCAAAGTTGACAATATCTAGACGATGATCAAAGAAATGTCTTACATTCTACAAATCATCACAATATCCCTAACCATACCCTTAATTTTTTAACAGCCGGACGTTACTGCGAATGGAAGCACAAAACCATCGACCGGTCGAACGAAATCGCCACATTCGACGAATACAAGAAAACGCTCAACCTTTCCTGCGACGATCCCAACGGCCAGCCTGCCTATCTCAATTGGACGGTCGTGGACGAAACACCAGACTTGGTGTACTATCAGGTATGGTTGACTTAACTCCCGAATAAAAAAAATTAAAAACCTAAAGCATATCCTTAACTTAATCCTTCTATCCAGTGCTTCACCCATCGCAATCTCGGATGGAAGATTCACGTCGTCAATCCGGGTGAAACGAGTAAGATTAGCGGATCGCATGAGTTGTACGGTGCAGGGCCATCGTTCGCGGCCAAACTTTTGCTACTGGTCGCCCTGATACTGAGTCCCGCCATTGGGCAGCGGCTGATGCATTGTTTCTGATAGTTTATCGAACATTCCACCCCGCCAGTGAGACACCTGTGACGCCATCGTTACATTCGTGGGCTCAAGTAAAAATCCTTAAAGTAAGAAACAGAAAGGGGGACAGATTGATACCCGCCGACTCAATCCTTTCGGAACTTCACTAACAGCTATCGGCTTTCTTCGGCTAGAGTGGCTGAACAAGAACATTGTTATTTGTTTGTGAACTATTATGTTTTATACTTTCTCTCATTGTTACCGGGGTTGTAGTCGTTGATGAAGCTTCGAACGTACTGTTCCGTTCGCCACGTATGCCACCATTTCGCTTTCGGTTTGGTTGTCTCATCGTTAACTCATTTACTGTCCACCTTAACATAAACAACAGAAGACGACGAACGAATATTAATATATCTTCATCCGTCCATAGTATGGAATCTACAATGAACCACGTTTATTACACTGATAACAACCGAACTGGACTACTCTCATAGCGTGCCCGGACTCTACCGTTTGGTCAACTCCGGGCATGACTTCTCATATGGTAGTGCTTTAGTTACGCCTTAGAGCAACCGTTTCAGTATTGGCAACAGCTTACGAAAGCAGTACGTTCGACTTGTGGAGCTTCTTGGCGCAAAACCCTGTAATCAACCTGCATCAAATCGCGACCGTCTGGCGCAAAAGGCGGGCTTTAGGTAGGCATAAAAGAAATCGTAGATTTAAAAATGAACCATGGCGAGCAAGGAAGTTAGACAAATTGTCCATTTCGGGTTACCCGGAAAACCCTTTGGGCCACGGTGGCAAAATGGCTTGGCCGTGCGGAACCTTGTTGCCAGCTACCGGGGCTGTTGCCGTTCGGTGAATTCAACACCACGTAGTGGATGTGGAAGGCACCAAACGGTGCACACCCCCCTGGAGCATATTGGTGACACACCAATTACAACCATGCGATATCGCTGAAAAACATATCTTACCGGAGTGAATCGGACGCTGAACGGAACGGAGCGGGAAAGGTGGAACACCGGAAACCGGATGGATGCATGTGCAACTCCACCTCGGTGCACATGAATGGTGACAACGAATGCAACGAGACGCGGGACGTAGGGGGGCTTGATGTTGTTGTTATTGTTGTTGAAGTGAAACGTTAGACGAAAGTGTTCGATGAGTTGTGCGTGCGAAAGATTCGAACGGAAACTGAAAAGTGAAGCCAAGCTTTGCTTAGCAAAATTAGCTAACCAATTTACTAGAAGGAACGATTAAAGCATTGAACAAAATGGCCAACAGAACGCTAACGAACGGGCCCAGGATTCTGTGGCATGCTTGAAGTGTGTAAGCTTTACTCGGCGTACAATATTCGGAGCACATGAAAAGTCAACAAGACAAAGTGTCCACAAGAACCTTACAAAACGTGTAGTTTGTTTTGTTTCAGTATGTTAAATTCATTTCACATTTTTCAGGTTAAATTTCTCGAACGTTTATTGAGAGTTGTTTTATGTTGAATTATAAAAACCTTTTATTCCAATTTGGAAATTTTCCCTAAATTGTTACAAAACCATATAGCATTTTAAACACACAATGCATCTTAAAAACATCGAAGTTGATTATTTTCCATGGCGGGCATAGTGTAAAACAGATTAAAAATAGCAACTTGTAAATTCGTCATTTACAATTTACTAAGACATAGATTTATATGACTGAGTTGATGAAGCAAAAATAAACCAAGACAATAAACACCGCTCGGTGGAAAGAGAGAGAAAAATGTTAAGGAAGCGGACAGCTCGCGAAGATTTATGATATGAAGGCAAATGATTGACTGCATCCCTTTACACTATTTACAGTGCAAAAGACAATAAACTTATCTGCATTTCTAGTGAAGAGAGAAAAAGCAATCGGTGGGCAAAGAATGGACAACAATTAGTCTACTTTAAAAGAACACAGACCATTGCAAAATAATTCAATCCATCAAATCACGCTGTTTCGATCAATTGTCAATGTAATAAAATTTAATATAAGGTTATAAAGCTGATGAAGAAGCGATGAAAAATTACACACAAGCAACCTAGATAGTTTAAGAAATAAATGGACAATAATGGTGGTAAAACAAGAGGGCTAGCAGCAGAGCCCGTGCATTTTGAATCTGAATTAAATTTGACAATAATGAATGGAAAATCTGTAGTGAAAGCAAATCGCATAGGCTATCCCCGTAACTTTATATGTTCAGTGACATTCGATTTTACTGTAATTATTGATATCGGTGTATTCTGTAAGATGTAAAAACAAACAGAAACCACCAATTTTGAGCGAAACAGATATGGTGGAAATTGAACATCAGATCAGCTTCTCAAACATGTACCGTGTAAGGTGTAAATAACGAATCGTTCATGCATCAAATACTCTTTTGGGACAAAAACCATTACCAACTTTGGCCAATTACCAATTTGTAATGTGCATACACCGTGCTAGGAAGGAAAAAAACGAACAAAACAAAACACAGCATCAGCAGTAAATTAACAAGCACATTAAATTAGCAGCGGCGTTGTAAAAGTTAAAAGATTAACCTGCATCAAAACTAAATTTAAATCAATCTAATAATGCATGAGATCATAGCTAATGAATCGAAGCGAAAGCTTTACCAATAATTGTAAATTTAGCACGAAACTCAAAATAGGCTGGCGAAATGCAATTCACTCGAATTAAACTAAAACCCATGTGCGCGCTCGTCGCTTGCACTAATGGCTCTACCATAAATGCACACCCAAAAAAAAAAACTAACGGTGCAAAAGTATGGGAAATTTACTCTACTACTTGGCTCTAAGGAGAATAATTATACTAACGAAAGAAAACCATCTACAAGACAATAAAGACAATAATTACAGTGATGACGATGCTCGTATATACAAATACAAAGAAATATATATAAATATATATACATACGTTGTAATTAAAAGGGAAACTTATATTACGTATAAAAGTACATGTAATTTTACAGCCATTTACGAATCTACAACAACCAAGCAGCAGAAGCGCATTGTGTTAGTTGACTTTCTTGAACATCCAAGCTATTGCAATCTATTTTTACTAAGTACACAAGACTTTACTTTAAAGTGTTATAAATTTAATCGGTTTATCATAAATTGCTTCCACTATCGTACAAAATCAGCTCTTGATTTTATTGCGTTTCAAACAAACTTTTAAATAAAAATCAACTGATTATATACAAAATTCTCCCCTCATACACAAGAATTGTAAACATAAAACATTAAATCTCCACTAGAGTTGTAAAAAAAACAACCATTAAGAAACAATTCGGTCGATAAAAGAGTAAGATTTTTGAATGGTTTAACGGTACTGCGTATTTGAAACGGACAAAATATAGATTCCCGGAGCATGCCCATTCGCAAAATACAAATTTTTAGGGGAAAAGAAAGGAACAAATCAAACAATTTGGATCAGCATGAATTTTTTCTGTTAGCCATGCGTCAATTACATGACAATAATAAAAGATGTAAAACAACCGATAAGTACCGCAAAGATCTAAAGATTCTTCGCTAAATTAAACAAAACAATACCATGAACAAAATAGAAAGTGTTTTCTGCTGATCGCACAAAACGCATTTGACGCTACAAAAAAGCAAGAATAATGTGAAAAAATGAAATACGTTTAAACAAACCACTTGTGGTGGATGTCGTGAACATACAATATACAGCAGTAAGCATAAGCTCTGAAAAGCTCAGTAAGAAATGAATTCAACCGTTTGAAGGAATTTGACACTGCTGCTGTCGAGCAACAAACATACGTTATCCATTTACAGTCATCAACATTTTGCTACTTTCCGAGACAAGAACGTGAGTGATCAATATCGCTGCTAGCATGAGGAAAAGAAAATTGGCGCCAAGGAAGGGGGCTTGCAGGGGAAGAAAGACAGTTACTAGACACTTACATGATGAATCTGAGACAATAATTCTTTACACAGTAAGTAAAACAATGATGCATCAATAGCAGCAAGCATTAGTTTTAAATAAAGCAGTAACGGTAACTAAGCAAAACTGTGTTTTGTTCTTTGCTTTACTTATATGGAACGAAATGTTGTTGATTTCTTTAAAAAATATCACAAAAAATTACAGACAAAACTGATATAAACTTTATTCAGAATCTACTGGAGGTTTTATGAAACCTTGCTTTCGCAAATAATAACGTTCATTTTAAATTTACACAATGGGATGTATCTATTCACCTTGGCTCAATCTAGTACAACACTGGATTGAAAACACTGTTGTCAAATCGATCAGCTGTTCAGCAATTATGAAAAAATAAACAAATAAGAGGTCAACAACACCAATTTTCTCAGTGATCTGTTGTCGGTGATTAACGTTTTAGTCGCATTGTTACCCCCAATCACGCCAGGCCACAAGCACCATGTTCGAACGAAAACTCACCATACTTTACGGTAGCCAGTCGGGAACGGCCCAAGATTTGGCCGAACAGATATGGCGTGAATCGAAGATGTATCACTTCCGCGGTAACGTCCTCCCGATGGACGAGTACGACGTGTCGGAATTGATTTCGGAGCGGTTCGTCGTTTGCGTGTGCTCCACCTACGGCCAGGGTGAAGAGCCGGACAATATGAAGCGGTTCTGGAAGTTCCTGCTGCGTAAAAGCCTCCCGTCCGATTCCCTCCGGCAGGTTCATTTTGCCGTTCTGGGTCTCGGCGATTCTCGGTACCCGAAGTTCAATTACGTTGCGAAAAAACTGCACAAACGGTTGCTGCAACTCGGTGGAAGTGCCCTGCTACAGGTTGGCCTTTGCGACGATCAGCACGATCTTGGATACGGGGCTGTCTTTCTGCCGTGGATTAATCAACTGTGGGAGGAGCTGGGCAAGATCGCACCCCTGCCGGCCAATCAGCACAAGCTGCCCGAAAGTCCCCGTGAGTTTCGGTGGAAGGTACAGGTTGTAAAGAAAGCCGAGGAAGGAATGCCTTCCCAACAGCCTGCTTCGATTGATCTGTACGCGGAGGTTCAAATGCCAAACGGGTTTCAAACGATGGTGCTTGAAAACCGACGCACAACGGCCAACGATCATTTCCAGGACGTTCGACTGATCACGTTCGAAAAGAAATCCGTTTCTTGGCGCCCGGGTGATGTGCTTTATGTGAGACCGCACAATTCGAAAGACAATGTAGACACATTGTTCGCTATATTGCACGAGCAAGGATTCGATCTTGACAAGACCACGTTGGTAGAGGTGAAAGCGGTTGATTCCGGTAAGTAAAGATTTTATCGCATCATGTTATCGCAGAACGTGCCAGAATTGCACCATGTAATGGCCGCAAGATTGTATGTTTGGAAGAAGAATATTAAGCCTATTCATATTTACTGTGGCTATTGTGGCTGGATAAGATAAGAAAAATTCAATTGCATTTCTCTTCATAAATGTGTATCCCATACAAACGACAGTATTATGTTTTGACAAACTCGCAACTTTTTTATTATGAAAATTATATATTATATTACTGAGGCTCATCATCCTGCTGCCAGCCATCGTCGTCGGAGAGAAACCGCCTCTTCGATGCCGTATTCATGTATGGTCTATAAACCCACTCAGTGTCCGCCGCATCCAGTTCGTCCAACGTGCCTAGTTTGATCTGATACAGCTTCAGCTGAAAGCGTGGTCCAACTTCGGTCAGCTCCAGCTGTTTCTCCACCATCTTGTACGTGTGGTGCCGGAAGCTAATGTAATCGTCGTGGTTGGCGAACGTTAAAACGCGCTTCGAATCTTCCTTTGGTACCGGAAAGAGGTACTTCAGTATGGACATGGTACGCTCGCCCAGTTTCGTCTTGAAGTTGTGAAACACCAGATGTGGCTTCTGCTCACTCATCGTTCCAATGTCGGGAATGTCGTGGCGCATCACTACCCCGGACAGGGTGAAACTTGCCGTCGGTCCGTACGGAAGGTGCGAAATGACGAGATTATCCGGCACACCCTTGTGCTCGTGCACGACGATAAAATCGGTCACGTTGTTTGCCCGGCAGGCATGCACCAGCTGTTTCATCTCAAAGTTGCCACGGTTCATGCGCTGTGCGTTGGGAAAGACCAGACGGAGCTCCTTGACGAATTGCTTCAACCGGGAGGATGGATCGCGCGATGTTGTGATCATGATCTTCGGATCTTCGCAGCCGGCGAATCGGTACTCGTCGTCCTTCGAGTCGACCGTGTTGGCGCCACCGCTCTCGCCACCAATTTCGGCTGCCCGTTTCGGTCCCTGGTCGGTCCATTTCAGTTTCTCCTGCAGGGCTAGTGCTTCCTTCCGCAAATCACCGTGGATCGGTATGTGTTCCTCGAGTGCCTGCTTGATACGTTCCTTTTTGTCCTGCTGCGCTTTGTGTTTACCCTCGACCGCCTTCCGATAAAGGTATTCTCTGCGAAGACGAGCCTGGCGACGCAGCATTTTGCTTCTTTTGTTGTTTGCTGAAGTTTATCCTAAACTAAAACACAAACCACGACTATCCGGCACTGAAATATCTAGTAAACAGAAACGCATGTTTTTGTAGAAATGACATGTTTTCAACGGGACGCGACAGTATGTCTTTTCTAAGTAAATTTGTATGTGCTTCAAACGTCTTACCATACGTCTCATCACTACTACGGAATGTCGCCTGGATGACAAAGTGTTTCTAATTCCTCAACGGTCTATTTTATTTACAGAAATGCCTGTGCCGTTCGTATTACAGAAACCTCTCACATTGCAAGCCATTGCGGAGCAGTACTGGGACTTAACTGCAATACCACGAGCGAGGGCATTCGCCGTCCTGGCCAAGAATTGTCCAAACGATCTCGAAAAGGAAAAACTTGTCGAGTTTAGCAGCGTCGAAGGACAGGAGGAACTGTTCTCCTATGCCAACCGACCGAGAAGGACCATTCTGGAGGTTTTGCAAGACTTTCCTCATGCCACCAAAAGTCTCACCCTCGAAGCCATGTTCGAGGTGTTTCAGCCAATGAAACCTAGAGCCTTTTCGATCGCTTCTGCCGTGGAAAGTAATAAACTGCAAATACTGGTGGCGGTCATCGAGTACAAAACTAAGCTTAGCGTACCGCGACGAGGATTGTGTTCGCACTGGTTAAAACAGCTGAGTCCCGGCGATGTGATAAATGCATGGGTACGAGGCAGTACATTCCAACTCCCAGTGGACAAGGTGAGTAAATATCCAGTTTAACATTCGAACCATGTGAGCATCAACGAACTGTTCTTTTTTTTCAACAGCAAACACCGCTTGTAATGATTGGACCCGGTACTGGGTTGGCTCCTTTCCGTGGTATCCTTCAGGAAAGGGAGCTTTCCGAGACGCCGACGGCTGCACCTTTGGTATTGTTCTTCGGGTGCCGTAGTTCCACCGCGGACTTTCACTGCGAGAAGGATCTGAAGCGGATGGAACAGAGCGGGATGCTGCAACTGTTTTGTGCCTTTTCACGCGATCAACCGGACAAGGTGTACGTGCAGCATCTGATACGGAAGGAAGGGGTCCTGTTGAAGAAATTGTTGGTGGAAAACGGAGGATACGTGCTGGTTTCGGGTAGCTCAAAGAATATGCCCGAAGCAGTGAAAGAAGCGTTGATAGAAGCTATAGGCGATGCGAATCATATCGAAGATATGATAAAAGCGAACCGCTATCAGGAAGAAACCTGGGCATAAAACATTATGACTGTGAATAAATACGAACATGGACGAATTCAACATAACCGACACCGATGGGTTTGTTCAGTCCTTACACGCTACAGTTTATTTTACTACTCGGAGAAACCCCACACTTTCAAACTGCCCGCGTCCCTTCGCCGGTCATTGGCGTCCTTGTCGTCGCAAGCGTAAGCCAGTATGTACTGCTTCGGGTGCCAAGCGACGGTGAACGTGGCCGCATCAACCGAAATATCGGCCACCTTTTCTCCCGTCTCCGTATCGCCGATGTCTATGATCAAATCTTCGCTGGCCGAAGCGAGCAGCTTTCCGTCGTGGCTAAAAGAAATCGTCCGCACGGGCCAATCGAGCCGCGAGAACACGCGCAGGCATGCCAATTCCTCCGCGTCCCACAGGGACACGAGGGCATCGGCCGAACCGGTCGCAAAATACTTCCCCGTCGGATCGAACTCGATGCAGATGCAGGTGCTCGGGTGAGCTTTCAAGATCTGTTGCAGCTCCAGATTCGGGTAGTTCAGTATATGCACGCAGCCTTGGCCGTTGGTGAGGAAAAACAGGTCACTACCGTTGCTCCAGGCGATTTCGTTCACCTCGAAGCTGAACTGCTCCTCCGCGCGGATTTTGTGCGTCCGAGTGTCGATGAACGTCACCAGATCCTCCTTATTGCCGACCGCTATCGTGTGTCCATCCGGTGACCATGTAATGTTGATGTTTTCCCCTTTGGTGTTGATGAACGTGGCACACTTGCCGACCCGGACGTCCCATATGCGCACCGTTTTGTCACCGCTGGCCGTGCTGAGCAGGTCCGGCATCGAGGCGTGCCAGCAGAGCTGATCAACCGAGCCGGTGTGGCCGCGGTATGTGCTCTCCTTGTTCTGCGGAAAGCGTACATGAGTGGTTCCCGTGGAACGAGTTATTGCCAGCGTAGAGATTTCGTGATTTTGATTTGTTTCTAGAAGCAATCATATTACCAAACGGTCGCGATCGAGCGTAAATACGGCCACCGTTTTGTCGAACGAACCGGACGCTAAGCGGCGCCCATCACAGTTCCACCCGACCGAATGCACCTTGGCCGTGTGCGCTTTCGATGCCTCTCTGGTTTTGTTGTGTCCTTTGAAGTGTTCTTGCAATTCCTCAAGCTGCGTCTTACTGCTTCCCATTGTACTTTAAAGCGATTTTACTTGAACGAACGAGTGTGTTTATGATACGCGTTTTTGGAATGGAACGCCGCTTTTAGTTTACTTCGTAAACGTCAGATTTGACAAACGGCTATTTGACAACGGTTCGCTGCGATGTTGACGCTACCGACGAAGGAAGCGCCGATCCGACGAATACACATTCATCTTCAAGCCGTTGTGATGGAAGGCGGGCCACCATCGTGCTCCCGCCAGTAAATATACCGTGCACCGTGCACAGACCGCGAACCCGATGCGGTTAGCAGATTTGACTACGTATTCATCACGTGTGTGGCTCGCACCGCCGCTTCAAAGTGGAATATAATTAACCCGTGCTCGCGAACTATCGACAGAATGGTAAGTCGCCAGCAAAGTAACCGATGAGTATCGTCCTTTGCCAGCAGTCTTCGTCATGTTCGATCGATTTTACCGAGCGCAAAGGGAAACGCGGAAGCAAATATCCTGTTCAACTTTACTTTGTTGGGTCGATCCGGTCCGTATGGCAGTGAAATGTAGCTGTATAGATTCGACGGAAAACAACAAATGAAAGTTGAAGTTGACTTTTCCCACTCCATCCTCGAACAAGGAGCAGAAGTTCCGTGGTGTTCTAGCAATTGCTAAGCGAAGCAGAACATGGTGAGAAGTTTTCCGAATGAGGAATCGTGCCGCACCGTGCGCATTTGATGTATTACCACGGTGTTGAAAGAACAGAGAACCGCTGCTATTTCATATCACCACGAGCCGAAGAGATGTCAAAAGAAGTGAAAATGTGCTCTTCTAAAAATAGGGTGCCTTAAAGTTCGTCAGGAAATCGATCCATCGCCGCACGCTGTCGCAGCCGCCGTACCGATTGACAAACGTGAAACATGTGCCGGTAACGGCGTTTCCGGCGAAGACTCCGACGGAAGCAAGTGGTGCGCTGGACGTTACTTACTCAGCAGGCACGCACGCACTACGCTCTATCTAGGGGAATGGCCCGTTATGGTGTCAATACAGGGCTGCACAGTGTGTTAGCTGTTGAATACTGTTTATCCTAACGGGAAAAACTTGTAGATAACCGCATAATCGAAGGGAGCGCCTGTTGACCTTACGGAGGCTATCATCAAGCGGCACTCCAGAAGCGTGTATGGGCTACGTTTAAGAATCTTCCATTTGCGTCATGACACGTAGATGCACTTCAGGACTCGAGTTACCGGTACAGATAAGCCAGAAGGTGCTCCCGTTACGAAAGATAATGCTGGGAGAATAAGGTTGTTAATATACCCTCACACACAGCAGGAACGAAAAGAATTTAAAATTAAAATATTATGCTGAAAAAAAATCTTAAATGCTCAAGCCCCTTTTAGTCACAGCATCTGAAGGGTTATTCTGGGGAAGACCCATATGTAATCACATCAACTGCAATATAGATTGAACCACGCGGTGCGATTGTTCTATTCGCGCGCCAATTGCACTGAGCGGCAAGGGTGCAGCTATGAACTTATTTGCATGATAAATGGCTAAATTGATGGCAAAGCTGTTAACTTGTTGGCGTTATTAAATTAATGCGATTGACTAGCGATTCAAAACGATCCAGTAGATTATTCCTCATCCAAGCCGGCCAATTTAAAGACCATATTTTTCAAAATCTCCATTCCTCCTTGGGGGCTTGGTTAGATTAGAAACAGAAAATGTGGCCGTCAAATGTTTCCATTCCCTATCAGCTATTCTCCAATATAGTACTTTGAAATCTGAAGGCTCAAGCCACACGCGCGTTACAATCTGCAATCACCGAGAAGAACCGGCGATACGCTTCTCCATTGTGTCCCGACAATGTGGGCTCGTTATCAGAAAGCTTTGGTAGCGTTTTGGTAGCCATCCGTCTCGAAGATCCATCTAGTCATCTGTGCAGTATCAATTCCAATCGTGCGCTCTGACGAGAAGGATGTAATCGGTGTCGGGCAGGAAAACGTAATTTACTGGTACATAACGAGAGCAGTTGTGTCATTATACGGCAGAGTATACAGAGTACGTCACAGGAGCAGGTCGGTTGATCATCATATGTTGGAAGAAGCTCGCGAACGCTTGATAAGACATCCCAGACCCTGTGTGGTACGGAGCAATCACGTAACAACGGTTGTTTCCAGGTATACCCCTACGCCTACTAGCATTCCCACAATAGAAGAGGAAAATATAATTGAGCACTTTGATAGGGATCAGTAACGTGCACGATTGGCCTATCAGCAATTTTTAACGTAACCGCAACGTGTTTTATCTTCTGTTCCGGCTCTTGTCACTAACCGATCATTTCATCATTCCTCTTTTCATTGCAGACCGAACCGGCAATGGGTCGACATTGAAGGATCCTGAATCCAAAGTCTATTTTCAAATCGATTGTATCTCGTTTGCTCGTAAGATACCCCGGTTACCTTCGTCAAGCAACAACTGCTCGATGCGATAGCACAAGACTCGCATGTAAGAGGCGCACACCGTGTCCGATCGACGATTGCTGCGGCCAGTGACTTTCTCAGGGCAAGCGATTTCGATGCACTTTGCGCATCGGTGTAACTGATATGGTGTTTTAAACAGCCAGCACCGAAACTCGCCGATCTGGCAGAATTCCTACCTGCGGCTCCAATGTCATACACGCGGTTGGCGTGAAAACGAAGCAGCGACCTGCCACTGCAAGCACCGAGAGGGCCATAATCTATACCGAAGGTTAGCAACGAATCACTAAGGACAAGAAGGAACAAGGTGCGGGTGAAAGAAGATCACCCAAACGACCAGCAGATCCGACCTTCCTGCTCGAAAAAATGGCATCATACGACAGTCAAAATCTGCTCCCCGGTGGCGGTCCCGGCAGTCGGATAAATGGCGGCGGAAACATTAGCATCGTTAGCAACCGAGCGGGCGGCGGTGAGTATTTTGGCGCGTATTCATCATTAGCGTTATATTGTTGCGCGTGGAGAAGCGGGCGGTTTGAGTAAACAAACACACGCGATCGTGATTCCCGAGGATCTAATGACGCGCATCGAAAACTATAGGCCGAGGTGTACGATGCTAAATTTGTCCGTTACGTGCTAGTTGTGGACTAGTTGGTTGTGTTTTTTTTTTCTCTTCTCAAATATAATTCAATCCCATATTCTTGTGGAGGGCAAGCAAGTGATTGAAAACGACACACGCCATCCGAGGCCAATAGGCCTCGAGACCAGAGCGAACCCGGCTTGTCGAACTGTCGGATGAAGTTCCAATGAATGTGAATATAAATCATCGGAGCACTCAACTTGTTTTATTAACTGTAAACGTTCTTATCGCCCGATTGAGTTTGCCATTACCAGACGAAAAATCCAATCTATTCTGGTGGAATTTGGTATTCCCGTTTTGTTTTGTTTTCTTTTTATTCACTTAGTCTGAAACACATGTTTTGATAAGCGATTCAAGAGAACCCGGCTAACCTTAGGTCTAACGGTTTCATTGATAACTTCAATCGCTAAAGTCATTAGTTCTTCGCGTAAATCTGGAATGGAGCCAAAAAAGTTTGGCGACCTAGCATTTCTTAACCTCAGTCAAGCAAGACATGTTTTGTCGCGGTATGATAAGAATTCTTGTCTAAGCTCGCCAATGATTGTACCACTCGTGGACTTACTGATTTATCGATGAAAAAGGCCATGCTCCCTCGCTTCATCTCTCTTTCCCGCAGCTTCTCGACAACAACATAATTGGTTAATAAATTGATTCAAGGAAACGCACCGGCGCGTGTATGCGGGCGGGCGGTGCTGTGTAAAAGAAATACTTTCTCGAGGTTTGCGAGGCCGGTGTAGACACATTCCTACCTAATTGATCTATTGCCCGTCCATCGTCGAGGGCAGCGACAGGGAAACCAACCACCACATCATCTCCTTCGTGGCGCGAGCATCAAACAAGATGCTTTTAGGGGGGTACGGATTGATACGGCGCAGGGCGATAAAAATAGATCAAATTTATTTCGTTCATTCTTCACGCGGGGCAAATCTCCGCTCACACAAATTTTCCACTCGGGCCTATCACGCCTAGCGAATGGATTCGCGAACGGCACGAGCATTGGGTGAAGAATGTTTCCATCGGGTTTGTACGATGCTTGTTATTTTATGTGCGTCCGCGTTCGTTGATTAAATGCACTCGAAACACTCTTGAAATCGTTAGCGATCAGCATCACACGAGGGGCAGACAAAGCAGTGGCATAAGCCATTAAGACCTGCGAAACAGTGCAGACGAGCAGAATAATCTACTCGATCGGGAAACGGTACGATGGGAAAAATAACATAAATAACCAACCCAGGCGAACGATCAAGCGTGCGAAATTCGATGCAATATGCTGCCAACAGAAGGTGGTAGAGTTGGTGGACCATCCCCGCCCATCAGATGACCCACTGTGTCCCTGTGATGATCCTTACAACGGGAGGAAACCCCAGGATGTTTGTGAAACATTGTCCATCTCT
The DNA here is from genome assembly GCA_000441895.2 of Anopheles sinensis. Taxonomy (NCBI): domain Eukaryota; kingdom Metazoa; phylum Arthropoda; class Insecta; order Diptera; family Culicidae; genus Anopheles; species Anopheles sinensis. The sequence continues at coordinate 221,327 of KE525400.1, forward strand.
GCTGGGTTCCACAGCGAAACCGATTGACCTTGGACGACGCTTACGATCAAATCAGCGACCTTTGGAAAATCGTTATTCAAGATCGTTGATGAGGACTGGTGTTTATTTGCTTTTTAAATCTAGGGCAGCAAAATAATCACACTACCATCGCATCTTGTCTGGTCGATTGATTAATAGAAAAACACATACAACTAATCGTTGCTAAGCAACTTGAACTTCCACTGGCAGATTTAACCGTTCAATAATGTGCATGCCTTCATATTTCCATTTGTTGTTTTTTTTTTTGTCAGCAACAACAGCAGGCGGTGATGCTGAGAAGTCGCCCTTCCTGGAAAGTCCGAACCGGTGCGGCTCACTCCGGCCTGGGAGGAAAACAATCTACCAAACGATGAGCTCAACTTCAAAGGTAAGGTTGGTCCTGGTCGAATAATGTAATCTTTTTCCGTTCTGTCTGGTAAAAATTCCTTCCCGTGAGCACGAAACGTTCATCGAAATATCGCTGATTTCGTGGCCTCTCTGTGTCTCTCTCTCGCTGTGGAATGTGGGCCCCATTTTTGGGGTCAATTTATTTCGTTTCCATGCAATCGAGACATATATTCCTTTGCACTAAGTTCCCTGCGGCTTTTTTGTAGAATTATGGACGAAATTTTTATTTATTAATCGTTCGCTGCATATCGCTTACACGGACAACTATTGTTCGTGTTAAAAGGGCTGACGCAGGAGCATCCAATCGAGGGGTGGCCGGTGGCATAAAACCACGAAACAACGATACATGACCACCACCCGGTACGGTTCCATCGCCTGTTGCAAACCTGTTGCTCGCGCTCTTCTTGGTGACTTTTCTTGCAACGCGATGTTGGTGGTTGTTGTTGGTAGCACTTGTTTATATTTTTTATTTTTATGAAAATCGCCTTACGAGCGAACTGTACACTAACCTGCCATAAGGAATGGTTCCACCGGAGGGAGAGGTGGTGTGAAGCATTTCTGCAAAACATTGATGTTTGTTGTACACTTATCAAAATTGTCCCCGGGCACTCGGTGTTTAATTCCTCGGCAACGGGTCCGTCGCGTACTAATTGGTAAACC
>KL646766.1:0-23404 GCA_000441895.2 Anopheles sinensis
TGAATATATCCCCGAACCGAAGTGTTCGTTATCGCCATGGTCATACCGGTGTCGTTTTTGCACGTTGTAAAACATGCCTGCACGGGAATCCTTGTTACCGGACCATAAACCCCGTATCAGTGTCTATCTGCAGCCCTAAACCAAAGACCAGGAATGTGGGGCAACGTTTGCATATTGTTATAGCCGAGTCCCGTTGCGTTGTTTCCGATTCCAAGGGTTTCAAAGTCACGGTAGGAAAGCCATTTCGTAAACATTCTTGTAGTGGACTGGAAGAGCGGCTTCAGGAGGGTGCCCTTAGCCAAACCGTCTGGCGGCCATGTCACTGTTCAGATTTGTTATCACATTCTTCAATCACATCTCCCAAGCTTCAGAACAGCACCGTTAGTTTGACTTTTGGCAGAAATAAAATTCTGCCCAATCCAACTGCTCAATTTTGCATAAGTCATTGATCAGCACGAGCCTGTTGGAAGAAATGTAAGCGTTCTCTCAGTTGTACTCACAACTCTCACCAACAGTTTGTTTCTCCTATAATGACCGACGCTGCGAAAGGCTCGAAGTTCCAGCAATAAATAATTCGCACTCTTAGCATAACGCAAAAACCCCGCGGTTTACCTTCCAGGGGTGCTTACTTTGATGCTTTGATTTTGGAGGTTTTATCTTGCGTGCCGCGCATGTGGTGTCGTAAATGGAATCTGCTTGCGTTGGCTTTTTCAGTTGGATTTACGACGGCTCAATCAATGAACGTCTACGTCCCGCAGGGATACGGAATGGATCTCGGCTTGGTTCGTTTATTCAAGTCTGTGCAGAAAATTATGATTCTATGCCTTCCTATGGTGATGGCTTCCCGAAAGCATCCCCAAGTCTATCGTACTAAAACTACCACAAGCTGACTTTTCTATTATTCACCAACGATCATTTCCGTTTTGCCGATACATTTCTCTTGCCTCTCGTCGTCAAACAGGCCTTTACATAAGCAAGGGATTGGAGAAGAACGACAGGAATTTTGAAAGATTCACATAACTCCTTCAAGGGGTTGAAACATTTGGTACAGTTCCATTCGGTCCAACATTCAAGCCAGCCTGTAAATGGACTATTTCCTTCAGTCCTTCCAGCTACACAGATTAGGTGGTGAACTGTGAAATTGTAGCCTTGCAACCACGTCAGGAATGTATCCATCTCTCTAGGGATCGGTGCGATCGTCGACGTTGATCTAACCTAGAAATGCAACGGTGCAGTGACGCCGTCCCGGACCCTGGAGCCCCAGACCTACTTTCTCCGTCGGCTCCCCTCTGACACTTTTTTAATTCCAAAATGCGGAGAAACAATTGCTGAATCAAAAGAGGGACCTAGCTCACCCTTTTACAAACACACACTGTGAGGCGTACTGTGGCGTGGAGGGTTCATCAAACTCCAAACTAAGGGATCGCGACGATGGTGTGGTGTCAAGAAAGCGTTCGGGAAGAAGGCGATCAGGGCGGGCCCTCTCGCGAGTTGTTAACAAAACATAATACACGCTACGACGACTTTGTTGAAACATAATAATTCACGTCGTCAACATTTGGCGTTGGATAGACGACGACGCCGCCCGCCTACCGAATGCTGGATGCGTCTCGACACACCCCGACGCGTCATGCGCGCTGCGCGTTTCCAAAACACGCCACGGTCCCGAGCCTCGTGGAACCGTCAAAACATGCAACAACAGACAGCCGCACTTTGACATGCTTTCACTCGCTCACAGCCCTCGAGGGCAGAAAGACCGAAAGGAAAGGCACGAAAAGGAGACTATCAGACTTTGGTAGACTTTGGTGGATGAGTGAATCCTTGCTTAGGGAGTCTATCAGCCAGCCTGGAACCGATGCATCGATGGTTGGTTGGATAAATTTCTTTCGATTTTCTTTTGATTCTGACTCGATCGTACCGAAGAGTGAGTAAGTCTCTGCTAGAAGTCAAGAGCTACTTAACATTTCCAACGTGTCTTCAACGCGGGACTCGGGAAGAGAATCATGAACGGCTCCCATTCAACCCATTCGAACACCGGGACGACCTTCGGAACGGCACCAGACCTTCGCTCGCATGTTCACTGACCTCTTCACGGCACCTGACCTCGTCTATACTCCAACAGGCAACTTCACACCCATTGCGTCAGAGTGCAGGCGTAACCTTAAACATGGCCACAAGACAGGTTGCGGTTATGAGTCGGCTAAATGGTACATACATTATGCATACTTAACCCGTCGGGTGCATCAACGACCTCCAGGCAGCATAAATGGTTGGTTTTCGTTGTAATACAATGACTCGCTGTCTTCCTCTTTTGCTCCTTCTTCCTTCGTCCCTTAATTGCATAACCATCCGGGAGAAAACATCGCCCGGGAAGTGCGTGCTATATTTAAAGCTAAAAAGACATAGACATTGAAATGCATTGGACGTGCCGCTATCGCAAGAGGATATTTGAAGAGTTCCTCCCGAGTTTCTTACTTTTGCAAGAGAGTCGTTACCATTGGTATGATTATTGTGGAACTGCGAGGAAATCCGCGTTGGTGGTCCCGCCACTTGACAAGCGATTAGCATTCCCAGAAAGACTTCATGAAATACTCGATGCCTGACCGTAAGTCGAACAGCGGAAATGGCATGTTCCGATACCTCAACCAAACTCTCGGTCGACTCTGGTGATACTCAGAATGAATGTGCCAACAGACTTACCTGAGTAATTACCGGTACACACTTCTCCTTTATTTGCGCACCTTTTACCCATGGACTAGACTTCGCTGTCTCCGTTGATGGTATTCCACTATCTACAGACCACACCGGGTGTTTAAAGCGATTCCGTTAAACCGTTGTGCCGTGGCTACAATACCAGAACCTAAACACTCAATAGTCTGGTAGGTCATAAAAACCCAACGGTGTCCAGCTTGGAGAAAGGCATCTTAGGTGGGTTTGACAACGCTTAATCTGGGCGTTAATGGTTTTAGAAGATCCGCCATTCCGCGGGTTATAGTGAGAACTCCCAGTGGAGGGTATTTAGCACGAAAAATGGTTTCGCGGAAAAGCTTGACATTTAGACCTTTTCCGATAAATTCCGCATGATGCATTTAATGGGTTGATTGAACGGACATAATGGAGTTTTCCGAGTCGATAACCTTAAAACTTCTTGATGCTTTCCCTTAAATGCATGTTCCAGGGCGCTTTCATCAATTCCAGCACCCTTTTCCTTATACTATTTGAAGATCATGGTGAAGGTGAAGGAGATCGTGACCTGCATTTGTATGCGAACTGCATCCGGGTGGCAGTTGGAAAACACTATGTTTGACAGCACTCTTTAAATATTGCAAAAGATGGATGGATCACCACAATGTCCAACCACTTAACCTACTCACTAACACCAACTTAAACACACAGCCACAAAACATATCATTGCCAAATCCCACCATTCAGCATTGATGTACAACTTTGCGGCGATGGCGACCGGCCGGAAAATTATCATAATAGTAATTTTTATCCATTTTTCCGCCGTACAAAGTGAAACAGAGAGAGAGCGAAATTTTCCACCTTTTCCCAAGTTCCGATACGGATCATTTTCGTGTTAGACAAAATTGCCGGCCTGAGTCCATTTCGCTGCAGCGATGTTAGGGAAAAAAAAGATACTAAATGGGGACAAGCTACATTGTTGCGGTGGGTTATGATCAATCTTTTCATTTCTGTAAACCGGAAATCATGCGCATGATACGCAGTGGTTGTTGGGAAAGGCAAAGGTACAATTTTGTAAAGAAAAACCAAATTCGAGAAAGGGGCTTATTTTGAATCAAAGTTTTCAAATAATCAAAACCATTTTCAAATTTCAAACTTGGTGGTTCAGGTTTGTTATATACAAATCAAGCGTGGTGATTATGATTTATTAGGGCATGATAACAGATTGGCTCAACGAGAATTGATTTGGAGTAGAGATTAAAATATTTTCCAGAACATCATCAGTGTTCCGAAGCTTAAAGATTTTACTGGGTCATCGACCGGGAGGAGGCATTTTGGTAAGTAGTCGACGACAATCCCAGTGTAGTGCATCACGGAACATTTCCGAGCAGTGGCTTTGCGATCTAAGCTTCCCACGAAGAGCGCGGTTGTGGTGCGTCGAGGTGATCTTGAAGTGCGTGATCCAGCAGCTCGAACAGCGATGGATGAATTTTACTGAGGTGAGTGAAATGGTGAAATGTTATACATAAAGTGAAAATAAAAGTTTGCTTAGTTTTGAAGAATTATAATTTGGCTATTTTATTAATTTGTGTAGCCGAAAGAAGTATGTTTGTATGTATGGTAAGTATGTTTTTCTTAAGTATGTTTTTAAGTAAGTATGTTTTTCAGGGTCAAAACGGTAAGGCTCTACTTAAATTGTAAAATTTCAATAAGATACTCTTCCGTGCTATACCTCAATCTGTACAGAGAATAGATTAGAAAAAGGAAAACATCAAAACCGAAATATCAGAAAGGGTTTAAAGTCGCTACATGTCTAAATGGAGCAAACTAGTAAACTTGTAAACTTTGAGGACCGTGTGGCGGTGCGTCCAGTGTTTGTACGCAGGAGTTCTTGTTTCATCTTCGACCTTCTGTTTTTCCTCTTTCCTTTTTCAGCACACCACACAGGAAGAAAGAAACAGAGAGTCATGTGAAGGATACATTGATCACGTAAGTGTAACACCACCTGTGAGGTACAGTAGGCTTGATGACATAAATGTAATACACTTTTATACAGCAAATGTAATAGCTGCAAGGATATGGAGACACCCGTGTGAGATTACTGCTGGCCTGGTCATGTAGAACTAATCTGTTGGTCCGATCTTGTGAACGTTATATCCGAAAGAGTGTAGAGACACACCTGTGAGGATAATGATGACAATCCGATCATGTAAACGTAATATCCGAAAGAGTGTGAGAGTACCCCTCTGAGGGTGCTGCTCAAGGTTGCTTTAAACGTTTACAGGTCGCGTCGGAGTATTTTGGCTTAGAATAATTTTAAACATTTTAAACAGCATAGACAATCTTGGCATCATTCATTTTGTTTCCCTAATAGTGTGGTGCTACGTTTTAGTCAGTCGTTGTTTTACAGATTGGATCAAAGCAAATTTATGCGCGAATATTCGAAGTAAAATGTTAAAGGAAGGTTGGTAGCAACAATTGCTTTGCATCAGAGTATCCTGTTCATTGCCTAATCACACTGGTCACCAATGCTGGCAGGCTGGCACCGCCGTAACTCGACGTCGCTTTACGTCGTTTGACAAATCGATCGAAGTTAGTTTATAAAAGCGTGCTTTGTTCTATACTCATGCGATTCAATGCAATTTGTGTGACAGAATATTCGAACATGGACTTTTAAACGGAAGCCTTGAGTAGGTATTATAAACGTAGGAAAAATACTTCATGCATGGAAATTTTTGGGCCCGTCCTCGCTATAACGTCGTAGTCAGAGTCCCATAAGGCGACGTAAAACGGGGCCAGCCTGTATTGGTAATCCCCCTGCGCTTTTGCCGATGTATACAAAGCACGCGGTCTGTGGTTCAAGATGCAGAAGGCCAAAATAAACGATTTGTGTGGTTATATTACTATTCCTTTAAGCAACATAAGCTGAAAACTAATAAATTTAATATCAATCTACGAGTATGAGAACTGTTTCAGTGTGTTAAGTTACAGATCTCTAGAAAAAACATATGAAGCACAATTGAATATGATGTTGACTTAAAGCATCATTTTTTTAACGCATTTTTTAAATTATTTTTCGGATTTTGAAAAAAAATTGGGTGTTCACCAAGGCTAGCGGAAAGTAAGTAGACCTGTACGTATATAATTGTCAAAGTTTTTGACAGAAATTGAATAAACACCACCGGATGGAAAATGGAACGCATGTGGGAATGCTGTTGCTTCTGCACACACGAAAGCAAATTCTCGAGACATCCCGCCGTTTGTCAATTAGTTTTTAAATGCCTCTAACGACCGTAGTGTGGAAATAATGAGTGCGTATCGTGGAGATACGACGAAGCATCCAAAACGAGGCAGAGCGAAAGCAAATCCGTCGCCCGATCGGAGAATGGAAAGTGAGCAGGTAGCCTCCCCGAGCCCCATAAATCATTCTGTTAGACCTGAACTGCGGATGTCACGCAAGGTGGTTGGGGTAGTTTTGGCGCCCTCTTCAAGCGCAACATTATTCCGATGATTCTTGCCGACTGGTTCTAGCATCAGCGTTCGTATTTTGGCTCGCGTGTGGCGACTAAGTCGCATCGAAAGTGCATCCTCCAGTGAGAGAATGAGAAGACTGATTATTTTTAAATCAACATAATTGTTCCGCGATGCGTGGTGTAATTTATACTCTACCGATGGATTAAATTTCCCTTGCTGGGAGACAACTACACCCGAAGCTCGATATTTTCGCCACTACACGAACCTCTCCACCTCCTCCTCCTCGCCACAATTTACTTTCCAGGGCAATTAGTCACCGATCAGCTGGCAATTAGTCAAACGTTTAGTTTTATCTGGTCGCTTTCTCTATCGCATTTACATTTGCCATTACTCTTCCAGCTCATCTACTGCGCTCCATTTGCGAGGGCTTTTCTTGGATGCTGGAGGAAAAAACAGCCATCGGAAACTGAACATCGTCTGATCGCTGATCGAATGGTCTGCAGAAGGCAGAAGTTCGCGTCTGACAAAGACACAAATCAAACGGCTGTTCATGCACTCTCGAAGAGCAAAGAGGAATTCATCGTAACCCGAGTTGAAACAAATTTCAGGGAAACTCCTTCGTGTGCTTCTACGGTCCTTCCTTCCTAGGAGGAGTGCACACGACGACGACGACGCTGAGAACGATGACGACGATTGCGTGGGACTGTACATAAACATAAAATAATCTCTAAATGTAGTCTGGAGTTGCGTCCTCGTCGTCTGGAGTTGCATCCGGAGGAAAGCTGCACCCTATCTGCTCAGAACCAAAATCAAACGGAAAGCTACAAGCCCCAGCTGAAGTCTCGAGCGATCGAGCATCGTTCGTCTCGTGCTTGGTGTTGCAGTGACGATACCATAAGCATAAAAATTAACCCTGTTTTTTTTCGACATTTGCAACGATGAAATAAGAGAATTTTAATTTGCCTTCTTGCATAGTTCTTTCAAAGGGTTTTCCTGTTTTTACTCTTTGCTTACTTTTATTGCTCTTTGCATTGATGTCACGCAAAGAAGGGGGTGCTGGAGAAACGATAAAACACTCTCGTCTACTTATTAATAACGTGATAAATGAACTTTTCTGTGGATAAAAGGTACGGAACAGGTAGAGTCTCAACGAGCGTAGTCTATTCGTTCTTAATGCACACTCAAAAAAGCAATGTGAAGAAAGATGTTTTATGAACTCATTAATGGTTGGATGAAAACAAATCGTGAGACCAGATGGCGTTCATTGTTGGCCACTTTCGCCGGTCTGTTATTAGATTTCTATTTTACTTCTGTTTATTATTTTTATTTTCTTTTTTTCCGATTCAATCCAATTCATCGAGAATAATAAATTGATTTTCCCGATCGACCAGCCAAACTCGGCCGGGAGAAGCATAAGCCTCTTCATCTGGGAGTGGTGAATCATCTCGTCGCCTTAAGCTGGAGCACCCGACCCAAATCTCTGGGGCGGTTACTGGGAGATGTTCTTCATTTGGCCTTCGGGATACAAAGATCCTTTCAAAACGAGTCCAGCGATTCAGTTCCTTATCCTTCGATCGGCATCGGACGGACACATGTGTTGCAATGTTTAGACCATAAATTATAAGCATGATTCGATGCGCTACGAATTTCCGTTCAACATAACATTAGGGAAAGAGGGAGCTGTTTGTGATAGAATCTTAATGAATTCCTTGATGCTCCCGCGGGAACTGGTCAGATTCACGCCCTGTCGGAGCTGAAGATTACCGGCTTGGTCCCTATCGCGATCGCTAAAGCGGGCAAATGTTGGGTGATGGTCGGATTGTGTGCCTCAGATACTGGCGGCACAAGTTAGTGAACAAATGGCTGCAGCTCAGAACAAACACTCCCATTCTGATCATCTTTCGAACCTATCGGAGGGCAATCAAGAACAAATGCTACTACCCTCTAAGTGAATCTAAATTAGTTCTTATTTTTTTTTTCTATGCAAATCAACCGAGACGTTCAAATGGTTATTGATTTTATATGTTCACCCTTTCGGCGATGACATGTGTTCAGGAAGTTTGAATAATTTCTCGATTTCACTGAAGTTTGTTCACCTGAATGATTTATACAAATAACTCTAGGACAATTAATGCTCTTATTATAGTGCTAGTTATCTTAGAAACCCTTTGTTTCGAAAGTTTTGTGAGGGTCTTAATATTTACATTTATAACATTTATTCAATTGAAGGCTGATTCCTTGTAGGCTCAAACTATTAACACTTTGACGATCGGCGATTTCCGGCTGCCATTAGTAAAAATCCAGGAGTAACGCAATGTAAAATTGAAAACAACAACGCGCCCCATGAAGTTCATTTACATTCCATGTGGAATTTGACAACACTTCAAAGTGATGCGATCGGATGGAAAACCGATACAGTTTTAGAGATTCGTTAAAGTGTTAAAAAAAGATCCAAATCAGTGTCAAAGGCGCTATGATTTCAAAATCATCGAGTCTAAGATCTTTATTAGTTAGTGAAATATATAGATTAACTTCTAATCATCGCTACAATATTTCAGATAAGGTTTATAAATGATGAACATGAGTAGCTTAAACGGGGTGTTTGAAACGAAATGAAAAATGATATACAGTCATACTCTGCTCTGATAGTTTATGATATCAATTATATGAAACTATTATGTTTTTGCAACAGCGCAACGATAGAAAAAGAAGGTAGGTACATTAAATTAAAATCAATGAAAAATATACAATACTCGTTGGTAAAGCTCGCAAAATGACTCTAATATTCGTTTGAAAATCCGCGACCACAGGCGCAGAAACAAAAGATATTCAAAGATACAAACATAGATACATACATAGAGATATTCATTAATAGACTGATAAGCGACGACAAGAACACCTATGATTTATATCATTCCCGTTTGATTGCTCGGGTTGTATTGTAGAATGGAACACCCTTCTAGGGCACGCAATATTCCCGAGTCTTTCGCGGTTCGACCTCAACATATTTGTCATCGGCGAGTAATTCTGCCCATTTGTTTGAGACCAAGCGGCATGTCCATCCTTTCGGGGCTCGTAAGACCGCCTAGCCAACCTTAGGCAACATAAATAAGCTGCGCCTAACAGATACAGTGTCTCCTCGGGAAGTCAGTTTGAGTACGGCATTCGTACGCTGGGGACACAAATCAAAAGTGAATAAATTCTACACCGCTTTCCTTCCCTCGTAGTCCTATGTTGTATCGCCCATGGAAGTGCACGGTCCAACTCCAGCAACGATGAAGACAAAGTGCACGAAGTCGAAAAGATACAAACGCTGAAAAAGCTGCGACAATTGATCATAAAGCAGAGCGATCACGGCCGCGAAAAAGGCAACGAACCTCGGGGAATGATAATGATTGGTTTACAGGTACAGTCTTCCATGCTTTTGTCGTGGGCGTACCTCAAGGGTTACCAGCTTCGTCCAAACCCTTGCGGACACTAATCATATCCTGAATGGAGTCATCTTTGCCAGAGAGAGGTGTATTTTTGTCTTTGTTTTGAACCAGTCCGCTGATGTCTTACTCACTGCTTCAATCCGACATATTAACCGAACCACCTAATCCAGAGTGTTCCTGAGGTGGTTCAATCCGACATCGTTGCAAAAGCAAAAGCGAAGTTCTTCATGAATGATGATTTATCGGTTTCTAATACGAATGGATGAGGTGAAACCTTGAAGGTTCCTTTAGAATTCGCCCTTACAGGCACATGGCGGTCTTACTTTATCGAACACGGAGTGCACCTAAAAGGATCACGATGAAGACGTTGGGAACATGATTTGCTCTAATTATATCGACAGGACGGTAAATCTTGTGCCGGTTTCGCTTTAATAGCCGTACGAACGGGATTTTATAAGCTCCGTGGGGTTCGTTCCTTGTGCCCAAACGAAGCATCGAGAACGCTGTGCCGTTCTGAGGGACTTTGATTTACGAGATAATTAGCTAATTTGATCCGACACCTCGATGGTTTGATCTTCAATGCGCGAACTGTCAAGAATGGGAGGAATATTAATTGATTAGGGATAAATATTGTTTTAATATCATAATAATTAGTTCAATGAAATAAAATAAACTAGTTTGAATATCTATTTCGATGAAATGTTATCATTTTTGTGTTTCTCAAAGTTAAACAAATTTGCACAGAGCATTCACTTTACATTACTAACACTTAGTTCTTCAGATTCCCCTAAAGTTAGTATAGAAGTATTTTGGAAGCTTAATTTAACTAGGTTTTAGTCTCATTTGTAGCTTGTCAATTCAAACCTTTAAGACAGAAGTCAATTCTGTTATGGAACAAAATTTAAATCAATCAATCAACAGTTTTAATCAGTTTACTCTTGTTACTTGCATAACGATCAACCATTAAATATTTAAGCTACACTTTTAAGTTGATCGTTCCCTCCGTTGTCTTTGAAATATTCAATCACCACTATTTTGCAACTTTTTTTTATTAAATGAACTATTCGCTTTATTCCAGCTATTTTGAAGTAGTTCCATGTTTTATGTTAATAAATCATTCGTCTAGCCGGCAACAATTATGAATATGCATGGTTGAAGGGGTGTTCGTAGACTTACGGTTTTGCTGAGGAAAATTGAATAAATCCATCTGCAAACAAGGATCCACGAAGGAAACAGCGTGTTGGCGTGCAGGGACATGTCACCATGCGACAACAAGATTGCGTTAAAGGCATTATGCTAGAAAAATAATTTGCATCACAAACTTCACATTGAGCTTGGCTTGGTAGTTCGGATTGAAGGCAAAAACGGCCTGAAGAATGTGTTTCAATCGGTGACATAACACATTGTCGCTAGTCGCGTTGTTTTATTATTATGATTTCTGGATGGGATGGCTGATTCCTAGAAGAAATCGATTCTGATGCAATCTGGGGTCCCGCAGTACGCCACACTAAGGCCACAGTATGCAGCCGGACCAAGCTTCCAAATGATTTTTTAACCTTTCTCCATAAGTGAGAAAGCACTCAAAAACACATATTATCTGAGTCCGGTGGACATGAAATGTCTAACAAAAACAAACCAATTCGTTACGCGATAGTGCTGGAAGTTTTTTGCTCATAATCAAACGTAGTCGGTATGCTGTTTTGGCCATGGCGGATTCAATTGCAATGATTAAGTTATCAAACTTATTTTGAACTTAAAAAATGCTACTCTTTATGTTACTTTCAACAGGAAACTGCTAGCGTTTTCCGTTTTTACAGGAAAACGCGTCAAAATTTGTCCATGTTTTTTAAAGTATACGTTATGATTATCATCGGCGTCGGAGATACTGTTAGCCATACCGAACCGTGAGCGGAAAAGACGCCACGACACAAGTCATTTCGTAGCGACGTCGAAAACAAACGATGGATTAATTTAATACAACTCCTCTTCTTGGATGGTACTCCTCAACCCCATCTACATGTGATCTGCGTAGGACTGCTCGTAAGAGCTCACCACAAATCCGCAACCGATCCGGCTTAATGTACACATTACTTACAATCTATAGCAGATTTGATTAATTGGAGCCCCCCTGTTAGCCAATAAGGGTTTTATAGCGCATGCGTTTAATCTATCAGGCGCTATAGACTCCACTGTGTAGCTGTAATATTTCTCCTCAGGCAGAATGCTCCCAGCAGCTGTACGTCCTGTCTGCACCTTTTTACCTCGTTCGTGAATCGGACGGGTGCAAAATCGGTGTGTAGGCAGTGCTGCATTTTTTCCATTCGCTACAGTGGTTTAATGCTGTAATTGCAAGCCACGTTGCTCCGTTCTCCTGATTCCATTTGGCACTACATGCCACCGCTACGCTATTGCCGGTTCTATCGACATACCCGACTCGAGGAGAGAATCTCGTCGATCTTTATGAAGGAAGGAGCAGACTTTCGGGGAACGGGGAAAAATACTAATCATTCTTGCCGGTATGGGCTTTGCGTTGACCGACGTACCATCCAGAGTCCCGATGGAGTGCAGAATAACGACGCTGCCTGAGGTTCCATCCCGAAGGAAGCTTGCGGTCAGAGTTTCCCCAGCTATTTGCATCGTCCTCAATGCTGTTGTGGGCTTCGCTCGGTACTTCCAGGGGAAAACCCTTCTTCATCCTTTTGAAAACCCTTTCGCCACCGTTCGAACTGGAAGGATTATTTCCGAAGTTGCTTACACGAGTTCTACCGTGCGACTCCCGCGCTCGTTTCTATTCTCCGCAGAATAAGTAATGTATGGAAATTGTATTTCATTATTTATCGGTTTTAACTTCTGGCTTTCTCGGGGCGCGCAGAGTAAGCAAACCAAACTGACTAACCATCGAGGAGCACAATGCTTGTTCGTTAGCCAGTTGGTCCCCGATGATCCACGGGATCGACAATGTATTCCTCCTCGGAAGCCACGAAGACACGCATCGGCGGAAGGGTGCGAGTTGTCGAGGGAGTTTCGTGTGGCCTTAATGTTTTAGGGTTTGGTGTTGCACCGGATATACTGATTTGTACAAATTGCATGCCCTGCCATGATGGCAGTTCCCAGGACATTTACTTAATTGGAACTAATGGTGTGCAGTACCATTTATAAGCTTTTGAACCACGAGTGTGTTTCGAGCGGGGGAAGAATATAAATAATTCCTTCGCTGACATTGTGAACCCTGTTTGTTCGCCATTCAATGTTGGAGACGCATGACAATATAAACCAGCATAATGTTCCTAGAGAGAACCGTACGCAGCCACTTTTTCCAAGTCACGACACCCAGCAAGGACAGCGCATTTTAGAACAAATCAACGCGATGGTTCCATTCCGTCGTGTCCATGCTTTTCACGATTACGCCTGTACTCTGGTATGTGCTTACTGATCGCTACATGAAAATTCCATGCTTCACCAAGAAAAGCGGGTCAGTCGATCGGCCAAAGATGCGAAGACGAACGCCAAAACAAAGGGCATCTACCATCCCATAATGCGACCATGTGTGGAAGATCCCTCGAGCTTTGGAGCGATTTCCTGGAGCGAACACCTTCGCAGTCATGGTCACCGGGACCGGTTGAGATGACCGAAATTCACAACCAATGCCTTGAGCGATGGCGAGGTCAGGGATCGCAAGATCGTGCAACATTCTATCGCTATCCCTGGCGTCCCGAGATACCGACCTGGGAGCGACGCTGATGAGGTGGATGGGAGTGATGATGATGGCATGCAAAAAAGCGTAAACCTTTCACCCGGTTAACGATGAGTGACCGTTAGGCTATGGTCAGCTAATGCGAAACCAGCTGTTGGTCCTCGTGAACCTCTACTCCACGGACATCTCACGTTGGCGACGTCGTGGCAGAGTGAGGACTTTGGTTGACAGTCATAAATTATGCGCTCCAATTTGCGCCGAACCAGTGGCCTGCGGGCTTTAGAGTGTCCTCCTACTGGACGAAACGGTCAGCTTCAGGAATCGCACGCCAAACAGCGATACGCCTTCTACCGCCGATAGATCCCGGACGTTGTCAAATATGGCGCACGGGAAGCGATCTGCGTGGGGCTGTCGATTCGAATGTGAACTTCACGGGCCTCGGATCGACCCGAATCCACTCAGTTTTGCGTTAGTTGACGTAATTGGAAGGTGTGATGAATACGGTGCCCTCAGTTCCGAGGTACCGTTTCAGAAGTTATGCAAAGCACCATCGATCGACCCATAAAGCTCAGTGGCTGTGGCTTCCTTCCGGGCCCTGAGTCCGTAGCTTCCAACGGGAGATCTTACCCTTCGAAGTCGTTTATGGGCATCGTTTATGCTTTACCGGCATCTGTTACATCGGCGTTATGAATTACAAACTCGCTGGACTTCCACTAAGGCTTTCCAGAGTACCTGAATTTAGTCCCCAATCGAGGTCAGCCTGTCTCCCACACCGGACGATGTATGAAGGCGTTTGGTGAGGCCGCGATCTCAAGATAAGATCAGTAGGACTGGAAAAGAAAACCCTTCCGCCGGACATTCAGGGCTGGTAAGGTGAACCTCTGAGGTGACAGAGAAATGTGATAATCGATGGCTCTAGGGCGACTTGTTACCTTGCTGTGGGAACCGTGACCGTTTCTGCTGACCGAGAACTTCCGAGCCACGAACGACGACGATCGTGATGGACCCAGTCTAGTTTCTTTTTCTTTTTCGATCGAGAAAGGGTTATCTGGCAAGCAATATGATGGCGTGGGATGCGGTGTAAGGGAGACAAAGAGGACAATTTTATGTAAGGGTAAAATTTATGAATTTCACTTCGATCGGTGGAAGTAATGTGCAATTAAATTATGCAAGAGCCGAGCAAAGTGTTGCACAGGGAAATTGTTATGGTGCACTTATTTCATTTTCTATAAATCATTTTCCATTAGATATGGTTGAACCTAACAACGATCGTTTAAGCCATTCCGGTGATAAAAGCAATGTTTTTCCAGCGCGTGATAGAATTTTTGTTTCACTAGACTTGGAACGCTTAGCATCAATGCTATCGTGCTCCTTCTTCTGAAGAACGCATCAAATATTCGTGAACGATCCAAATATCTGCTTCATACCAAATGGCTGAGAGGTGCAAGAAGGTTTTCATAACGTCCAGCCGTCAGCATAGTCAGTGACACAGCACTTTTGAAATCTGCTCGCACTGGACATGCATGATTTTTCACAATCCTCGATACCGAATCCAATCATCTGCCTTTGGACGTTGCAAACACGAGATCTCGTTTCGTTTTTGAAGCAACAAATCAATGGACGCCTGCTAAGTGACCCTGCTCAAATTCCACGCTGACGAAGAAATGCGCACTGCACCTCTGTCATCGCTCTCCAAGTAGAAAGCTTAGATAAACAACACTCCCCAACTCGTTCGGATGGATTTTGTGTTATGTTATAAACTGTTTTCGTCCCTCCCCAAAACCTGAAGCAAGGGACCCCCAAAACCGGTGGTTGTTGTTTACGTTCTGCTTCTCGATCTAGAAAACTAACGGAAAATGGCTCCTCCTCAAAAGGGTTCCACTTCATGATGACAAGGGGTAAAAGCGTGTGTGCCGTTGAGATTGAGAAGGAGAGAGAACTCGACAGCTGAAGATGCGTGTATCAATAAAACGAGACTTTGGCTTTTGGGATTAGAGAGATACGGTGTTTTAATTCCATTTGGTGTATCCCTAGAACAAACTCAACATCAACAACACCTTAGCACAGACTATAAAGCCGAGGTCAAAGGCCACTACGAAGAGCAGGGAGAGACATAGTTTGTTCTTTAACGCGGAGTTCCAAAATGTGCTGACTAGTTGCTGGAGCCTCACCGGGAATGATTTGGTAAAAATACGAGGAAAAATGGCCCAATGAACTTTTGAACCTTTTTTCGTTCTCTCCTTCTCGCGCTTGCGGTTCCAACGTTCATACTACTTAGTAGAATGGACAGCACGCGTTCGCCATATCTTGATCGATCGAGATCAACTCCGAAACGAAGATGATCGAATCGAGTGGATCCAGAGTGAAGTGGTTTTTCACTTCTTCTCCAAACGCTCGAAGAAGACCGACCTTCCGCCGACATCGGAATAAAGAATGAAAGCATCGGTTTATCGGCACGGTGAGTCGGCTTCCAAGTGCTGCTGGATCCATTACTCGGGGAGCACGGGATGGCTACTTACTCGCCGAAAGGGAGCCCCTAAAACCAATCAATTGAGAATTTTCATTATAACCGTTAAACCCTGCGGTGACCGGCAGCTCACGTGGGTGCTGGAGGGAAAACATGGGTAGGTCAGACGGCGGGTTTGGTACCATCGGAAAGGGAGAAGAGAAGGAGCCCATTACCGGCGAGACGATTTCCGAGCATCACGAACAAATCACAGGTCTTTCGCCGGTGGTCGATCGTGTCCGTTCAATATTTGTTCTAGAGCTCTTTTTAGGGCGGCAAAGGGGAAGTCCACCGCGTGGGGAAGACATTCAATAATAATAAAAAACAACTTACGCTTAGGGCAAGCAATGGCGGGCACGGGGCAATAGCACAAGTACGCGGAAAGCGTAATCCTCCCGAGGGAAAACCAACCACGGTGGATGATGATTTGTAATCGAATGGAAAACCGAACAGAATCGATAAAACTCCGCAAAGTTAAAGGCCGTTGTCATTCGAGTTTCTTGCAGAGCTTCAGAACGACTGAACAACCGTTTTCCTCATAGCAATCTAACAAGAAGCGAATGAAACAACGGAATCTCGGGTGGAAAACAAAACGCATAAGCCACAACAGACCGGTTCAAAACCAATGTTGTCCTAAGCATTCGGCTGATGCTGAAGGACCATTAAAAAAAAGGTTGTCAATAAAACGGTTTGACAGGCAGACATGGGAAAGCCCTCTGAAGGGTTGGACCGATAAAACGCCACGGTCATCCGATTTGTGATCGTTATGAAATTTTCTAGCTCCGAGGAATGTTTACGGTTTGTTGTAAAATACGATTGCCCGGAAAGCTAATGAGCCCTTATTTTCCACATTGAATAGTCTCGATGCACTCGGGTGCATATGCGAAGGAAATTGGACCCGATATAAAAATGATGCTTTATGAAACACTCACCCAAATGACCTAGAAATTAATTCAGGTCCAGTTCACAGGTAGGATTTAGGGTGTTCGTCAAATAAACAGGAAATAAAAACAGCATGACAATTTTGTTAAAAGAAATGACGACTCCTAAACTCGTGTGATGATAAACCAATATGATTTTTGTGTTTTTTCATCAAGCGGTGTGTCTTTGTATGATTGGTATGAACTGGTTGCATAACAAAATTAACTTATATTTTAAGTACTTATTATATCGTATCAATGATATGATAATAATATTTGTTTTATAGTGGGGCTATTATGATTTTCACTTGTTTTATAAATTTAGTATTGATAAGATTATGAGACAATTTAATTCACCACGTTAGAAAAAAAGGTTTAGAGTTATTCTAAGATTCCAGAAGGAATTTTTACTTAATTTGGGTTTTCTTCCTTTTTGCTTATATGTCTGAAAGTGAAATATACTTACATTGATTGAAGCAAATTCTTTTACAAAATTTAAAAAATAACAGATCAATAAGTTGATAGAACCGTGTTGGTTTTGATGATGTCAAACAACACTGTACTCTTAAGATGTTTTTCACATTACAACATTACGCCTGCCGATCCAGAATAGTTCACCGACCTATACTCGAGTGATAACACAAACAAGTAGCTGGGCTCGTTGGTGTCCTCGAAGTAAATTATTTCCGATGAAGATCGATCGATGCTCCGTTCGAAATGGTGCAGTTAATATGTGCCTTTGTTCGGTGACATTAGCACATTTAATTAGGTTCAGCATGTACATCCGTCCCTTCGTTCTAAAACCCCACCGAAGGTGGTTTTGTATGCTGGCTTTCATTTTATGTTGTGGAGGGCTAGTGCTGGGAAAGGATAGGCGAGTGATTAGATTTGAATAATTTTTCGATTTCAACCGGTTCACGTCCGCCGTCGTGTGATGTTCTCGATCACGTTCTTCCTTCATACCTTCGGGGAGAACGAAGAATAACAACATTACGACAGGCAAGTTGTTCCACCACCCTTGGCCTGGCCTTAGGTAATAAAAATAGTCGTTCAACCTGTCATTAAATGAGCTGCAATCAACGCCATAAATAACAGCACTTTTACCAACTACGGAGCGCGCGATTCGCCGAGAGCGTCGATGGAAAGCGAAACCCGTCCTTGGAGTTCGCGTCGGAAACGTCATTTTGCCTTCTTTGGTGTCTTCCTCGCAACCTTGGGTGAACAGTGGAAATGAGGGGTGGAAATGAGAGGTGAAAAAACTACAGAAGATTTTCATTCCATTCTTGCATTGGAGTTTGCAAAAATCTTCCATTTCATCCTTCCAACTCGTTTCTATTCAAATGGTCGCGATCCGTTAAGACGCGTCCAACAGAACTGCTGTTCCTACGAACGTCGAAGTTCTCATTTCCTTTCACTACAACACCAACATCGAAACCATTGCGAACCCGAATGATGAGATGATTAGAGCCACGGTTCGATTGTTACTGGTCGTTTCACACTTTGACCGCAAAGATGGGTCGTGAATCGATAGAATCCGATCTTGTGTAGTCAGCCATAAATTACTTAATACTCGTTGTTCAAGGATGGAGTGAGGAGAACCACTCACGAGATGAGGACAGACGCAGACAAGACCATAACAGCCCAGACGCGCCCAGAAGCCAGATGTGATCAGTTTGCACCGGGAGCATGTCGGCAAGAAACAAGTCTCTCCCGGTCCCGGTGTCGATCAATAACTTCCGATGACTAGAACGTCTCGATGGACGCGGTACGCTCCATTCCTGGAGTTTTTCTGATGTTGGCCCTTGCCTTTAGTTTGTCAGCAGTCAACAGATCGCCGCCGTGCGAGTGTCTCGAGAACAAGACCAACACACCATCCGACGAAGACGACTGGCAACAGATCTACAAAGTTGCAGATCTGAAGAGGACATTTTCGGAAAGTATCCGGAATGCCAGAGGAAGGTCCAACGAGACTTTATGCGCAAAACAAAAAAAAGATGCAATCAGCCTGAAGCCTGCTGGAAGATTGGTCGAAGGTTCCTGGAGTCCTCCACTTTTGTGCCATGAGAAGTCAGTAAACTTCATTAACATAATGGTGGCCGTGCGAGATGTGCTTATGTTTAGTCATTCGGTGGTTAAGGGATTCATTACGCGATCAATCCGGTGTGGCGTGATCCTCGACCGATCGGTTTCATTCGTCTTTCGATTTCTCTTCAGGAAACATTAAATAACCATCCTCAAAGGTTCAGTTCAATGATGCGTTACGGCAAACTCGCTGATCTATTACGCATCCTCAAGGGATCCAGCGAGTATCGGGTTATAGTGAGAGCAATCAATCGTGAAAGCCGGGAACTGGACGGTGAACTTGGGTATCAGTTTTCCCAACTTGTCCGGTACAAAAATCATTTTGTCGATCAACCTTCCCCTTTGAGAAGAAGAGACTATTTTCTTCGAGCTGATCGACGTTTAGGCGTACTGGTGCGTAATGGTATCGAGAGTCGGGAAAACAATAAATCGAGCGTGGAACGGATTGAAAATATGCCTTCTCGTACATTTTCCTAATTGATGGAAATTTCCTGAATGTTTAATTTCGTGGCAGGGTTTGAGTTTCTTTCTTGGCGAGAACGTAGCCAACGTTGCATAACCATTTTTGTGGATCTTTGAGTGCACTCTTTTATGAACCAAAAGCCCGTTAGCTGTTTATTCTCACCGCTTGCAGAAAAGACCCTCAGGAGAGGTGGTCAAATGTCCACGATCTTCCAGACTTTGGTGGATGATTAAATTCTTCCTCAATTTCTTTCTTTTGCATGTTTACTATGGCAGTTTTCCACACGGTCGGCGCAAAACGATCTCTTCCACGTACCGACCACCGTACGATGTCGTTTTTCAAGCCACTCTCGCAAACACATCACGGTTCGTAAGCGTGTCAAATCAGCTGATTTATTTCACCATCTCAAACTGCCGGTTCTAGCGTTCTGTTCTTTGATGCCCTTTCCACCTCTTTTCCGAGTACTTAATTATAAGTAGCATCGGTTTCCAAGCGGAGAATGTGCTGACAAACAACAGCTTCTCCCCAGTCGGATATACCAGGGCTCCAGTATAATTCTTGACCTTTCTCACCTTTCTCTTCCGTTCTTCTAATTATGCAGAAAATTTGTAGTTACATCAACTGAACGTCTTTTGAGAGAAGCGATAGAACCCCATAGTGGGGGACGGTAGAAAGAGGAAGGGGATTGGGTTGCGTTACGAAAGGGCCAAATTTTGTTGTGATGTGAGACTCTGTTCCGAACGTTTCCTCTTTTTAGATTCGCGAAAGCCTTTTGATTCTGCGTAACGATCGACGTGATGGAAATGGTGAGGCTGATAAAGTGTCATTCCTGACTCTTCCGGGTCAACCAACTTTGGCTTCAACGGGTCGTGAACGTGCTCAATTGTTTTTATTAAAATTATTTTGGCAAATGCGTTGTACGATGCGTTGTACGATGCGAAATGTTTGACCGTTTTATGTACAATTGGAAACTTTAATTTAATTTAAGTTAACTTAATTTATTAAGTTTTTGGATGTACAATTGGAGTTCATATCAAATTCTTCTTCGTCTGAAATTAAAATTATTAAACAAAATATTATAATGATTATGTTAGCAAATAGAAATGAAATGTTACGATGAAGATGCCTTATCCGATTTAGCCACAGAACTCCATAACGAACATGAATCCCACGGTGGAATGTATTTCTGGTCAGCCCGTCCGCTTCTCGCTAAAATCTTGTCGCGCTCTCAGTATTCGCTCAAGCTTCAGATGACCACAACATCGGATGTACCAATATCGTAAATCAAATTGTTTTCCAGTGCGAAAGATTTACTATCTGCTAAGCCCTCGATGGCACGATGTTAGATATGACCATCGGGTGAAATATTTTTCGTGCACGCCAGGGAAAAATGATCATTCGCCGCTCCACATTCTAGAGGTCTCCACCATCAACTCTGTGAGTTGTGTTTGTGTCGGTACCTTGAAGGGCCCGGCATGATAAATCGAGAAAGTGTCCACTCCGAAAAGAGGTGGGCGGAAATATGGTCGAGTTCATGCGAATAAGGGTCTAGAATGAAAATAAAAGAATGGAGACCAGGAATAAATGGAACGAACTAGATCACGGAGTACGAGAATGATACTGGCCAGCATAATGGACTCCCAGTTGGAGGCTGGGAACACTTCAACAGTGCACAAGAAGCAAAGATAAATGCACCGGAGGCTAATTGACTGTGACTTGGCGAAGAGGTTACGCCATTACGGGGATTGCTGAATTCTTCCGACGTGGGATGGATCGTAAGGTCGGTTTTAGTAAATGAATTCAATTAGAAGAAATAAAGTTAACTTTTAATGAAACACATTTGTACGATCCATTACCACCCAAGAGAGTCCAAAGGGCGCTCATCTATAAAATTAAGTGAGCTTTTGAGTTTAACGTTGCGTAGAATTTCATTTTATCTTAATGTTTAATTGAAAATCATCTGCAGAAATAACTCATACCATGTTTGGATGTAATTCTTGTTACCGTTTTGAGGTAATTCACTGAAGTATAAGACAACTGAGCTGTCCTTTTAAACGCGTGTTTAAACAATTGCGCGGACCATTACCACAAACCACATCAAAATGAAGTAAGTATTGTAAGTGCCTCAAATTATTCTGCGGAAATTTGTTTGTGTTTATACATGGGTTCATTCTCGATGTACATGCATAAAGCTGCCGCAAAAAGAACATAGCGTGAAGAAGAAACGGAGGAAAATACGACACGAGTGTAGTCTGGAAAGGAAAGCAACGTGATTTGCGTGCGGTGTCGTCCAGGGAAATCCTCTCAAACCGGAGCCCCTTGCTTAAAGATCAAATGGTCCGAAAAACCGATTGCCGATGTATTGATGTATCGCGGGTGAATCAGGGCGTTGAGTTTTTCACCGGCCTCAAACCCAAGGCGGCGTCCACTAAGTGATCATTTTCCGGCTGGTTGACTTCATTCGTAGCATTTTGTAGGCTTTCCATCTTTACGACCTTCTTATACAGGCGGCTTTTGGCGTTTTCCTTTCATATTGCAGTGCAAACATGGGCAGTGGGGAGAAGCCACAGATTCCGGACATCCTTTGCCATCGTCGACATCCGAGCCAAGCGTGATAAGCGTGAAATAAATTTGTTTTCTAAAATACCTACGTTCATCGTCGGTTTGAGTCGGCTTTCCAGTGTAAAGGGAAAGAGGGAAAAGAAAAAGGCTTCATTTACTCCATGAATTAATTTCTCTTCAGTATGTCAATGTAAGTGACTACAGACAAACATGGCGACGAGTGGCTTAACAGATCCTGGGCAGGACATTCCTACCCGGTTCGGTTTGTTCAATTCCAAAGGCCACAAATCATCTTCTCTTCCTTACGAGAATAAAGTTTGAAAGTTTGAAAATAGCACAGAACTGTAACCTTCCCCAAGTATCCGGGCAGCACTTGAAAACCAGCTTGGCAGGTCGCAAACACAACTCTCCGGTGCAACGTTTCACCACGCTTTAATGATCCTCTACTATTCTAGAGTCGTTCCCAAAACCCCATTCCCCAGTCGTCTGTCGAAAACCACACAAATGCACCGACCACAACCTTCGGCTTCCCTTTTGACCTCCAGAGCGTAATCGATCATTAGGCTTAACATGGATCACTCGTTCCTTTCGTCTGGTTCTGGCGGCTCCACACCTATGGAGCGATGCCAGAAGGCACCATCTCATTCGCTGCAGTTGACGAGATTGATGCAGCAGACCATGGTTTTTATATTCCGTATTCTTTTATTAATGTGTCCTTTCGGTTGAACAGAGACGAGAAAGGCCAGTGAAGATGAAAAGCTAAAACCACGGATCGGGTATCGGGTTACGGTGCCCATCTTCGAGGGAGTGAGGATCCCTCCATCTCACCCTTATTGGCCGTTATGGTCTGTGTGCAACTGTCACGGTTCTGTTCAGCACACTAACTGTATTCTCCACAATCATGGTGCAAGAAATCATTCGAAGACGAATGGAACTGAAAACGGAACACTAAGTGAATTTATTTAGCCGTCAGCTTAAGCTGGGCGCGCAGAAATTGATACATAACACGCGATTTGACGAGCTAATGGGTAAACTCTGTCGACAAGTGGTATGGATGGGAAATGTTCAATCTTGAGGACAATTTCTTTCATTAGAACAATGAACAGCTTTATTCTGAACGGTTTCTCAAGAGGATCCCATTAACTACCCAAAGAAAAGCATTAATATCAAGCTCAAGTGTGTTCAGAAATGCAAGAGCCAAATGATAGCACGTTTTTTCAAGTGCCGCCGGAGTCATTTTCACATAATTTTCTTTAGCCCTTCTTGCACATGATAATCATATTCACGATGCAAATTAAAAATTTCACAGTGAAATTGATTCGAATGTTGCATGAAAACGGTGCTTTTATCGCCATTAATTTCGGAACCTCCCCTTCGGGCGTTCTGTCAAGTGTTCAGCAGTCGGTAGTCGGGACTTGAATATTATATTTCTTTTCTCCTTCAATTCCAGAGCCTGATTTCTCTTCAACTTGGTTTCATCCTGGGGCTAAACTGACGCAACGCATGTTTGATTAATGATGCTCATTTGTGATTAATGCGAAAAATTTCAACTCGTGCGGAACGTCCGGAAAGAACCACATTTAT